>CM024754.1:135415396-135451578 GCA_014218235.1 Colocasia esculenta
GCGTCCATCATAGCGGACGCGTTATCAGGCTACCCGCGTCAGTCATCATGACCGCGACATCAGGTATTCCTCCGTTCTCTTCCCCCTTTCCTAGAGTAGTTAGCCCGCATTATCTCTTCATTTGGCAACTCTCTAGGTGGCGATCACATCCTATTTCCATGCTATCATATTTGGTATCCATGTTTGTGTTGAGGGGGGTACAATCCCTATGATTACACCGTTGTAGCCAGTCCCGCTACTATGTTTGTGGCTTTTGACATATCGTGGTTTGGGGCATATTGGACTAGCTCTTGGTCAGCAGTCCTGTTACCCATGTGTTTGAGGCTTGCCAGTGAAGCTAGTAGCCTAGATAGTGATTTGATTGTGTGGCTTACAACTTAGGCATCCAATTATTGTGATAGTGTGCTTGTAAGGCCTGTGGCCTAGGCATTTCAGTTGTTGGGTGGACTAGTGGTGTTATACTGGTTCTGCCGTTCCACTTCTATACTGAGATTTGTATTAGCTGAAATGATTATGTTTATTTGTTGTTTGTTGTGAATGATGTGAGCATGCCATGGTTTGGCTATCGGTGTTGCCAGTGAGACCCTTTGGGGTTGAGGTCTCTTTCGTTTAGTGTGTTGTTTTTGGGTGGTTCCCTACTGAGCCTTTGACTTGTTGAGGCTCAATCCCCTACGGTTCTTCTAAGGGCTTACCGTTAGTATGGCTTATGAAGGCGTTGTGACAGACTTGGAACACGAACAGTAGTATTAGTTATGTTGTGTGAGCTTATCCTCCCTCGGTATGCCTCAGATAGTTGTACTTTTAATTGGACATGTAATAATGTATTGAGACAATTGTAAATTGTTATATGCAGATATGAGCACATGTACTTTCTTGTGTCTTATACTGTTGTGGTAGTCTTTTATATTCTTACTGGACACGTGTACGAGCTATCCCTTGCGAGACTTCAGTCCGTTCACGGGAGACGGATCTGAATATGGAGCCTTATTGGGCATAAATATCGTGGTCTTTACAGTTGGTATCAGAGCAATGGTCCAATTAGAATATGAAAAGACATTGAAGTTACAATGTCCCAAGACATGGTTTAATGTCCACTACTGGTAGTAAGTCTGTGGTTTTATGTAGTTTAAAGTGGTTTTCATGTGAGTTTTGTCATGTGAACTGTGTGATTGTTTTTATTAGTTTCACAGTTACTGGTAATAGCTGAGAGACGATGTGGTTAGAGGAAACTCAATTTGTGAAATGTGTATGATTGTTTACACATCTGGTAGTTGTTAGTACTGGCAGAGAAATGGTGTGGTTAGTGGTATAAGCTGAGTGGTTACATTAGCATTTCAGTTGCAGTTAAAGTGTGGTTGTTCAAAGTCAGTTATAGAAATTGAAGGGATTAGTGAATTCAATTATCGAATCTAGTGAAAGTATTTTAGTGAGGATCAAATTTGGCAGAGACAGGTATAAGGTAATGATATGATGGGATAGCAGAGGGAACATCGTTATGATAAGGAATAGAACAGTGTAATCAGGGTTGTTTAATGCGTGAATTATGGTTGAGAATTTTAGCAGTAGTAATTATTGTATTGGAGATCTGTATTAATAAATGTTAAGGAGCCGCGTAATTCGTGATATGCCAGGTTTGAAATGATTGAGTGAGGTAGTTTAGCTTGAGATGAGGTAAAGATAAACAGAGGAGTAGCAATGTGTGGCAGTCAGATTAAGTGTATTTGTGATTAGAGATGGTTGCAATAAAAAGTTTGGGAAGAATATTGTTGTGAACAATGATGTTAATGGAAAATTTGATATAAATATTATGTAAGCATGTGCAGAGGTGACCAGTTGGGTAAAGAAAGAGTAAAGGAAGAACAATGTGTATTAGATTTTTTGAGAATTTTACAAGAAAGATATTCAGTTAATAATTGATAGTCAGTAAAGGTTTCGCAGAATGTCGTGTAAAGGATTATAGCGTTGAAGATAAGGGCAGAGTTGTTAGCATCTGTGTGCGATGTGTAAGAATAAAAAGGTAAAGCTTGTGTTAGAAAAATATGAATCAGTTGAGAAGTAGTTAAGCAGCACCAAAATAAGAAGAACAGCAAGATAGATTGTGAATGGGTATTTGTAAATGGGTCATAACAGAGAAATAGATGGTATTTAGTAGTAAATTAGTAATGCAGAATAAAGGAATCAGGCAGAATAAGTTAATGTTTAAAAGAGATAGTTTCAGTTTATAGTTATGGCAGTATTGCAATAAGAAAAATTACAGAGTAAGTGGTATAGTGAGATTAGTCAGTTAGCTGAATAGTTGAAAGAAATATTTTGCAGAAAAGGTATTATGTTGTTGGCAGTAAAGTTAATCTTCAGTATTACTAATTAGATAAAGAATGTGGTAGATTATAGAGCAGCAATAATCAGATAGTTTAAGGAATGTGCAGCAAGAATTTGTGTAACAGCCTACGGTAAGGTATTCAGATAAATAGACGAATTTTGTTATAAAATATTCCAGAGTTTTACAAATTAGTTGAGGAATAGCGAGCACAGTAGATTAAAGTGTGGATAAATAGAACAGAAAGAGTGAGGAAAGTTTGATCAGTTTAGTGGTAAAGAATTTTGAGATTGGACATCATATAATTGAGCAAGACTTTGATAGAAGTAAAGGAAGACATTAGAATATATGCAGTGTAGAGATAATTAAGAAGCTTTGTTTTCCCGATAAGAAAGAACAGTGTCACAACAGTGTGAATGAAAATTGTGAAGAGTTATGAGTTTGGTTTGCTGAATTAATCAGAGAATATTGTTTAAAGTAAGTAAGGTATATAAAGGCTAAAGTATGTCAGTGATAATATGGCAAGAGTCAGAATTCAATATGGTACAGATATAGTTGAAGACAGAGTATGAGCTTGAGCAGAGTCAGTTAAGCAGTGTTATTATGTGATAAGAGAAGTGTAATGTCAGCTGGAAAATATGATTTAAAGCAAGATATGTTACCAGTGGTATGATAGAATTCGGAATTTAAATAAGTGATACGATCAAAATAGAGATAGTAAGAAAAGCAAATCAGAATTTATGGAGTATTTTGCCAAATATCCGGTATGATCAGAGTAGCGTAGCAGAAGCATGGAAGGTTGGATATTCATAGGTTATCCGAGGTTTAAATTATTAAAATAAAGTCTAAGGTGTGTGCACAGTTGAATAGAGAGGCAGGGGTTCTTAGTCAGATAAGAATTAAAGCAGTTGGTGCGGAATGGTCAGAGGAGGTAAGAAATTCAAAGGTAATAATGCAAATTTTCCTGAAAAGTAAACAGTTGAGAATATGAAGATAGATAAAGTAATGTAACAGCTAGCAGTGACATGCGGATAATAGAATGGCACCGAGGAATCTGAAAAATTACGCACGGTTTAGTATGGCACAATATCCAAAAGTAGCAGAGTAAAGTGAAAGGTTTTGAGCGACGAAAATGGCCCAGAAAGAAATGTTGGAAACACAGCCAGGAAAATGTGGATTAGTTGAGTCCAAGGAGATAAAGTGACACTGGCAAGGTAGAATATCCTACAGTTGAAAGATAAGAAATGGCAAATTGAATCCACGGAATAAAGCAATTGTAAAATGAATTGAAAAGAGAATGGAAAGCAGAACAAGCGTGGAAATGAATAGATGAATCAGTTGGCATAGATGATTTGAAAAGCAAATGCAGAGAATGTGTATCCTAGTTGTTCTGTATATGGTTTATTTTCTTTTTAAGTGATAATCTGGTTTACTGTGCTTTGTTTTGAATGTCGAGGACGACATTACTTTTTAGGTGATAATAATGTAACTTCCCGCATATTCGGATCTTCGTGGATCCTTGTTTAGCGGGTTTGGTGGCCAGTGTGTGGCCCATTAGCCTGTGTTATAGGTGCTTCCGTGCGTTGTGAGGCTTCGTGGGCCGGCAGATTGGGCCCAAAGCGCTCACAGGTTTTCTGCCTATGAACGCGACAGGGGTGTGCATCGCGTTCTGAACGCGATGGCCCTAGTGGTCACGTTCATGTTGCTACTGTTTTAGGTTGTCGTCTGCATGCGCGCCGTGTGTCGCATGCTGGGCGGCCATGCTGATGTCGACCTTAAGAAGGCGATGGCCTCTTACGTCGCATTCAGGTCGTGACGTAGGGCTACATCACGTTCCCAACCGCTGTGTGTTTTTAAGGAGGTTTAGCCATACAGAGCTGCAGTGCACTCTGTTCGGCCAGGGAAGGAGTTGCTACGGTTTCTTGGGGTGATTCGGTCTTCTGGAGGAGTTTTTGGCGCGCTCTTGCCGTGAGGACGTCGCGTGGAGCGGAGAGATGCCGTATAATGCGTGGTTTGTGCATTCTTCATCATGGTAGGGAGTTTCCACCTTACTTTGATTCGTGGATTGCCCGTGGAGCATGTTTGAGCTGTTTAATCCTTTAAGAACAGTAGATACCATGTTAGGGCAACGAAATGAGCATGAAAACTGGGTTGAAACATCGTTCAGGGTGGTTTGCATGGATAATCCAGAGAGGGGTTCCCTGATTAGGGTTCCGCCTGTGAAGGCAATGACCCAGGGTGTCGCGTTCTTAATGCGATAGCCTGACCCATCGCGTTCAGGTTTTTGAATGCGACATGTTGACGGGTCGCGTCCTAATGGCGACATTGGACCCTGTTGCGTTAACAAGTTCAAATGGTTTTATGCAATGCACGTTGGTGTGATTATCTGATTATTGTGGTTCATTGTGCATGGCACTGGTGTGAGGTGCATTGGCACCTGTAGCACCCCTTTAGTGTGTCGTTTACGCAATTGACGTGGTGTTTACGCGATTGGAGTGTATGCATGACACATACTCTATCCTGGTGTAACTTTTATGGTTGTTGTGGTATTTCGGGCAGTGAGGTTCCAGTGTGAACCTAGCCTTGAGCCTCTGATATTGTCAATAGGTTATCTAGGAGGTTTAACTAGTATAGTTTAAATAGAGTTAAGAATTAGTGTGTGGTTATCGTAAATTGTGTTTATGTGGCAATGGAGGTCATGTGATGACCAATGACAGGCCTGGTTGGTATTAGTTATCGTAGCATATGTATGTGTCTGTGTGGGTTAGCTTGTGGGTCTCGAAGTGACTAGGACAAGCTATTCCTCACACTTATATCGTGGTTTGTAATAAAGATAATATAAATAAATATGTGTTGTGGTTTGTGCGTTGCCGAGTTTGGTGGTCCGTAGCCTATTCCAGAATGCCTCTTCAGTTGGGTGCCCCAGGTTTTATGTGAGCCAGGCACGTGTGTGTGCTCGGGGCTTATCCTGGTACTGGGTTCCGTCGAGGTCTGTGTTGTCTGTCCTGGACACCCTCACTCCTATGTTTGAGTAGTACGTCCGGCTGAGGGAAAGACGACTGGGGGCAGCGACTTGTGTTCGTGGGTGTGCAGTCACTTGTAGCGCGCTCGTGGTTGGGGGCACAGACATTGGTAGATGTACTGGTACCCAGCTAGTCCTATTTTCCAGTGCCTCACTTTAGGGAGCTTGGGCCAGAGTCTCTAAAGGTGCCAAGCATTGGCCTACGGGGTGTGTGACCTGCAGGTGTGGTGTTGGTTGGTCTCCACTATTCTTTGGCTTGTACTTGTGGAGCGACAGTTGGACCTTTCGTCTATGACTGTGAGACTGAGAGGTAATTCTTGTGTTGTGTTGTCCGGGTTGGATATAGGCATCATGAACCAATAGTCTGTTCCCGTGTGGTGGTGTCGTTCCCTTCCGACTCCTGCTTAGCCACTGGTTGTAGTTTGTATCTGTGACTCGTTGGTTGAGGTTTTACCCGTTGTTGTGTGCCTTGGTGGTGGCACAATACTGGTTGTGGTTTCGTGCTGGTACCTCGTGGTAGTAGGTACATGTACCCTTTGTTGGTAGTTTTGTGTTGTGGTACTTTGTGTTCGAGTCCCTTCAGGTGTTGAGGTGGACTGGTGTTTTGTGGAGGTCTGTGGAGTGAGCTTCCACGTGTTGTGCTTATACTCGTCTTCGGGTAAGGTTTCGATTGTAATTTTTAGTGTATAATGGATTTCCCATTGTAGCCAGTCCCGCTACTATGTGTGTGGCTTTTGACATATCGTGGTTTGGGGTATATTGGTCTAGTTCTTGGTCAGTAGTCCTGTTACCCATATGTTTGATGCTTGCCTATGAAGTTGGTAGCCTAGACAGTGATTTGCTTGTGTGGCTTGTAGCATAGGCGTCCAATTGTTGTGAGCATGTGCCTGTGAGGCCTGTGGCCTAGGCATTTCAGTTGTTGGGCGGACTAGTTGTGTTATACTGGTCCTGCCGTTCCACTTCTGTACTGAGATTTGTATTAGCTGAAATGATTATGTTAATTTGTTCTGAATGTTGTGAGTATGCCATGGTTTGGCTATCGGGTTTCATTGAGACCCTCTGGGGTTGAGGTCTCTTTAGTTTGGTGTGTTGTTTTTGGGTGGTCCCCTACTGAGCCTGTGACTTCTTGAGGCTCACTCCCCTACAGTTCTTTTCAGGGCTTACCGTTGGTATGGCCTACAAAGGCGTTGTGACAGACTTGGACTACCAGCAGTAGTATTAGTTATGTTGTGTGAGCTTGTGCTCCCTCGGGGTATGCCCCAGGTAGTTGTACTTTTTAATTGAACACGTAATAATGTATTGGGACAATTGTAAATTGTTATATGCAGATATGAGCACATGTACATTCTTGTGTCTTATACTGTTGTGGTAGTCTTTTATATTCTTACTGGACACGTGTACAAGCTATCCCTTGTGAGACTTCAGTCCGTTCACTAGAAAAGGATCTAGATATGGAGCCTTATTGGGAATAAATATCGTGGTCCGTTACAAAAAGAATCAAGATAATGCCGAAAACACTGTTCATCAAATCCATGAAAATAGCTGGAGCATTCGTCAAACCAAATGGCAAGACCAGAAATTCATAATGGTCATATCTCGTCCTAAGAGCCATTTTAAAAGAAGCCTCCGGCTTGATTCGGAGTTGATGATACCCAGAACAAAGATCAATCTTAGAAAACACAGAAGCTCCACGCAATTGGTCGAACAAGTTGTTAATATGATGCAAAGGATACTTGTTCTTAATAGTCACCTGATTCAGCTTACAGTAGTCAATGCACAGCATCATCGACCCATCCTTCTTCTTCACAAAGAGTACAGGTGCTCCCCAAGGTGACACACTTGGCCGAATGAAACCCTTATCTGCTAATTCCTGAAGCTGCTTCTGTAATTCCGCCAATTCCGCTGGTGCCATATGGTAAGGAGCAATAGATATAGGTGAAGTACCAGGTACCAACTCAATACCAAACTCAATCTCCCTCTCAGGTGACAAACCAGACAAATCCTCGGGAAAAACATCACTGAAATCTCTAACAACCTCAATATCTTCCACAATTAGTGCCTTCTTCGAATCCACAGACAACACAACACTAGCAAGAAAACCACTACAAGCCTTGTTCAACATCCAGGTTGCCTTCACGGCTGAGATCACAAACTTACCCATCATATTCTTGGGTAATGGATGGAAAAATTCATCTTCACCAGGAATCCAAAAAATAATGATCTTCTTTCTACAATCCATAAGGGCATAATGCTCCTCAAGCCAATCTATGCCCAAAATGGCATCGTAGTCCTTCATCTTCAATAGATAAAAGTTACCAGGCAAAACCCGCTCTTCAATACACACATGGAGAGAAGAAAAACACTGCCCAATCAACATGGTTCCAGCTGGGGTATGAATAGATAACGGAACCTCCAATACCTGAGGAACTAAATCACTCTCCTTCATCAAGACCTTTGCAAGCTTCTTAGAGATAAAACTATGCGTAGCACTAGTATCAAACAAAACATGAACATGCATACCCATAATCAAAACTGTACCTTCTGTGATGAGCTCTGCCAACTCAGCCTTATCTCTTGCCAAAGCAAAAACTCGAGCTTGAGCCCTATTCCGTCACTATTCGGTCACTATTCGGTCCTAAAAATAGGGACCGAATAGTGACTAAAATTTTCAGTCTCTATATTTTTGGGACCGATTAATTTCGGTCACTATTCGGTCACTATTTTGTGACCGAATAGTGACTGAAATTGTCAGTCTCTATACTTTGGGACTGATTAAATTCGATCACAAAATAATGACCTAAATTTTCAGTCTCTATATTTTGGGACCGATTAGATTCGGTCACAATTCGGTCTCAAAATTGGGACCGAATAGTGACCGAAGTTTTCGGACTCTATATTTTGGGACTGATTAGATTCGGTCACTAGTCGGTCCCTAAATAGTGACCGAATAGTGACTGAACTAAATTACTCTCTATTTTAGGGACCGAATGGTGACTGATTTCATTTCAGTCATAAATACCACAACAAAAATCATTATTAGCGATGGAATTTTGCGACGGAAAAATTCCATCGCTAATCCGTCGCTGAGAGTAGCGACAGATTCGCAAGGAATCACCGGAGATCGACGACGGAATTTTCATCCCCAATTAGCGAAAAAAATTTCCGTCGCCATTAGAGACACATAATTTTTCTTCCCAATTTACTTAACTAACCGATGTTGCTAACTATTAGTTATGTGTTATTAGTAGCTTAGTTATTGATATAGTTATCTATATTTATTATATATAGTTTATATATTATTTAAAAAAATAAATAAGACAAATACAAATTCATTTTACACTTTTAGTTGATTGAATATATGTATACATTATATGTTATTTTTACTTATTATTATTAACTATTGTTGCTAACTATTACCTATTTTATTTATATTATGGTAGTTTAGCTATATATAGATATAATTATTTGCATTATTCAAATAAATGTATTATATATTATATATAATTATTCTATAAAATAAAATAAAAAGGCAATATATATAAAACATAAATTTATAAGTACATTTTTGTTTAGTTGATATATATATATATATATATATATATATATACACATTGTATTTGCATATTTGTGAATGTATTATATTTGTTTAGTGAATATAATTATATGATAAAATATTATGCTTAAAATATTTTATTTATTTATTATATATCAAAATAGTATTATTTACCTTTTATATTTCATATGATGATATATGTGGTGGTGTGTTCCTGCTTGGGCTGAACCAAGCAGGCCTCCACTAGGTAGATGGGGAAGACGTTCGTCGGTAGTGGACGGATGCCTGCAAAATAGGACAAGGATCAGGGGGGACCGGTTGGAGAACCAGGGAGAACCCTCTGATGCCTAAGTCAGTAGGAGATTGGAGAGAAAAGGGGGTTCTCGTGTGTGGGTCGCGTAAGAGTGAGTGTGAGTGTCCAGAGAGGTGTTACCTTTGCATGGAGCTTACCCGAGTGTATTTATAGGCAATGGAGTTGTAGGAGTGGGACGAAACATCCTCCCATAATACCAGGGATGGAAGGCAAGTTAGCGCCCTTCTCGAGGCGTTATGCGTTGAGGCGTCCGTTGAGGGCTGTCGTGGTTAATGCTTTCTAGAACGTGAGGCACATACTGGGGAGCCGTTATAAACGTCACGAAGGTGGAAAGCCTGTTCAGACTCGTCTGGTCGGGAGATACTGAGTAGGTAGCCTGTTCGGAGGGCTAGACCAGCTGAGCAACGGCTGGGGTCTCTGCTCGGTGCCTGCTGCTCGGACGCATAGGGCGTGTCCGGGCTCTGCAAGGCACTCCCGAGGACACATGGCATCTTGAAGAAGGGTGCCCCTGCCCTAGGATCACGATGGACCTCACGGGCCTAGTGGGGCCGGTGGCTAGAATTAGCCCACCCAATATATTATATTATACTCATTTAATATTATGTAGCTCATCGATTAGATTTTAGATTAAGAGTGAATCTGACAGGCAATTTTTTTATCATGATGAAATCCAATGGTTGGATTTTGATTGAGAATATTTTCAATGGATAGATCTTGATCAGATTTAGATCAGGAGCAAATTTGACCGTCAAACTATGATCAAACTTAAATCCAACGATCATGATTTAGATCTGTAACAAATCCAATGTGCGAATCGTGATTAGATTGTTATCGATTGGCAAAAAATCTAACTGATTAGATATATATAGATCAAAAGTGAATTCAAAGGTCGGATCTTTGATCATATGAATATCGATAGTGAATCCAACTATCACATTTGTTCAAACCTTAATCCAGCGATTAGGATTTGGACATAGAGCAAATCCAATGTAGGGATCTTGATCATATTATTTTAGGTGGTAATAAACCAACTAATCAGTATACATAGATCGAGAGCAATTCTAATGATCGAATTTTAGATTGAATGAAATCCAATAATTGGATTTTGATTGATAGTAGATTCACTGGTTGATCTTGACCAAATATAGATTGAGAGTCAAAACAACCATCATTTGACACCCTGGGTGCAGCGAAAAGCCCGGATGCACATAGATGTCATTCGATTTAGTGAACAAAATGTAAGTAGAAGGAAAATATGACATTATATTTACATATATAGTCTTATATTACACGTTATAGTCTTTACTTGTAGCTACCAAGTAACTGTACAATAAGAGACACAAAAGAAAAGTATAAATGTGTTCTTGTTGTTTACTTCTCAGTCTCTTGCTCGCCCTCTTCCTTATCGGTCTCACTAGAACTTGGAAAAATATTGTAATCACATTATGAGCTAATTGCCCAGAAGGTAAATTCAAACTGTCTGGGATTTAAGTGATTAAGACATTAAAACAGTGGTACACAAACTTGATGAATAAGTATACTGAAAATTGATATGGTAATGAGAGAATATATCAACCTTAAATAGAACACCTTGAATCATGTGTTGCAAGAATGCACTACAAGAAATGAAGGATATGTAGACGACTGCAAATCGCGGCCGTTTACAAAAACTTGCATTTGTAGACGGCTATCTAAAGCCGTCTACATAACTTACATAGATGGCTTAGGAAACCATCTACATATGTAGGGTATGTAGCCATCTACATAACTTATGTAGACGTGTGTTACTAGCCGTCTATGTACAGAGGATATGTAGACGGCCCGTCTACATATCTACATATGTAGACGGTTTTTTAAGCTGTCTACATACATATTTAAATGTAAATTATTCCATATATAATTATAACTCATCAACTAATATAAACTTCATATTCAAATTTTAAATATTAAAATTAACTTGAGATAAAAATGATTAATAAGAATAATTATTTAATAGGTAATTGATTAGGAATACTATAGGAAAATTATACATTATAATGCTAATATTTTAAATTGATGGCTATACTCATAGCATAAATATATAAATGTAAATTAATATATCATAATTATACATAATTAAATATTTATTTAGACATAATCATCTATAAGTATATTAACACAAATGTAAATAGATATAATAAACCTCCCTCTTTCCTTCCGCAAAACTCGAAAAACCCAACCCGCGAAACCCCCGCCCAGCCCGTGAAACCCCCCTGCCAGCCTCTCACTCCCCTCCTCCCCGAAGCCCCACGCCCAGCCCCCCTCTTCGCGGGCGATCTGGTTCGACGCCCTCGCTGCCGTGGGCGATCTGGTCCGACGCCACTGCTGCTGCAACCGCCACCAGCGATCTGCTCCGACGCTGCCACTGTCGGCTGCCACAAGCTCCACCCGCAGGTTCCCTCTCTCTCTTCTCTCTCTCTGGATTGGGAGGCTGGTGAGGGGAGGGGGGTGGTCACTGGGGGAGGAGGAGCTGGCGAAGGAGGAGGAGGGGCGCGGGGTGCGGTGCAAGAGGGGTGAAGGCGCAGTGGGGGCCCCGACGGAGAGGAGGAGGAGGAGAGGCACCCGGGGGGCGCAGGGGAGGAGGGGGGGCTTCTGGGGGGAGAGAAGGAGGGGAGTGCCGACGGGGGGGGAGGGAGGAGGAGGGCGCAGGGGAGGAGGAGGGGCGCACTAGCGGGGGGGGGAGGATGGGGGCGTAGGGGAGTGCTGGCGTGGGAGGAGGAGGGGCGCGCCGGCCGAGCGGGGGGATGGGGGAGCAGGGGACAATTGGGGGTGGGTTGGCTGCGGTGTTGGAGGGTCTCTTATGACTCCAAGAGGAGAGCTCATTGGGTCCTTGCAGTAGCAAGAGTTGTTGCTTAGCAGGATGGTTCCAAAGGTCTAATTGTAGATTTTGGCATCTGGTTTAGTTGCTAAAGTGTTGGAGCTTTTACTGAAAATTAAGGTAAGATAGTTTGCAGAAATTCTTATACCATGCATGTCTCATTTTGTTTTGTTTTCCAGAACTGTATAATCAGATAAAGATGTAAGCATGATAAATAAAATCTGATTAGTTTGCATGGCTTGAATTTTATGTCAGATTTATGATATAATGCTGTTATGTATTTTTATGTGAATATTAAGTATTTGGTTTGATTCATAAAACATATGAAGATATATCTCTGATTTGAATAAAAATCTATTTTGAATTTATTTATAATATGTTTAAATAAAGACAGAGATTTAAGAAATTGATAACCCTTTTTTAAATAGCTGCTTATATAATCAATGTTTTACATTTATTTATCCACTAATTTGTTGAAGCCTGCCCCAAGTAAGTTGGGAGCTGCAGTATTGATTCTTCGCTTACATATAGTACATAATTCAACAAATATGTTTCTGTGAATTAGTTGTCTGTCATAAATAAACATAACTTGCGTGCTCCTATCCCTTACATCCTTGATTGCAGATGTCACAGAGACATTGCTTGTAGAAGTCGATCAGATATATCATCTGGCTTCCCTGCATCTCCAATTTTTCTACAAATATAATCTTGTAAAGGTCCAGACCTTCCTTTTATCTCTGTATGAATTTCTTCAATATTACGTACACATACCTTTTCACCATGTTTTCTCACCCTCCAGTCATCAAGTATCCTTTTTGCCTGGTAAAGCTTGAAATTTCTTGTAACTCACTTCTTATAATTAATACCTTTGTCTTTCTTTAATAATCTCTATTTGTTTTACTTTAAAATTTGGTCTCCATTACTCATCACTTTATTATGGTATGCTGCCTATGGGTTCATTACTATCTAACAGAACCTTCAGTTGAATGATCTCTAAAACCAATAATGTAATCCACTTCCCTGGCTCCATTAAATAGATTATTCAGCTATAGCTCACTTACATGTTTGAAATTGCATGATTTAAGGTCCTTTTTGTTTTTTCCATCTCAAAACTATGCTTTCTGTTGTTACATCTTTCCTTTTTCTGGCTAAACCCGATTGTTTGCTCACTGTGTCGACAGACCATAAAGACAAATGTGATTGGTACATTGAACATGTTGGGTCTTGCAAAAAGGGTTGGAGCAAGGTGAAATACTTATCATCATGTTATGCAATTTTATTCTTGTGCACTTGCTTATGAAACTTTTTATGATTCTTTTAATAATAGGATTTTGCTCACATCAACCTCAGAAGCATATGGCGATCCTCTTGAGCAACCGCAGAAGGAAGAGTACTGGGGGAATGTCAATCCTATTGGTAACTTGACCTCTTTTTCCAGCTTGCCAAAGGATTAAATTTTACACTTTTGGGATTTGTAGACCTGATATTAAGATGATATGGGGTGTTTCACTATGTTTATTCATAATTTTGCTGCTGGTTAAGAAGAAGAAAATTAGTGTTTTAAATATTTATTCATAACAAAAAGTATGTCATAAGGCTTATTGGTTAAGAAAACACATCGTAAAATGAGGTATCATACTTGGTGTGGTATTGCCTTCTTGTAGTTGACTTATTATAATCAAAAATTAGTACCAAATCAGATTTAGAAATTGCCAATTGCAAAAGTGTTATCATATTCATGGCTTTCTATCACCAAATTGAAGCCACTACAGCTTAAACTTGTGTTGAAATCACTAGTAAAATTAGAATGACATAGCACAACAATAAGGAAATAAAAGGAATCATTAATGCCTGAAATAAGATGATGAACAAAGTACCAAGAGAACAACACAACAACGACCTTTAAGCAATTTACCTCCCAAAAGCCAACTCTAGACAATTTGTTCTCAGTGAGGGTTGGTGAGGCACCTGCGTCACATCCATTAAGATTCAAGATATCCCAAGCTTGCAATTTTTTTCCTTTTTTTCTGTTCTAATCTTTGTAAATTCACACCTGTGTGAGCTGGTGGTAGTTCTTGAAGTGGTGGAGGCATTTGCAGTGGTGCTGGTGGAGATCATAGAGGAGGTAAAGGCGGAGGGGGAGGTGTAGGTAGTTGTTCCGACTTAGCATCGATAGTGGCTATAGAAGAGGTGGTGGTCTTGAAGGTGGCGACAACATATTTTTTTCTCCGCCAATAATTTTTTTTTCCTATCTTTGTCTTACAAACGGGTCTTATAAGTTTAGTGATGTACCAACACTTATTTAATGGATGAATGGAACATCAGAGTTATGCATAAATTTAAATGCCCCATTATTGGCATGCACTGAAAATTCTATAACAACATAAACAGCAAAGATAGAATATTTGCTCCATCTTTACTCACAATGATGTGTTCTACTAAATGAGAAAGGGAAATAGTAACAATATATATATATATGATATTTTCTCATTCTTTGTGTTTCATAAACCTAGCTGAATGACTGATGAACTATATTGTTAGGGAGACATTGGCCACTGCAGCTTCTCAGTTGAGGATTTTTAGTTCAGCCGATTATAAGAAGTTCAGAAATTTTCTAGTCATTTTGTGAGTGTTTTAAAATAAACAAACCCCCAATAAACCTTCCACTCAAAAACACACGGAGACACACATTACAATGAACCCATGGACACAATGGTAGCAAATTTCATCCACCAATATGTAGTTAAGAAAATAAATAAAGTGTGAGCTACTTTTTTTGTCCTTTTTGGGTTGGGAACTACCTACACTAACCTATTTATACAACCTTACTTTAGATTCCTTTAAAACTGACCACTTGGTTTCAAACCTGAGACCTCTTAAACTTTGGTGTGCAAGGAGGGCCTTATTTAGCTGCTTCTGCGACACCCAATTAGAACATTGATAATATTATAATACTATTTACTTGGTTGAAAGCAATAGCAAAGCAAACTAAACAAACTATATAGATAGCTCTTATCAACAAAACTCACTGGATTTAGGAAGAAACCAACACAAACCATAATCTTAATATGTTCACACAGAGCTTATACAATACATAAGATGTAGAAATGATAGAAGTTACAATAAATAAGTTAGTTTAGTTTAAAAATGAAATACTCATCCGATTGGCCTCCGATTTGAGCTTGACGGTCAAAGTCACAATAAAATTGTTAGTTTAGTTTAAAAATGAAAAACATAGATTTGTGTGTCAAAAATTAGAAATACTCATCCGATTGGTCTCCGATTTGTTCCAGCACGGTCGGGGCGATGAGTGTGACTGTGGAAACTGACGGAGTTCAATTTGGACTCCCGGTTTGAGCTCGACGCTCAAATTCACATTAAGCAAGTAGTTTAGTTTAGAAATGAATAACCTAGGAAGGTTTGGGGGTTCAAAACTAGAAATACTCATCCAATTGGCCTCTGGTTTGTTCCAGCACGGTCGAGGCGATGAGTGTGACTTGTGGAAACTGACGGAGTTCAATTCGGACTCCTGGTTTGAGCTCGACGCTCAATGTCACAGTAAATAAGTTAGTTTAGTTAAAAAAAAAAACTTAGGTTTGTGGGTCTAAAATTAGAAATACTCATCCGATTGGCCTCCGGTTTGTTCTAGCATGGTCGGGGCGATGAGTGTGACTTGTGGAAACTGACAGAGTTCAATTCGGACTCCCGATTTGAGCTCGACAATCAAAGTCACAATAAAAAAGTTAGTTTAGTTTAAAAATAAAAAAAATAGGTTTGTGTGTCAAAAATTAGAAATATTCATCCGATTGGCCTCCGGTTTGTTCCAGCACCGTCAGGGTGATGAGTGTGACTTGTGGAAACTGACGGAGTTCAATTCGGACTCCCAGTTTGAGCTCAACGCTTAAAGTCACAATAAACAAGTTAGTTTAGTTTTAAAATGAAAAACATAGGTTTGTGGGTCCAAAATTAGAAATACTTATCTGATTGGCCTCCGGTTTGTTCCAGCACGGTCGGGGCATGAGTGTGACTTGTGGAAACTGACGGAGTTCAATTCAGACTCCGGTTGAGCTCGACGCTCAAATTCACATTAAGCAAGTTAGTTTAGTTTAGAAATGAATAACTTAGCTAGGTTTGGGGGTCCACACTAGAAATACTCATCCGATTGGCCTCCGGTTTGTTCCAGTTGTTGGATCGAAATGGTAGATACGCAGTCCTAGAGGGGGGGTGAATAGGACTTTTCTTGCTTTTCAAAAATTCTTCTGAAAATCACAACACTAAGTAGATATGTTAGTGATTGGTGTGATGTGTGTGATTCAAGTGAGAACTTGGCGGAAACAATCACACAGAAGATTGCACAAGAGATTTATCCTGGTTCAGCCCTTCCCACATGGAAGTCCTCAAGCCAACCACTTGAGTTTTTCACTAAACTGCCAATCAAATTTGGCCTTCTCTCACCCATGAGAGGAAATTACAACACCCACTTGCTCCACAGCAAGTCTTCCCTAAACAGGGGTATACAATACTGCCTTATACCGAAGGCCTTCCCTTCACAAGAGGGGTAAAGCAGAAAAACTTCTGCAGAAATAACAATTAAAGGAGAAAGAAACCTTGTGTGTTTGCCTCAAGGATGAGCACAGAACACACACTTTCCAGCAGGATTGAATGAAGAGAAGTGCAGTCTAAATCCTAGCTGAAGCTACTTGGGTGGATTTCAAAAGAAGGAGCAATTACAATTGCCACCCAACGGACAGATCTTCAGAACAGAAATTCCTGAAGATGTGCTCTCACACAGAGGCTGAACAGGAAGACTTAGAGAGCTTGCAAGATGAGCTTTCAGAGAAATGGCTTGAAGGAATTTTTGCACACTCAAATTGTTGTTCTTCATGAGCTTTTCTCCATCTCTTTATAATCTTCAAAAACTAGCCGTTGAGGAAGATAGCCGTTGGAGTAAGATGGTTGTTGCATACTATCCGTTTGAGGAGAGTTTTGGGGATCCTTTGGATCTTGGGACTTATATCCAAAGGGTCTTGAACTTTTGCCTCTTCCCAAAGTCTTTAAAGCAGGAGAGCCGTTGTCACAGCTAGAAGATAAGCTCTTTGAGACTTGAGCTGAGCAACCCATGCTTAAAACATGCGCTCTAATAAATGCCTGTTTGAAAGGACAAGACAAAGAAAGCATATCCATACTTTTGTGGTAGGTGAGTCAGTGGAGTACAACAAATAGTATGGAACCTAGTATTCTTAGTCCTTTCAAAATAAGGCAGACAGACAAAAAGTTGAGGTATGGGTCTGTCAGTGTTAGGTGAGATGGTCGAATACCATGCGCCTGATTTTTACATAAATGCTTTGAGTCTTTTTAGATGGAATAGATTGAGACAAAGGACATCAAGACTGTAAGAACTAGAAGTATATTTTAGAGAAATATTATTTACAGAAATGTAAATATGCGAATGTACTGAATTTTTGTCAGAAAAAATATATTAAAATAATAATCTTGTACGATCTTAAATGCATATGATAAGCAACATGAAATTTGTCATAGATTTTATGCTTAAGAAGAATTACAACCAGGAATGACAATTAGAACTGACAAGGTACTACAGTGACAGTGTAGTCGAATTCGACTCAGGAAGTAAGTATGATTCGATTAGGAAGAATAATGTAATTCGATTCAAGAAGGAAATCGACAGTCGAATGAGGTGTAAAGTTATGAGTCGAATACAGTATAAAGACATTCGACTGTATGAGTCGAAGTCATGAGTCGAATACAGTATAAAGACATTCGACTGTATGAGTCGAAGTCATGAGTCGAATACAGTATAAAGACATTCGACTATATGAGTCGAAGTCATGAGTCGAATACAGTATAAAGACATTGACTGTATGAGTCAAGTCATGAGTCGAATATAGTATAAAGACATTCGAATGTATGAGTCGAATACTGTATAAAGTTGTATACTTAGAAAAATTTGGTCTTTCAAGATATTGAAGCTGTCTAGAATTTTGTAGATATTATATATTTGAATTTATCATGGTAGAAGCAAAATATCATTTAAAGATTTGTCTTATCAAAATACTTAATTTTCTGAAGACTTAGAGAAAGTTGCTCAACAATTCTCCCCCTTTTTGTTAATGACAAAAAATCTTTAAATGTTAGCTGATAGCCTGAATATCATATAAATTGTTTGATACAAATTTTGCAAAAGAAACTGAGTAGCTACCTTGTCTTTTCTCCCCCTTTGTGGCATTAACATAAAGGATATCAATGTAGGCAATGCAAAAGACAGGAGAAGATAGTAAATGCTTTGACCAAAAAAGATAAGTGTTTGAGTTAAGCATTATACAACTTTCATAAGTAAAACAATACAATGTTTTCAGTTGTTGCCAGAGCTAGGAAGATAGAGAGCTGGGGGAATTTTAGCCAAGAATGGCTCTATAAGATTCCAAAGCTTCAGCTAATTGGTTGGGAAAATGTGGTCAAACTTTGAAGGGTCCACATTGTAGGTAGGACGGTGAAAGGCAATTTCTTCAGAGACTTGATGTGGCGTCTTCTGTAAAAGGCGCGCTTGAGGTTAGCCTTTTCTGGATCCATTACATATTTGATTTGAACGGGAGTAAACTTCTTAGTGACTGCCAGTGATAAGAACTCATGTAGAGTGATGTTCCAGTGGAGACCAGAGGAGAGAGCTGCATCCTTGGCCTGATAATAGTACAAATATCTGTGTGCCCATGTAAGGCCTATGTGCTTTCTCAGGTCGAGGAGGCTCTTGGAGTGATACTCATTCAGAGTGAGTTTCATTTTCTGGCACTTAACATGATGATCTGGATAAGCTTTCTCCCATTGATCAGGAGTGAACCGTTCGGATTCAGCGAAGCTTAGTTGGAGATCAAGAAGGTTCTTTTGTAATTGGGTAAGTGAAGAAAGATGAACCTCTGAAAGCTGAGCTTGGACTTGTACTTGATCTTGAATCTTGTAGAGATCCGAAGGAATCTGTTGTAGAGGGTTAGCAAAGGGACCTCTATAGAGAACTACTTCTACAAGGGGTGGATGGAGATCAGGTAATATGCTGCTGTCATTGAGGGAACCACTGGCCGTTGACCTCTGATGAGCATATCATATTGGCCTCTAGATACATCATGCAGACCAAGTTTGAACCTCTCAAAATTGAAGGCTTTCATGGCAGTAAATTTGGCCTGAGATTCTCTGAGAAGAGTGGCAAAGAGGTCAAGAAACCGAAGAGAGATATGTGTATAGATTTTGAGATGGTGGTTTCGTGATTGGGCTTCTTGAAATCTCATGGCTTCTTCAGGGTAAAGATCAACAAACTCTTGAGGAGTCAGATAGTGGATCTTCTGAGAAACAACCTGAAGTTCAGAGATTGAAACTTGGGAAGTGTTGATCAGAGATGGAAGCTAGTGTTCAAAAGTGAAACCTGACATGTTGTGGATTTCAAGAAAGGCTCTAATTTGAAGATATTCTCTGAATAGCCATGAACTGAGAAGAATGGTAGACAAAGGCATACCAAAATGGAGGAAGGAGTAAAGCTACTTTGTCTCCCAAATTAGGACCACGGGAAGCTGGTAATTGGAGACTGGGAACCATTTCAATGATTTGTAAATGGGTTTGCTGAGAGCCAGGTTTGGGAATAGTTGGCAGAGATGAATAAAACTGAGGAGGTTGGGTGGACAGGGTTATTGCTACCTCCTTGAGTGGCTTGGGTTGGTATTGCAAAGGGTAGATAGAAAATTGGATATCTTTGAAGTGTGGATCTACTGGGATGCTTGGGGAAGGCATATCTGGAGAGGATACCTCAAGAATTGAGGTGGGGGGAGCAGAGGATGAGGGTGCTGCAAGAGTGGTTTCTAGAGGATTAATGACAGGAGGGGCAGGTGAGTTAGGCCTGGAAGAAGAAGAAGGACGGATAGGATGGCCATCTTTCACTAGCCTTCTCTTAACCTTTCTCTTGAAAGTGAGAGACTCAAAGGCCTGAAGAGGTCTTTTTCCTAGGGATACCTCTTCCTCAACTGCTGCTACACCTGGCTGCTGATCAGCCACTGACTCCTACTACTGCTCCTGCTGCTGCTCTTGCTGCTGCTCTTCAGGAGGTTGATATACAACCATTGCTAGTGGAGGCTTAGGAGCTTGCTCTTGCTTCTGCTGGGGTTCATCGGATTTTGGCTGCTGGTCAGCCTGGATCTCTTGATCCTTTTCTACTACTTGCTCAAGCACTTGATCTTCAGAGACTCTCTCTTGAGTTGACTCTTGGTGTTGTGGCTCTTGAGCAGTAGCTGCTGCTTCTTCTTGTTGCTGTGAGGGAGAAGGCCCTACTGGCTTGGGAGTGCCATGCTGGCACACTAGCTGAAGCATAAGCTCTTTTATCTGCTTCACCACATCAGCTAGACTGTCAAACTTGACATCGATCAGTTCAACTTGCATATGAAGAATAGATAGATTTTCTTGTTCGGATTTAACAAGCTCCAGAATTGAGCCAAGGTTGTTGCTACTCTCCCCTGAGACCTTGGCCGGGTCTCAAATTGAGAAGGGGAGTATGAAGGCTCTCTCTCTTCAAACATGTGTTCCATAGGTGGGACAGGAACATCCTCAGACAGAATTCCCTTACCTCTGAGATCTTTCAAAACTTCATGTACAGTTTCAGAGGGAGCATCTTGCTCATTAAGAGAAGAGGAGGCTGGAAACTGAACTTCTTCATTTTGAACTGGTGGAGGGATAGTTGGTGAAGGAGGCTGAACAAACACATCTGAGATTGCTAGATCTGTTGGGGCTTCAATTTAAATACTTGTGATAGGAATGTCTTGGGTGAGCACAGAGACTAACTTCTCATCTGGATACACTTCATGTTCACACTCCGGAACAGAGTCCTTATACCACAAGCTCTGCTTCTTTCCAACTAAGGAGTAGTGACTCCTTCTAAGAGTAATGAGCCCAATGTTCTCTCTGGTGCTTACAGGCACTTCTCTAGACAAATCCACAGAAAATTTCTTAAAGATCATGGTAAGCAAAGATCCATACGGGAGAGACTCTTGTAGGTCCTTTGCTGCTATCATTCTTTCCAAAATGACTGCTGGAAGGTTGACTTTGTGCTTCTGAATAGCCCAAAAGAGTGTTGTGATGGAGGAATGGGTACCTGCTCTAGGGGTTATGATATTGGTAATGATACAGTGAATCAACCTCTTTTCTGCAAATAGCTCATTGACTTGCAGACCTCTCTTGCACAGAGTCCCCAGATTCCCAATAATCCCTAACTTCTGTTTCTCCAAGGGAATAAACTCACTGAGATAGTGTCCAACATTAGGACAATCCAAAAGCTCCACAAGATATTCCTCAGAAATGGTGATTATGATTCCTTTAACATACCCTACTATGATGTTTCCAGTTGAAATCTTCAGGGAAGCATAAAAGGACCTTACTACACTGGGTACAAAAGGTTCTGAAATCTGACAGAGCTTGGTCCACCCATTTCTGTGAGGGTTTCCTCTACCCTGCTAGACTGCCACTCAGATGAGAAAACTCAACAGACTTTCCGGAACATATGGGAATCTTGGCTAGTCTTTGGAGTTGGTCAGAGGTGAGTTGGACGGAGTCTTGAGCCCTAGAAGATGCCATCTAGACAAACGGACGAAAGGGAAACTTAGGAGACCTTCAGAGGAGGAGGAGATATACTCGAAAAGAGTTAAAGATCCTACCTTTTTCTCGAAAGGATGAGGTCTAGGAGAGGGCTTCTGAAGTTCCTTCGCCAGAGAGCAAGAAGGCGCGAAGAAGAAGACAGAGCAGTCGAGGAGAGATTTCAAACGGGTGTTTCCTTAAAGAAACAAGGGGATATTTATATAAGTGTCGGATGACGACCGTCTCTTCATGAAAGGTCGTGATTTGAGTTACGAAAAGACACGCCTTAATTGAGTGTTAATTAAAGAATTTTAAATGTTATGACATTTCAGGAACTTAAGTGAGTCGATTTAAGAATTCGACTGCATCAGTCGAATGCCAATTTTTAACATGAGTCGAATGCCTTGACTCTTCATGAATCGAATGCATAAGTCGATATTTGACAAAAATTTTCAGGATACATTTTCACAAAATATTTTTCAAGCATGATAATTTAGGAAAACATTAATCAGGATTGCACATACTAATTTCTCTTCTAATAGATGTAAATCTATCTTCTGGTAGGGGCTTTGTAAAAATATATGCTAATTGATTTTCTGTAGAAACAAATTCAAGAGAGATGTTTCCATTAATTACATGATCCCTGATGAAGTGATGTCTAACCTCAATGTGCTTTGTTCTTGAGTGCTGAATTGGATTCTTGGTTAAATTGATTGCACTTGTATTATCACACAGCATTAGGATTTCTTAAAGTTGATGACCATAGTCTTCCAATTGGTGCTTAGTCCATAGTAGTTGACTACAGCAACTTCCAGCTGCAATGTATTCAGCTTCTGTAGTGGATAAGGCTACTGAGTTTTGTTTTTGGAAGACCAAGATATCAAACATCCTGCAATGAGTTGACAAGTACCACTGGTGCTATTTCTGTCTAATTTGCATCCAGCATAGTCAGCATCACCTATCCAATTAACTTGAATTCTGAACATCTGGGAAACCATAAACCTAAATTTTGTATTAATAAGATATCAAAAATTCTTTAACAGAACATGTGATGCTTTTGGATCAGCTTGGAATCTTGCACATAACAAAACACTGAACATTATGTCTGGCCTACTTGCAGTGAGATAGAGTAGTGATCCTATCATTCCTCCATAAATTTTTGATCTGCCTTTTTACCAAGGGGATCACTATCTAGCTTAATGCCTGAGCTCATAGGTGTACCTAAAGGCTTACATTTGTCAATCCATACTTGATCAATAGATCTGAGATGTATTTGGTTTGACATATGTGAGTCCCTTCTTTGGTTTGCTTGATTTGCAATCCAAGGAAATATTTAGTTCACCCATCATGCTCACAATTTTGGTGATTAACAAAACTCTAACAAATATTTCTAAGAAGTATTAATGAAGCTCAGTTACAGGAAATAAAACCAGCCAAATCTGTAAGTAATTCTTACATTGTTTCATTTAAAGTTCAAAGCATGTATCTTCTCTAAGTCCACATCAATTTCTTAGAGATACAACAATCCGTTCATAGAATTCACATGAAACAACAATTTCAGTTCACATCGGTTTCTTAAGAGATATAACGATTTCTTATGTGAAAGAACGATTCTATCGCTACAACGATTTCATCGCATAATGATTTGATAAGTTTGTAGAAGAACGATTCTATCGCTACAACAATTTGGTCACCATAACGATTTGATAAGTTTCACAAGGATTTGGTTCTCATAACAAAACGATTTCGGTCTCACAATGATTCGTTAAGTGAAACAACGATTTCGGTCTCACAATGATTCGTTGAGTGAAACAACGATTTTAGTCTCACAATGATTCGTTAAGTGAAACAACGATTTTGGTCTCACAATGATTTGTTAAGTGAAACAACGATTTCGGTCTCACAACGATTCGTAAAGTGTAACAACGATTTCCATCTCATAACGATTCAATAAGTTACACAACGGTTTGCTTATGTTTGAACAACGATTTGTTCAAGCAATGACTTACTTATGTTTAAACAATGATTTGTTTATGTTGAACAACGATTTGCTCAGACATTGACTTGTTTATTTTTGTACAACGATTTGCTTACTCTGTACAACGATTTGCTTGTACAACGACTTGCTTACTCTTGTACAATGATTTACTTAAATTTTCTTATATCTGTACAACGATTTACTTGTACAACGACTAGTTTACTCTCATACAATGATTTGATTATGTTTGAACAACGACTTGCATAAAAAACGATTTCATAAGTTGTACAACCATTTTTTTGTCATAATGACTTCATGGATTACATCGATTTCACACATGGTATTCAAATATATTTTCAAATATTGTGAAAGTCAAAGTCTTCCCGTGCACATCTCTAGTATCCTTGCATTTATTATGACTCTACTCATCATCTACACATTGCCTTCTATTCTTATGTTTATAGAGGAAACACTTTTCAGAATAGTAGTATGGCATTTCCAGTATGGTGTATATTTTCTAACGTTGATTGACAAGTATGGAGACAATCTAGTTGTCAATGTTTTAGCATTTATTGTAAGCTGGTATCAGCCAGTACCATGTTATATAATGTTGGACAAATAGAAAAAATAGATATCAAGATGAATCTTCTCTTTGCGTGCATGGCTTCAGAGCATTAAATGGATACAAGCTTACCTGTCGCGCACGATGGACCATGAGTCTCTACGTGTTTCAAGCTTAGAGACAATGACCACTTCGACGGCTACATTTTGAAGAGAAGATATATAGAAGACTGATGACTCTACGAAGCAGTACTTTTGATAACCTTTTGCACCTTAGATCCTTCGAAGAAAAATCTTCAGCAACAAAGGAAGAGCCGCTTGCTTCACTCCATCCGTTTTAGCTCTTAGCTCTCAAGCCTTCATTGTTTGGATTTTTCTGAGAGCCTATTGGTCTGAGAGATTGTTGTATTGATTATCTTTCTCTCTCAGACATTGCCTCAGATCAAGCATCTGTTGTAAGCTTGGTCTAGGGGCCTTTTGCTTCTTTCACATTTGTTGTGAAGTTCCTCTTCGTGCTGTGAAGAGAAGACCAGTTGAAAATAGGTGGTGAGTATTCCCTTTATTAAGGAAGGAAGACCTGTGTATCACGGTGGTTGTATACCTCTTCGGGGTTAGAAGAGAAGGCCAGCTGCGGCTGGATGTGTAAGGGCCCTTGAGGGGGACAATACCCTTGTTAGTGAAATCCCAAGTTGTTGCTTGGGGACTAGACGTAGGACTCCTTGGGATAGGAGGTCCGAACTAGGATAAAATTTCCTATGTTGTGTGTTTGTTGTCTTCATTAACACTAATGCTAACCATCGTTTTTAGTGATCTTCTTTAAAGCATTTTTGTTGACAGGTTTAAATCGAAAAGAATTTTAGAATTCGATTCACCCCCCCCCCCCCCTCTCTGGGCTTGCTAGCTGGGCAACAGTGGCGAGATGCCACCGCCGCCCGAGAGGCAGGAGGGATCCGGGGAGAGTGGTGGTGGATAGTGAGAAGCTTGTGAGCCACCTCCCCCTTATCTTTGTAGATGATGCTTATCTTTAGTAGATCTTTTAATTTTGCCAATGTTTGTGATTAAATGAATGATTGTGATTGACATGAGTGTGATATGAGATCCGAGAGAGAGAGAGAGAGAGAGAGAAAACAAAGTACATCATTATGCTGTTCAAAAGTTCTGCCCCTGCACACTTAGCAAAACAGTTAGATCTGCTCTTTGGCTCAGCCTCTTGCATTATGCAAGGAAAAACTTTGACATCGTAATAGTCAAGGGGTTGAGCTTTATTAAATAGGCAGAAAGTAGATGGAAATAATGTATGCTAAAAGAAAGTGATATGTACATCTATTTTTTTTGGATTTTAGATTTTTTTTGAATTTTGAGAGTTTTTTTGATTTTTTTTTGGATTTTGGGATTTTATGATTTTTTGGATTTTGAGATTTTCTGATTCTTTTTTGGATTTTGATCTTTTCTATTTTTTTATTTTTAGGATTTTCTATTTTTTTGGATTTTCTGTTTTTTTTTTTTGATATTTTGAGATTTTTTTGTTTTGGAATTTGGAATTTTCCCTAGCGACACCTTTGCATTTGAGCAATTAGTCGTGAACCTCATCTCTCATCTTATGTTGTTAAATACCCTTTGGGTGTAGTGTGCATCTATTTTTTGGCTCCCTTATGGCTGATTGCCCCTAGTCACTAGTGCTCCTATATAGACCAAGTGTGGAAATGCTCCGGTCATTAATGGGGATAGGAAGACTTAAGGGGGGTAAGACTTGGCGTCGGTGCTTGGGATACTGGCTTGTTTGACTTACAAGGGTGTATCTCACATGGATTCCGTCTGTTGTCCAGAGACTTCGTGGTCTTTACTTTTATTTGGGGCATGCGTACGACCAGGCTCAAGGGCGTCCCGCGGAGAACTATACTGCCACTCTTTGCCATGCCCCTATTCTCATTTTTCTTTTACTAATTTGTTGTTCTTTTGTTATTTCTTCTTTCTTTCAGACTGACCGTCTCTCTTTGAGACTTCATACACACGTGATTTACACCCTCATTTGTCTACAAATCAGCGTCCTTTTACCCTTAGACCTTGTTCGAGCAGGAAATGAAAAGACATTCACTCTCCTACACTAGGGCTAAGCAGGAACACCTGTGTCTAAGGGAAATTGACCGCAGGTTGCCGTGTTGTGTGTGTTGGCCGAACCCAGGGGGTACCTGATAGTAATAAGACAGATGTGAGACTCACGACAGCTAGCATTCCTTTGCAAAATGGCGCCACTATCGAAAATCTTTTATTAAGGGTAGAATCTTTTAAGGTACAACCCATTCCACTGGTGAGAGAGCTCCTCACCCTCGGCATTTACTAGCCTATACGCGTTCCCAGGGTACACATCCTTAATGACGTATGACCCTTCCCAATTTGCTTGCAATTTCGACCTAGGACCTCCAGGTTTTATGAAAATTCACTTTAAGACCATGTCTCCTTCTTGGAATTCGTGCTCAATCACTTTCTTTTGAAAAGATCTTGAAAGTCTATTTTGATATGAAAGTAAATGATCGGCCACGGCCAGACGCCGCTCGTCCAGGAGTTCTAGCTGTGTGAGTAACACCTCTCGACATTCATCGAGATTAAGTTCTTTGTCCATCTGCACCCTTAGCGAAGGAATGAGGATCTCATGTGGACATACTGCCTCCATCCCATAAGTAAGTGAAAAGGGAATTTGCCTTGTGGGCATGCGAATAGAGGTACGGTAGGCCCATAGAGCCTCAATCAATTTCTCAGGCCAATCAGCAAATTTATGAGACTCACAAGTTTTCTTTAGAATTTTCAAAAGTGTTTTATTTGTGGCTTCGGCTTGACCGTTGCCCTGTGGATAATATGGAGACGAATGATGCAAAGAAATGTTGAATTTCTTACATAAGTCCTGAAGCTCCTGAGATATGAACTGGGGTCCGTTGTCGATGACAATGCTGTTTGGCACTCCAAACCGTTAGATGATGTTCTTCATGATGAACCGGCACACGGTTGAACCTTTGATTTTTGCAAACACTTCTGCTTCGACCCATTTTGTGAAGTATTCAGTAGCAGTGAGAATGAAAGATTTTTGCTTGATTTGAGCATTGGGATCACCAAGAGGTCCAATGATATCAAAGGCCCACATGGAAAAGGGCCAAGGGGAGGAAAGTGGATGCAAGGAGGAAGATGGAGCATGGATCTTATCGGCATGGAGCTGGCACTTAACACACCTACAGACGTAGATGGCACAATCTTCTTCTAGGGTTGGCCATTAATAGCCCAGCCTAAGGATTTTCTTAGCTAACATTTGGCTATTCACATGCCCTCCACACTCATTGGAGTGGGCTCCTTCCACTAGCTTCCAGGCTTCTTTGTTTGACAAACATCTGAGGAGCATCTTGTTTAGAGCGCGTCTATACAACACTTCTCCAACAATGGTATACCTTAGCGCCGCTCTACGGATGGCTCTTCTATCCTCAGCCTCAGCTTCTTCTGGGAAGGTACTGTCCTTGCAGTATTGCTCGATCTAGTGGTACCATGGCCTTTCTTCATCCATCATTTATCCTAGCTCTACAAGCATTACTTCCTTCGCATCTCTTCTCTCTGCCTTCAAGACTAAAGAGCTCTTGAGCTTACTGAACCAAAGATCCTGAGTGGAAGGTGCTTTTAACCTCTGGACAATGATAGTCTCAGCGCTGCGGCTGAGAGGGAAGGAGAGAGATGAGGCCAGAAATGCCAGGACATCGGCCAGAATGTTCTGAGAGCGAGTGTGAATGTAGATAAGCTTGCAGAATTGCTTGGCTAGGAGAGTGACCAGATCTTGATAAGGCTTGAGTTTAGGGTCACGAGTGTGGTAGGTAGAAATGACCTACCGAAGGACGTAGAGTCTCATATGATCTTGAGATGGCGTGCACCTAAGAGATAGGCAAGCTTTAGACCGGCTAGGAGAGCCTCATACTCGGATACATTGCTGGTGGCAGGGAATTGGAGCTCATAGGCTAGTGGAATGGTGATCCCCTCTGGGGTGAGCAAGATAGCACCTATGCCCCGTCCCTTATAATTGAGAGCTCCATCGAAATGGAGTGACCAGAAGGGCTCGCGAGAGATGAGTGACAGGTTTTTGTCAGGGAATTCTTCCTAAACCATGTCACTATGAGGAAGAGGAAGGTGAGCAAGGTGCTCAGCAATGGCATACCCTTTTATAGCCTTTTGGACTACAAAGGTGATATCGAATTGAGACAAGAAGCTCTACCAACGTGCCAATCTGTCGGCGAGGACTGGCTTCTCCAGGAGATACCTAATAGGATCCATTCTAGAAATCAAGCTCACCTGATGGGTTAGGAAGTAGTGCTTCAATATCTGCACCACCCATACTAGCGCTGCACATGTTTTCTCCTTGTGGTGAGCTCGAGCTCGGAGGGGTTGAAGAGCCTAGATAGGTAATAGACTACCCTTTCTTTGCCAGAATCATCATGTTGAGCAAGGACATCTCCTAGGGAGTCCTCAATTGTTGGCAGATATAGGATAAGGGGTTTCTCTAGGATGGGCGCCTGCAGCACGAACAGATTCATAAGATAACTCTTGAGCTCATCAAACGCTTCTTGGCACTTAACATTCCATTTGAACTTGGCTCCTCCTTTTAATAGTTCATAGAAAGGACGACCTCTTTGAGAATGCTAAGATATAAATCTCCTTATGAACTGTAGCCGACCAATCAGTCCTCGAAGCCCAGATATGTTCTTAGGAGGACGCATCTCGTTTATTGCCTTGGCCTTGTTCGGGTCTATTTGAATCCCCCGCTTGCTAACTATAAACCATAACAACTTGCCAGAGGAAACCCAAATACGCACTTCTTCGGATTCATCTTCAATTGGTATTCTCATGTGCGCCGAAACACTTTGGCAAGCATAGAGGAATGTTCACTTCGGGTCCGAGACTTCACCACAATATCGTCCACGTAAACCTCGACATCAATATGAATCATATCCTGGAAGATTGCTAACATTGCCCTTTGATAAGTGGCTTCTTTAATCCAAATGACATGATCACATAGCAATAAGTTCCCCAAGGCGTGGTGAAGGAGGTTTTCTCTTGGTCCTCCAGGGCTAGACAGATTTGATTATATCCTGAGTAACCATCCATGAATGAGAGGGTTTCAAACCCGGCAGTGTTATCAATTAAAACATCCAAGTGAGGTAATGGGAAATCGTCCTTTGGACATGCCCTATTCATGTCCTAGAAGTCTATATAGATCCGCACTCTTCCGTCCTTTTTCATTACCAGGACTATATTGGCCACCCACAAATGATAGAGGACTACACAGATGAACTTAGCCTTGTGTAGTTTATCGATCTCCTCATTCATCTTCAAAGCAATGTGGGGAAGGAAATGCCTCAATTTTTGTTTAATGGCTATTGCCCCTGGCTTCAAGATCAGCCTATGTTCCATAAACTCGGGGTCAATGACGGGCATGTCATCATACGACCAGGCAAAAGAGTCCTTGTACTCCCTTAGCATTTCTATGAGTGCCTCTTCTTCCTCAGGAGGGAGATTGGAAGATATGATCAAGAGCCTGGGTTCTTCTTCTATTCCAATATTTACCTCTTTGGTAGGTTCGTCGACTGCCGATGTCGGTTCATCTAATCTCCTCATTCCACTAGCATACATCTTGGCAGCGTCCTCTATTTCACCGTCTTCCTCATCCACTGGGTCCTCCTCAGTTAAGATTTCATATACCCCAAATCCATCGTCTAGCCTTTCCTCTTCATGCTAAGCTTCTATGTTTAGAATGACTACTTCTTGGATGAACTCTTCGACATCCAGAAGAGCACCATACCATTGTTCCAGATCCACTAAATATCTATGGGGTATGCCACTACCCTTACTCTTCCTAGACGGGGACGGGGACTTGCTACATTCTACCCCTGAACTTAAACTAGGGTTGATATTTACAGAGGGCTCTAGAGAAGTGTCCATAGGTTTATTGGAAGGGAAGGAAAGGGTGCGGCACGGCTGCGGGATTCCTCCGACGGGTCTGGAGGCAAAGGCAGGCCACCCGAGCTCAGGTGCTCGCAGCAGAGTTGGGGTGCAGGGGAACAGAAGGCCCCTCACCCAGAGGATCCAAAATGACCATGCTGGTCAGGGAGCGGGGATCGCAGCTCAAGTAGAGGGAGAAAGAAGGGTAGGGATCGTCGCCGAGGGAGGAAAAGAGCATGAACGATGGGGACCGCCATCAAGTGTAGGGGAATACGAGAACGGGGATCGCTGTCCAGGAGTTGAAAGTGGGGAGTGACGGGGATCGCCATCAAGAGCGGGGATTGTCATCGGAAAGCGGGAAGCAGGGAGTGACGAGGATCGCCGTCAAGAGTGAGGATTGTCCTCTGAAAGTTAGAAGCGGGGAATGACGGGGTTCGCTATCAAGAGCAGGGATTGTGATGGAAAATGGAGGTGGGGATTGGTGCTTGAGAAGGAAGAAAGATGGGGATCGCCATTTGAAGAAGAGAAAAGGAAAAGACAGGGATCGTCGTCCGAAGAAAAGGGGAGGAAAGACAGGAATCGCCGTTCGATTTCTAGGGGAATGAGTAGTGGAAATAAAGTTTTTTTATTTTTTTGAATTAAACACAACATACTAACCTAAGAAGGAAAACAAACTACCCTACATTTGAAGGCATCGGGCGAAGGAGAGAACGGTGCCATTAAAAGAAAGGGTGAAATGGGGTAAGGAAGTAGCTAACGCTTTGAGAGTGTCAGGGGAGAGTTGGAGAATAAGAGGAGGAGAAAGAGGGATGCAGGAGAATTTAGAAACAAAGATTGAAAACACAGAATAACTAGAGGGCCGGCGATGCCCTGGCTAGAACTCATCTACAGGATTGATGGGGTTTAAAACTTCAAAATTCTCACCATACCTAAGCAAATGTTGCTTGGAAGTGGTTGCTGATGCTGATGCTGCTGATTCTGCCACTGCCGGGGGCCGTGTGAGATCACCATCCCAGAACAAAAGACTGAGTGTCGATATTAGGTCTTCTAAGATTGACTCTTCTGCCTCTACTTCTTCGGCCTTCTTCTTCTTTCCAGGCCATTGGGCCTCCAAAACTTGATATGTAGATCTGGATGTCTCTATCCTGACGATGTTGTATCAGGGCTGTGTTGCCCAGTTGACCAGCCCAGAGGGGGGGTGAATGGGTCTTTTAAAATTAATCTAGAAGATACCTGTAACTAAAAACATTCAACCAAACGTTCTTCGAAGGAGGTTAGTGACTGTTAGTTTAAATATCAAGGACACAAAGAAAGCAATCACACGACACAAAGGATTATCCTGGTTCGGACCTCCTTTCCTTAGGAGTCCTACATCCAATCCCTGAGCAACCACTCAGGTTTTTACTAACTAGGGAACAGTCCCCCTAAGAACGCTACAACACCCAGCTCGGCTGGTCTTCCTTCACACCTGAAGGGAAAAACAACACCCTGGATCCCCCACCAGGTCTTCCTTCACAACTGAGGGAAACAGCACCTAGATACCACCAGGTCTTCCTTCACAACTGAAGGGAAACACCACAAAGAGAATGGAATAAGATCAAGCCCTAGATCAAGATTTTTAACAAGCCAGATCTGAAGCGACAAGCACTGAGAGCAAAGAATCTATGCTAAACACACTCTCAAACTACACAAGCTCTCTCAAAATTTTCACCACAGTGAGGAGAGCAGAGAGCGAAAGCTAGGTGGACTGAAGTTCTTGGCTCTAGACTTCTTGCCGAAGAATTTGAATGCTTGGAATACGAGATGCTTGTTCTCTGCTTCGTTGGTTCTTCTATTCTTTCATTCTGTCTTTGAATTTATATCTTCTATTTGAAATACTGCCGTTGAAGTAACCGTTGTCTCTTGGATTGAGGATGTTAGACTGTTTGACATTTGGAAGCTTCAAACTATCTTTTAACCAGTTGATCACGCAAGAGATAGGTTCTTCTGACGTCTATAGGTCCAACGTTGTATGATTGAAATTCTTCAGGACCCTACACACATTAAATGCTAGAACAGTAGACAACTCAAACTATCTTTTGTTTGTCAGTATACGTTGATGTGAGTATTCACTAGATTAGCAATCCCAATAGCTTGTTTTAAAAGATGTACATAGAGTAAGCACAATAATGGGCGATATTGTCTGCATGCATGCAGAGATACGTTCAGAACTCAATAAATGCAGGAGTGACAGATAGATATATGCGTGACTTTGACTAGTCAACGCTTCAAGTGATAAGATAAAATCAAGTTCATATAAACTGTAAGTCGTTGTCTATATGACTTATGAAATCGTTATGAATACTAACAAGTCATTATAGAGAGTAATCGTTAAAGGAAGTGTATGTGTTTCAACAGGGAAATCGTTATGAACATATCAAGTCGTTATGAGCTATAAAGAAATCGTTGTGAGCGCTTAAAGAATCTTTGTGCAAGCAAATCGTTATGAGCGCTTAAAGAAATTGTTATGCAAAGCAATCGTTGTGAGTTCTAAAGATTCGTTACAGTGACTTACGAAATCGTTACGCGAGCAAGTCGTTGCGAGTTCTAAGAATCGTTACGGTGACTTACGAAATCATTACGGCGAGCACGTCGTTGCGATTCTAAGAAATCGTTACGGTAACTTACGAAATCGTTATGGCGAGCAAGTCGTTGTGAGTTCTAAAAAATCGTTACAGTAACTTACGAATCGTTACGGCGAGCAAGTCGTGCGAGTTCTAAAGAAATCGTTACGGCGAGCAAGTCGTTGCACTTTCTAAGAAATCGTTGCGATGACTTATAGAATCGTTATGACAGGCACGTCATTACGCTTTCTAAAGAAATCGTTCTGATGACTTTAGAATCGTTACAGCATCGACTTGTTGAAACAACTGACTTTTCAGTCTTATAAGGAAATGTTATGAATTTCAACAAATCGATATGGACTTAGAGAAATATCATGTTGAAAAGATTAAAGCTTCAGAGAAGTAATGCATACCTTTATTGGCTTGCTTGAACTTGTATTTTTCCTGTACTTCAGACTTATGAAATATTCATTAGGTATTATTGATAAAAACTAGTTTAGTTTTTGTTAATCCCAAAACCATATGTTTAATTAAAATTACATGGGGACAGACTGATCATCAATCTCCCCCTTTATGGTGATGACAAAACTGAACAATAAGCATGGATAAAAAATCTGAAATCAGTATGAAGATATGACATGCTAATTTTTCTCCTTAAAAAAAATATTGGAGTGTATTTTTAGACATGCTAAAATTTTCTCCCCCTTTTTGTCATTGAGTAAAAAGACACCTTGACAAGAAATAAGAGAGAAATAAATAGGCGTACACAAAAAAGGAGATTTCATTAACTTTGCGGAGGTACAGTAAATAGAAGGCAGGGGACGAAAGAGAGGCATAATGGGAGATGGTTTCCCATGCCTGGGCTTCCTGCTCTTCAAAATGAGTTTTAAAAACTCCAAAAGGCAAAGAATAGTTGGTCCCATAGAGGAACCACCTTTTGAGATGAAGATCTAGGTGTTTGTAGAGAAGATCAGCAAAGCATCCTTATCCATAGTCATCTTTAGGAACAACGAGTCCAAAGCTGGCACAGGTAAGAAACAATTCCATGGACACAGGATAGTGATTGTGATTATCAGAGAGCTTTATGAAGAGCTACATATACTTTTTATCTTCCTCCCAGACTTTGAAAGGGTCATTAACAAGATGTAGATTCATATCCAAGAAAGAGTTGGAGATATAGCTGGTTTGCCTTTCTTGGCCTGAGCTTCATTGAGCGCAAACAACTGCTAAGCTGACAAAGGGTAGAACTTGGACCATTCTGAGGATGTCAGCCTTTCACATTCAGACAGAATGGGGCTAGAACTTCAGCACTTACATGCCCCTGGTGATATTCCAAATAGGAATCTAGGAAAAGCACCGGTAGCCTTTTGTACTCTAATTCTGCCCATTACCTCTGGCAAAACGCTCAAAGATGATGGATCCTACAGAGGATTCCATAACTAGAAAATGAATTTGTGGAAGGGCTATCTCGTCGGCACTTGGAGGGTAGCAAAATCTACCTGAACATCTGAAGAATGTGAGATATCCGGAGTTAGAGCTGAATGGCCTTTCTGAATTGGCTAAGCTGACCCTCTGGAAGTCTATGGACATATCTGTAATTGTTGAATAGCATGAAATGTCTGATCATTTGATTTCCTTTGAATGAAGGGTGCCCAAAGTTCTCTATGATACAACCTGAACCATTCTGATAAGGTCAGGGAGTGGTCCCTTGGAGGGAATCTACAGATTTGGCAAGAATAAATTTCTTGAAGAGATCCTTGTGACCTTTCCCCATTGGTCTTCTGATTTGGAGTGGGCAAGAAGAAAATTCTGGATTTTTTGGATTTTGTAAGAGAACTGTAGGCAGAATGGTGTGCAAATGATTTGTGAGATCAGAAAGGGAAGGTTAATGATAGTTGCAAGAACAACTTTTGAGAGATATTCTCTGTACAGTGGTTTATGTTTGTTGTCCACTGAGAGAAAAACCACAAAGGTGGGTATTTGGGTTCAGAGGAAAGGGAGGAAGTAGAAGTATGCTTCCTCTTCTTGGGGGCCGGACTGGAAGAGTCTGCCCTATGGACATGTTCACCATCCTTCACCCAGACCTGAGGATCCCTTCCTCAAACTCATCCTTTATCTTTTCCATAAAGGGAGAATTAAGTTGGGCTTTTCAGGTATGATAGTGATGAAAGAGGTGGAGGAGTAGGATAAAGAAAAGAATGTGAAGTAGTTGGGAGGTCTCAACTGGTCCAAAGGATGGCTAGAGGAGGAGGAGGAGGCTCCAGCTGAGGATGCTGGAGGGGCCTCAAGGATAGGAGTAGGAGAAGAATTGTAGTAGAGGAGGCAGGAGATGAGGTGGAATGAGAGGAAATGGAGTGGGAGAGGAATTGTCTGGATTGAGGCTTCTTGAATGTTTGTGGAGCAGGAGGAGCTGTAGGAGCTGAGTGTGGAGTTGGAGAATAGGTGTGTGAGAGGGAGAAGAGGGAGCTGGGGGCTTGGGTGCCAGGACTCTTCTTCAGCCTCTGTCTACACAGATTCACTCTCCAATGCCCTGTTGGCCCTGACACTTGCTCAGCTTGCCCTGATGGCCTTTGCACATTTATTGTTGCCTCTGCTGGTGCTACTGCTGCTTTTGGCCCTTGTTGGCCCTACCTCTTGAACTGATGGCCTTGAAGGCCTGACTCCGAACCTGGCTGCAGGAGGTGGAGGAGGAGGATTTGAGCTCCAACCACCTTGAGAATGTCTCCCAGCAAATTTTTCATGGTGCCTATTTCCTGGTTAAACCACTTCATGACATTTCTTATGTTGGAATTTCCTTTGTACCTGAACTTGGCTCATGAGATGGATGATACATCAATTGAAGAGACATAGAATAGTTCCTTGGGCATCAAGTCTCTCAATCACAGGCTTCAAATTTATCACAATCTTCTGCCTCACTTAGCCTTTCATGTGGAGTGTTTGATAAGAGAGGTGCTTCGGGCTCCCTTCTTTCCCTTTCTGCCCATCCATGAATCTGGAGGAGGCGAGTCATCATCAGAATCATAGGAGCTTGCTGTCTCCCCATCTCTGACATCATCCTGATCATGAGTAGGTCTTCATCAACTGGTACATCACCCATTGGCTCATCATAGTGAGCTGCTTCTTCTTCTTGACCCCCTGGAATTGCTCCCCCTGAACCAGGAGCAATCTTTTTCCATAATTCTTGCTCCCCCTGAATGGGAGCATCTTCCAAAACAACACTTGATGGAGCACTGGACTGCTCCTCTTGAACTATTGCTGCCACTGATTACTCAATGTGGCCTGATGCCACACTTCTTTCTGCAAATCCACCAGTCTCTGAGGTGACTGGAGTGGAGAGAACTGAATCTACTACATCTCTGAGAATGGAGCCATAATGGAGGTGGGCAG
>CM024754.1:135451678-135496847 GCA_014218235.1 Colocasia esculenta
AAGAAGTTTAGCATTGTTGGAATTCGATTAGACCATGGAGGAGAATTCCAAAATGAAAGATTTGCAAATTCTATGATGATCAGGCATAGACTAATTTTTCCTCAGCGCCAAGGACACACAAGCAAAATGAGTTGCTGAGAGGAAGAACATAACTTGTTGGACATGACAAGGACGATGTTATCAGAATTGATTTGCCAAGATATTTTTGGGCTGAAGCCGTAAACACAGCTTACTAATAATAACCGAGTGATGATCAGGCCAATATTGAAGAAGACTGTGTATGTGTTGTACAAGGGAAAGAAGCCGAAGATCAGTCACTTCAGGACATTCGGATGTCCATGCTTCATCCACAAACAACGGTAAAAGAGACATTGGTAAGTTAGATGCCAAATCAGACAATGGCATCATCATGGGGTATGCTTCTAAACCTAAAGGATATAGAGTTTTAATAAGACGCACTTTATTAATTGAGCAGTCAGTACACATTTTGTTGATGAAACTAACCCTTCCTTGAGAAAGAAGAAGATAGTGACAATGATGATCAGATGATTTGTCTAAGAAACTATGAATACTTCAATTGAGGACAAGGAAGATCCACCTCTGGAAAGACCTGCAACAAAGGGATATCTCTCACAAATCTCCAATAGAGTGGAGATACAAGAAAGATCACCCACCTGAAAACATTATTGGTGATCCATCTATAGGGGTAAGAACGAGAGGTAATGTTATTCCATGTGATTATCTAGCTTTTGTCTCTCTCTTAATAGAGCCTAGGACATCAATGAAGATCTTACTGATGAATCTTAGATTTTAGCCATGCAAGATGAATTGAATAAGTTCAAGAGAAACCATGTATGGTCACTTGTTCCTAGACCATCAGATCATCCAGTGATTGGCACCAAATGGGTGTTCAGAAAAAAATTGTATGAAGCTGGAGTGATCTTAAGAAACAAGGCCAAATTGGTAGCTCAAGGCTATTCTCAAGAGGAAGGCATAGATTTCGATGAAACCTATGCACCTGTAGCTAGACATGAGGCTATTTGAATCTTATGCGTCTGCATTAGATCTGAAACTATTTCAATGGATGTAAAGTCTGCATTTCTAATGGTTTATTAGGAGGAAGTTAATGTAGAACAACCTCTGGGCTTTGATGACACTGAATTTCCAAATCATGTTCTTAAATTACACAAGCACTATATGGTTTAAAACAAGCACCTAGGCCTGGTATGAAAGGCTAGCTCTTTTTTATTAAACCATGGTTTTTATTAGAGGTCAGTAGATAGTTTTGTTCATTAATTCTAAGGTCAAACATACATTGCTTGTACAAATCTATGTAGATGATATAATTTTTCGCTCTACTGATGAATCTCTTTGCAAGTACTTTGAGAAGCTTATGCAGGGGAGAATTGTAGCACCGTGGAAATTTTAATTACATAAAAAAAATCAAAATAAATGAAAATAAATATTCCATAATACTAAAGTATTTAAACATACGTATCATTATCGTATGTGATAAAACACATCAAAAATTCCGTAAAAATTATAAATCAACCCAAACATTGTTACTAAGTGTTCCACAAAGAAATTGGTGCCAAGAAAAATTATTTGGGCTAGGTTTAAGAATTATTAACCAATTATCCAAATTAGGAAACAAGTCGGAAATCGTTAACACGAAAACACGACGTACTATAAATTCAATAAAAAAGTTGGGGAGACTTTCCACATTATATATTGATGACCCATTATCATAATTGGGCCATTGGACCTCATATGACCCAAAAATCAAATGAAGCAAGAAATGTTGGAAATTCGTAACCATGAATAAGTTGAAATTAGAAAGTGGTTATTGGGTTTAATTGGGATGCAATCATGCATTCTTGGAAACCAAAATTTGTGCCTACCCACCCATGGAGGTTGCTTGATGTCCAAGACTCTCTAATGGAGGGAGAGATCTACAAATTATGGAAAGACACAAGCCAATCCCGCAACCCTTCTTTCCTTGTTGCATTAAGACTCATAAAACCCATAGATGCTTAAATACTCATCACCCAAACCCTAGGGATGAGTTTAGAACTTTCTGGGGTTGTGTGGAGGAGCTCTTGGGGGCTGGGGAGCTGTGGATCGACCACAAGAAGGACATCTTCTTCCCCCATTCGTCTGCTGCGACCTGTACAAACGTCCACTTAGAGCCGACCAAAAGTAGGCCAAACCTAAACCAAACCTTGCAAGGCTTATACCCCTGGAAAGAGAGTCAAGTCCACGTACTAACCCAAGTGGAATGCCTAATTTCCATGCAGTATACACGGAGTATTAAGCGTTTTCCTCCAGTGGTCTGAACACGGTTTTCTGAAAAAACGGGACTTCATCATCCAGAAGGTAGTTTTCTCAGGCCAAACCTTAACATATCCTATACCAATGAGAGCATCAAGTTAACATTCATTTCCCACTGGTTTCATCGAATTTCATTGAGTAGATTTTGAATTATAAGCGTTCTCCCAAAGTCGCACACTGTCAAGGTTTTTTCCATTCTTTATTTGTTGCATGTGATTTGAGACCGAATTATAGCAAACCCCCAACATGAAAGTTTTCCTACTAGTTGTCCTCGTCATGTCTTTTGTTGAACATTTTATCTACATGTCATTAGATAGAAAGTTATAAGCGTGGTAAGAGGGTTGCTGTTTGAAACTTCGTTTTCAGGTAGCACTTGGCTTTTACATTCGAGTTTGACTTGATTAAAGCCTATCGAAACCATCATTGTTTTCCAATTACGATTTACTAGAAGCACCCTTTCATGTGTAGGTTGGTTTAAAACTAGTTTCGTTATTTTTCATGCATTGTGCAATTTGTTCTCTATTTTTGAAGCACCGTGTCAATATAAGGCACTCTGGACCGCAATCGAATGCCCTGTTCTTTCCCTGTTGTACTCTATCACGACCCTTGAACGCGACGGCCCGTAGGCCGCTTCACAAGGCCGTCGCGACAGAGGCACAGTTGCGATCGGATCGCGACAGACATGTCGTCGCGATCTGCTGCCCCGTCTGCCAGAAACCTGTCGCGTTCCCTTCATACCCTTGTCGCGATCTGCCTGCTTATTCTGTCATGCCTATCTCGACCTGTACAAGCACTGTCGCATTCTGTTCCCGACCCCTCGCGACCCTTACCAGGATCCGTCGCGACCTCAGTATTTCGCATGAACCCCAACTACTTTGTTTGTAAACTTTACCGTTATACCCAATCTGCTTAATATGATTTTAATGTGTAAATTGTATGTCATGGGTCTGATCATTGCATGATGTCTATTAACGGCTTAAAAGTGTTTAACCCTTTAAAAAGCCTTAAATACATGAATATTATTCTAAATTCTTTCTTAATGATATGATCCTTCATGAACTTGTGATTGACTCTTGTTACCATTCTAGCTTGATTAAATGATGATTATTTCCTTTAAATCTTGCAAACCCATGTAGTTAAATAATACATTGCCATTCGCATGTCATCATGTTAAATGTTTTCCACGAGTTTGAGACCGATGGATTGAGAATTGAACGTGTATGTCACTACACACTTGCACATCTAGGCAGCCCTTTCTTGGGGATTTGGAAACTCTCTACCGGTCATCCAAATCGTAGACTAGTGACCTTTCTCTAAGACCTCATAAATCTCCTCTGACCATGGATTCCCACATGGCCGACGAGTTGGTTTTACCATTGAAGTTCCTTGCAGATAGCGTGCACTTCCTCTCTCATCTTGTTCTCGTGAGTGTGATTTACATATAGACTAAAGCCATTAATGGAAAGATTGAACCAAAGTATGAATCGTATCGTTATGCTGCCAAATTTATCTCTTGACCATTATTATCATGAAATCATGTTCAATTTACATATTGTTGGTTCTCATCATTATCATGAACATGATATCACAGATGCTTACATCTTGAAGCTCCCATTGGCATGATAAATCTGTGGGTATCTACATTTAAATTTAAGTGAGATTCTGACCGTGCATGGCAAGTGTCCAAGGCTCCAGTTTAGCCCCAATGACGGAGAGTCAAAATGTACTGTTAACCATGGGGTATAATGATTACTGGCGTTGCATCTGCGCTGGTAGTCGTGCGTGTCGTGTTGAATGATAGATACAATAACCACATACACGTGTCCTGTTGTACATTCTTGATGGATCTTTTCTTGGTGTACATTAGTGTCTACGTGCCTAATTAGTGTTACATGATCGTGCTCGTGCGTGCTTGCTTGCTTGCGTGATATGGCCATCCTGCATTTATTGCAATTAGTGATATCTTGCATTCTTGAAAGCTATTGACATCAAGTGAAATCTTGCGTGCTTGTACAAAGTGATCTATTGCTAATTCTATCTCGTGATATCCTTCTAGATCTCGTTCTATCATGATCACTCTATCTAGCTTGTTTCATGTTTAACGAGTTTATTTCGTACATGCATAACATGACATTCATCGTGCTTACCTAGTTCCAAACTGTTAATCACTTATATCATTGCCCGCACATTGAGATATAAACCCTATTAGGGTAGTTTGCTCATCCCCTACTTTTACCCAATCTAGGTGACTATGAAGTTCAAGAGGAAGATCAAGTCGAGGATGGGAATGCGTCCGAGTGAAGAGCGTTCCAATTATGAGTCTATCTATAGTTAGTTTTATTTTGAGTGGGAAACAATGTAGTAGGAAGTGAGGTATTATGTACTTTTTCTTTTATTGAGTCTTAGTCCTGTAATAGTTTCCATTTGGAATATAATGAGTTGAGATTTGAATAAAAGATTAGTTTGAGTTCAATATTTGGGCCCTATGATGATGTATGTTGTTATACATTAGTGCGTGCTAGCTAGAGGCTTATTTGCCGACTGTTCACATCTCGGATATCGACTTGAATTATTTCCAAATTATTACAATATCGCTGCAAAATTATCGGGACGTGATAGTTTAGTGGTATCAGAGCCTAGAACACCAAATAGGATGTATGTCTCAGAATAGGAGATACCTATGGAACCTAGTTTATGGAAATTAATACAGTACCTGGTGAGAAGGGGTGGAGATGGGAATATGTTAGCAAGAATTAAACACTCCTACCTATTGACCCTGATAATGTATCTAGAGACATTAATTGGTTTCCATTCTTTTCTCAGGAACCCTCATAACTCTTGCACTCAACGGCAATGGCTCGCAACCAATGCGAAGCTATGCAAGAAATAGTAGTTGGATTGACTCAGGCCCTGTAAAATGTGGTTCAGGCTGGAAATCAGCTGCTGCAGTTAGAAATGGAGCCGGTGATTTTTGCACTACATTTTAGGAGTTTGAAACCCTCCTCGTTTCTCTAGATCCCCTGATCCGGACAAGCAGAGACTGGCAAGGAGAATAGAAGGATCTTCCAAATCATGCAATGCACTAACAGGAGAAGGTGGTACTGGCCACTTTCCAATTCACTAAGGATGCTCGAGCATGGTGGAAGGCCACATTGGCCCACCTGCCTAATGTTGGCGAACTGGAGTGGGCCGGATTCCTGGAGATATTCCGGGGAAAGTATTTCTCTAGAGAGTCAAGGAGAAGAAGGCAGCGGAGTTTGCCGCACTAAATAGAAAGGGATGTCCGTGGCTGAGTATGAGGCTCAATTCGCGCATCTTGTTGTGTATGTCTCACACTTGGTGGAACTGAAAGACTTAAGCAAATCGTTCATGGATGGCTCCGACCATGTTCATTGAAAGGCTTGGACCACACAACATTCAACTTACACTGAGATGGTCCAAAGAGCTCAGTTGGTAAAAACCATGGCCAAAGTAGAGGGCATGAGGGCAAGGACAACACCAAGCCAGTCTTCATCAAGAAGGGAGCACCCAATATTGCTCCAACTTTTTGTAACAACTCACCAACAACAACAAGAGGCCGAATACCGAAGAGATGTTGTTGTGGAGACAAGAGAGTCAAAGTGGAAGGTAGGCAGTTGGCTAAAAACTGTAAATTCTGTGATAACAGGCACCGAGCTGAAGAATGTTGGAAGAAGCTCGGGGCATGCTTGAAATGCGGAGGTCATGACCACCGTATTCCTGATTGTCCTATGCTGAAGGATCAGCCAGGTAGAGCTCAGAATGTACCACGGCGTCAGGGACGCCTTAATGCTGTTTTAGAAGCTGACCTACCTAAGGAAGGGGGTATGGTGGAAGGTACCATTTTCATACACTCGCAACCTGCATTCGTGCTTATTGATACTGGAGCTGCATATTCATTTATTTCCACCACATTTGCTGCAACTCTACCTGTCCAACTGTACCCTTAAAATCCATGATCACGGTAGCTTCTCCACTTGGCTCAGAATCTAAACTTCCCACTACTTGCCAAAATGTGAAACTATAATTGGAGGCACAATCTCCCTGCAGACCTTATCTGTTTAGATATGAAGGGTTATGATGCCATTTTGGGTGTCGATTGGCTAATCAAATATGATGCTGATGTAAACTGTCGCCATAGGAGGGTCACTTCAAAAGACCCAACCTCCCAACTCTATCACTACTTGGCACCCGTTATCACAAACACCCTATCTTGATATCCTCCTTAAAGCTTCTAAGCTGATCAACCAGGGTTGTGATGCTTTCCTAGTTTCAGTCTTGGCAACTGAAAAAAATAAACCATCCCTAGAAGACATTCCAATAGCCAGGGACTATCTTGATGTATTTCCAGAGGAATTACCTGGTATACCACCTGAGCGGGAGTAAACATCACCATTGAGTTACTCCCTGGGGCAGCCCCTGTTTCAAGAGCTCCGTATCGCATGTCCCCTGTGGAATTGCAGAGTGAAGAGACAAATCCAGAATTGCTAGATCAGGGTTTTATCAGGCCTAGCACATCCCCGTGGGGAGCGCCAGTGCTATTTGTCAGGAGAAGGATGGACAATGAGGCTATGCATTGATTACCGTCAGTTAAACCAGTTGACAAAAAAATAAGTATCCACTGCCCCGCATCGATGAGCTGTTGACTAGATCTCTGCACAATACTTCTCCAAGATAGATCTAAGATCAGGCTACCATCAACTGAGAATAAAGGAAGAAGATATTCCAAGTCTGCATTCCGGAGTAGATATGGTCACTATGAGTTCGTGGTCAAGCCGTTTGGTTTAAAAATGCTCCAGCGGCTTTCATGCAACTTATGAATAATATTATAGGCCATACTTGGACCAGTTTATAGTGGTGTTCATTGATGACATTCTTATTTACTCCAAATCCAAAGAAGAACATGAGAACACTTGAAGGTTGCTCTGCAAGTGCTCAGAGATAATCAACTCTATGCTAAACTTAGTAAGTGTGAATTCTGGATGGAGGAAGTGTCTTTCCTTGGTCACATTATATCCAAGGAGGGAATCTCTGTGGAACCCATCCAAGGTGGAGGCGGTAAGAACTGGGAAAGGCCGACAACTATGTCGGAGATTAGGAGTTTTCTTGGGTTTAGCCAGTTATTATCGTCGCTTCATCAAAGATTTCTCACAGATAGTTGTACCATTGACCAGGCTTACAGGAAGGAGAATCCATTTGCATGGACTGATGAATGTGAAGAATTTCAAGGCATTGAAAGGGCACCTTACCTCGGCACCCGTACTAACACTGCCATTGTTGGGGGGTAGTTTGAAGTATACACCGATGCATCCGAGATCGGCCTTGGCTGTGTGCTGATGCAAAATGGGAAGTTATATGCTACGTGTCCAGACAATTGAAGAAGCACGAGGATAATTATCCTGTACATGATCTGGAGCTAGCTGATGTAGTCTTCGCCTTGAAGATATGGCGTCATTATCTATATGTGAGAAATTCATTGTGTTTTCTGACCATAAAGCTTGAGGTATCTGTTTTCCTCAGCAAGACTTGAATATGAGACAACGGAGGTGTTGGAGTATCTCAAAGACTTCGACTTCATGATTCAATATCATCTAGGAAAGCAAATGTTTGTGGCAGATGCTCTAAGTAGGAAGCTAATGATCACATTGTCAAGTTAATGGTGGACGAATGGATTATTAGAACTTCGCCAAGTGTAAATATTGATGCTGACATCAAAGAGAAGGGATGCCTTGTTGCTAGTGTTAGAGCACAACCTACACTATTGGAGGACATCACAACACTCCAAACAATGACCCTGTACTTGTGGAGATTAAGGCTAATCTAGACTAGAGGCCGATTTCTCATTAACTGAAGATGGAAGACTATTGTTCCGAGATCGAGTCTGTGTACCCGACCATGCGGAGACAAGAAAATGATTATGGATGAGGTCACAAGACCAGCTATACCATTCATCCTGGATCTACCAAAATGTATCAAGATTTGAAAGAAGCTTTTGGTGGCCTAATATGAAGAGAGAGGTGGCGGAATATGTCGCCCGATGCTTAACATGTCAAAAAGTCAAGGCGGAACACTTGCGACCCGCAGGTAAACTCAAACCCTAGAAATCCCGGCATGTAAATGGGAAGGGATAGGGATGACTTTATTTTCGGACTACCCAGATTAGAGAGTGGATTTGATGGTATCTGTTATTGTTGACCGCTTAACTAAGTCGGCTCACTTCTTGCTAGTGAAGAATAAATGGTCAGTAGATGTTCTAGATGCATTGTATGTGAAGAAATAGTCTGATTACATGGAGTACCGTGGTCTATCGTGTCTGATAGAGACCCTAGTTTACAACCCACTTTTGGAAAGGACTGCACTACTCCTTGGGATCTAAACTAAACATTAGCACAGCTTCCCTCCACATACAGATGGTCAGACGGAGAGAACCACCAGGTGATTGAAGATATGCTTAGAGCATGTGTCCTAGATTTGGGGTAGCTGGCACGAACACTTACATCTTGTGGAGTTCGCCTACAATAATAGCTATCAGGCTAGCATTCAATGGCGCCATTTGAAGCACTCTATGGCAGAGTTGCCGATCTACAATATGCTGGTATGAAGTTGGCGAAAAAAAAATGCTAGACCAAAAATGATAAGGGAACCATAGAAAAGGTAAAGCTTATTAAAGAAAGAATGGCAGTGGCGCAGCAAAGCAAAAAGGCATATGCGGATAATAGAAGAAGAGACTTGAGTTTCAGTTGGTGAACTGTATTCTTGAAAGTGTCCCCGGGCCGTGGGATCAAGCGTTTTGGTATTAAAGACAAGTTGTCACCAAGGTTCGTCGGGCCTTTCAAAATTCTTGAAAGAGTCGACGAGGTGGCTTACCGTCTCGCTTTACCACCACAAATGTCGGAATACACAATGTGTTTCACATATCCATGTTGAAAAGTATGTAAGAGACCCGTGGCATGTCATAGAATATGAGCTTCTGGAATTCAACAAAGACGGAACATATTAAGACAAGAAGCCAATTAAGATCGTGGACCGGGAACTGCGCCAACTAAGGAACCGGTCATCCCACTAGTAAAGGTTAGATGGAATCAACGCATAGATGAAGACGACACGTGGGAAACCGAGGAAGCAATGCGCAAAAGATACCCAGAGCTATTCACAAGTAAGTACACCTCACTTGCACAATAACTTTCTATAAATGAATTTGGGGACCAATTTTTCTTAAGTGGGGGAGGGGTAGCATCCCGAAAATTTTAATTACATAAAAAAAATCGAAATAAATGGAAATAAATAATTTCCATAATACCAAGTATTTAACATACGTATCATTATCGTATGTGCTAAAACCATCAGAAAATTCTGTAAAAATTGTAAATCAACCCCAAACATTGTTACTAAGTGTTCCACAAGAATTGGTGCAAAGAAAATCGTTTGGGCTAGGTTTAAGAATTATTGTGACCAATTATCCAAATTAGGAACACAAGTCGGAAAATCGTTAACACGAAAACACGACGCAACTATAATTCAATAAAAACGTTGGGAAGAGACTTCCAACATTATATATTGATGACTCATTATCATAATTGGGCCATTGGACCTCATATGACCCAAAAATCAAATGAAGGAAGAAATGCATGGAAATGCGTACCATAAATAAGTTGAAATTAGAAAGTGGTAATTAGGGTTAATTGGGATGCAATCATGCATTCTTGGCAACCCAAATTCGTGCCTACCCACCCATGGAGGTTGCTTTATGGCCAAGACTCTCTAATGGAGGGAGAGATCTTCAAATTATGGAAAGACACAAGCCAATCCCGCAACCCCTTCTTTCCTTGTTGCATTAGGACTCCTAAAACCCATAGTTGCTTAAATACTCTTCACCCAAACCCTAGGGACGAGTTTAGAACTTGCTGGGGTCATATGGAAGAGCTCTTGGGGGCTGGGGAGCTGTGGATCGACCACAAGAAGGACATCTTCTCTTCCCCCGTTCTTCTGCTGCGACCTGCACAAACCGTCCACTTGACTGATCAAAGGTAGGCCAACCTAAACCAACCTGCAAGGCTTATACCCCTGGAAGAGGGTCTAGTCTACGTATACCCAAGTGAAATGCCTAAATTCCATGCGTATAAAAGGAGTATTAAGCGTTTTCCTCCAAATGGTCTGAACACGGGTTTTTTGGAAAAACGAGACTTCCTCAATTCAGAAGGTAGGTTTTCTCGGGCCAAACCTTAACATATCCTATACCAATGTGTAGAGCATCAAGTTAACTTTCATTTCCCACTAGTTTCATCAAATTTCATTGAGTAGATTTTGAACTATAAGCGTTCTCCCAAAGTCATGCACTGTCAGGGTTTTTCCCGTTCTTTATTTGTTGCATGTGATTTGAGACCGAATTAGAGAAAATCCACAACATGAAAGTTTCCTACCAGTTGTCCTTGTCATGTCTTTGTTGAACATCTTGTCTAAATGTCATTAGTTAAGTGTTATAAGCATGGCAAGAGTTGCTGTTTGAATCTTGTTTTTAGGTAGCACTGGCTTTTACGTTTGAGTTTGACTTGATTAAAGCCTATCGAAACCATGATTGTTTTCTAATTACGATTTACTGAAGCACCCTTGCATGTCTAGGTTGGTTTAAAAGTAGTTTTGTTATTTTTCATGCATTGTGCAATTTGTTCTCTATTTTTGAAGCACCTTGTGTCAGTATAAGTAGTTCTGGACCGCAATCCAATGCCCTGTCCTTTCCCTGTTGTACTCTGGCACGGACCCTGTGAACATGACGGCCCGATAGGCCGCGTTCACAAGGCCGTCGCGACAGAGGCACAGTCGCGATCGGATCGCGACAGGACATGTCGTCGCGATCTGCTGCCCGGTCTGCCAGAACCTGTCGCGTTCCCTTCATACCCTTGTCGCGATCTGCCTGCTTGTTCTGTCATGCCTGTCGCGACCTGTACAAGGCACTGTCGCGTTCTGTTCCCGACCCGTCGCGACCCTTACCAGGATCCGTCGCGACCTTAGTATTTCGCATGAAGCCCCAACTACTTTGTTTGTAAACATTACCGTTATACCCAAGGTCTTCTTAATATGATTTTAATGTGTAAATTGTATGTCATGGGTCTGATCATTGCATGATGTCTATTTAACGGCTTAAAAGTGTTTAACCCATTTAAAAAGCCTTAAATACATGAATATTATTCTAAATTCTTTCTTTGATATGATCCTTCATGAAACTTGTGATTGACTCTTGTTACCATTCTAGCTTGATTAAATGATGATTATTATCTTTAAATCTTGCAAACCCATGCATAGTTAAATACATTGTCATTTGCATGTCATCATGTAAATGTTTTCCATGAGTTTAGACCGATGGATTGAGAATTGAGACGTGTATGTCACTACACACTTGCACATCTTGGCAGCCCTTTCTTGGATTTGGAAACTCTCTACCGGTCATTCCGAATCGGTAGACCAGTGACCTTTTCTCTAAGACCTCTGTAAATCTCCTCTGACCATGGATTCCCACATGGCCGACGAGTTGGTTATACCATTGAAGTTCCTTGGAGATAGCGTGCACTTCCTCTCCATCTGTTTTCTCGTGAGTGTGATTTACAATATAGACTAAAGCCATTAATGTAAAGATTGATCCAAAGTATGAATTACCGTTATGCTGCCAAATTTATCTCTTGACCATTATTATCATGAAATCATGTTCAATTTACTTATTATTGGTTCTCATCATTATCATGAACATGATATCACAGATGCTTACATCTTGAAGCTCTCATTGGCCATTATAAATGACTGTGGGTATCTACATTTAAAATTTAAGTGAGATGCTGACCGGGCACGGCGAGTGTCCAAGGGCTCCAGTCTAGCCCCAATGACGGAGAGTCATAAATGTACTATTAATCATGGGGTATAATGATTACTGGCGTTGCATCTGTGCTGGGAGTCGTGCGTGTCGTGTTGAATGATAGATACAATAACCACATACACGTATTCTGTTGTACATTCTTGATTGATCTTTTCTTGGTGTACATTAGTGTCTACGTGCCTGATTAGTGTTACATGATCGTGCTCGTGCGTGATTACTTGCTTGCTTGATATGGCCATCCTGCATTTATTGCAATTAGTGATATCTTGCGTTCTTGAAAGCTATTGACATCTAGTGAAATCTTGCGTGCTTGCACAAATTGATCTATTGCTAATTCTATCTCGTTATATCCTTCTGGATCTCGTTCTATCATGATCACACTATCTAGCTTGTTTCATGTTTAACGAGTTTATTTCGTACATGCATAACATGGCATTCATCGTGCTTAACTAGTTCTAAACTGTTAATCACTTATATCATTGCCCGCACATTGAGATATAAACCCTACTGATCTAGTTTGCTCATCCCCTACTTTTACCCAATCTTGGTGACTATGAAGTTCAAGAGGAAGATCAAGTCGAGGATGGGAATGCATCCGAGTGAAGAGCGTTCCAATTATGAGCCTATCTATAGTTAGTTTATTTTGAGTGGTAGAACAATGTAGTAGGAAGTGAGGTATTATGTACTTTTTCTTTTATTGAGTCTTAGTCCTGTAATAGTTTCCATTTGGAATATAATGAGTTGAGATTCGAATAAAAGATTAGTTGAGTTCAATATTTGGGCCCTATGATGATGTATGTTGTTATATTAGTGCGTGCTAGCTAGAGGCTTATTTGCCGACTGTTCACATCTCGGGATATCGACTCGAATTATTTCCGAATTATTATCAATCTCCGTTGCAAAATTCTCGGGACGTGACAGAATTCGAGATGATCATGATGGGGGAGCTAAACTACTTCCTAGGATTGCAAATCAAGCAAGGTACAGATGGCACCCACATTTGTCAAGCCAAATATACTAAGGAACTCTTAAAGAAGTTTGGATTCGATAATGCCAAGCCACTGTCAACACCTATAAGCACATCAACAAGGATAGACCATGACAAGTGGGTAAAGAAAGTATCAAAAGATCTACAGAGGTATGATAGGTTCATTACTTTACCTAATGGTAAGCAGACCTGATATTTTATTTAGTGTATCATGTGTGCTAGATACCAAGCAGATCCTAAAGAGTCTCATTTAATTAGTGTTAAAATAATTTTTAGCTACTTAGCTAGAACTCATGGCTTAGGTTTATGGTATCTGTGGTGGTGTAATCCTGTTTGGGCTGGAGCCAAATGGGCCTCCACTAGAGAAGATGGGGAAGACGAACGCCGGTGTGGACGAAAGCCTGCAAAAACCAGAATGGATCAGGGGGCCGGTGAAGACCGGGAAACCCTCTGATGCCTAAGTCAATACCAGGCTTGCAAGGCAGGGGTTTCGTAGTATCAAAGTGTGTTCGCGTGAGAGAGAACGTACCAGTGCATGGTACTGTACCTATGCTTTTATAGGCGTTGGTGCCAAGGCGAACGTGCGCAACGTTGGTAGATCGTGCCTGAAAAGGCGCCTTGATGGGCGCACATAACGGGAGGAGTTATGAGCTCGGGTGCCCATTGGGATGCCAGGCAGTTCGTGCCTCTTGATGATGGAGCGCGTGGCCTGGGGCGGTTATAACCACAGCGTAAGCCCAAGAACCTACTCGGCACCCTCTGGACACACCTTCCGAGCAGGTGACCCACATGGGGGGTTCAAACGTGCTCTTCGGTGATAACCAGGGTTGTTCCACGCAACAGGATTAAGGCCCCTGTTCGGAAGCCGTCTGCTAACGAGCTCGGCAACGCTCCGCTAGGGGTGACTGGCGCGTGGGTCCCCTTGCATCCGATCCGTACGGAGGCGTGGGACCGCCCGAGGAGGCCACGTCAAAAGGGAAGGCGCGGATGGGCCTTGACGCAATGGGCTTAGGTGGCAGAAAACAGCCACCACACTTGCCCCCCACGCCCTCAAGTGGCTCAGAAGCCGGAGCGCTTGAGGGCGGCGACCTGCTCAAGTGTCATCTCCGCCATAAATGCGGTATCGCCCCTGGAGATCCGAACAGACCTGTAGCGATGCCGTTACAGAGGGGTTCGCCTCGAACATGAGGCTTTCATGATGACCACGTGGGTCGTGTCAAACCTAGAACGTCACACGCCAGGCCCGAACGGTCACCCGCGGGTCATTCGAGAGGAGACTTGGAGTGGAGGGAAACGCCGTTTCCAGCCCCGCTTCGAATTTCGCGCCTCACCTTCCTTATAAGGAAGGGGAGGAGGTGAGAGCGGGGTCTTCATCTTCGAAAGATTTTCCAGAGTTCGCTGCCTTCAAAGCCACTTGCCATCTCTTCCCTCGAGCTTTCCTCCGCTCCCATACTTCTTCTTCTTCGTGCATTGTGCTCCTTGCCTTCCAATGATGGCCCAGAAGGGGAAGGAGATCGTTGAAGCCAGTGGGATGCCGCCGGTGGGAGCGAAAGCGGCGAGGTATCGGAGCTTCGAAGGTCTCCAAGAGCGCTTCCGGATAGGTAAGGAGTACGACATCGTCCTGATGCGTGAGGATGAGCCGTACCTAACCACGAGGCCGGGGTGCTTCGTGCTTTCGTTGGACCTGTTGGAGGCTGGTCTCTGGCTGTCGATGCCGGAGATCGCAAAGGAGCTGCTCCAGAGCTGAAGGTGGCGCCTATTCAGCTGACGCCAACTCCTGGAGGACTATATTCGGTTTCTACATCATATGCAAGAAGAGGAAGATCGAGGCGACTACGGAGATCTTCCGAAATCATTTCAGCTTGGCTTGCTCCCCGCAGTCCGAGATGGGGTGTTACGTGAAACACCGTACGAACCGGATGCAGATCAACTTCTCGCCCCACCTGTCCATCAACAAGGGGTGGACAGGGCGCCTCTTCTTCGTGGGGCGGAGAAAGGGAGCAGACATCCCCGAGTGGGACTTTCCTGTGAGGGTGGGTGGCCCTTGAGGAAGGCGGACATGGCCCCTTTTTTGATTCAGGGGGCAGCCGCAGCCTCCCAATCGTTGACACGGTCGGGGTCAACCACGCCGAGGGGTACCTGACCGAGTACAAGCTTGTGAATACAAGCTTAGCCGCGTCTGGGGTAAGTCTTCTGCTGCTCTGCTTGTTTTCATTTCACACATGCATGGGTTCTAACCCTTCTTCTGCTTCTTCTAGATGACGAAGAAGTAGCTGCTGGTCGGGGCCAAAAGGAAATGGCTAAATATGCCGAGACGATCCCTGTTAGCCTTTACTTAACGGCTAGACGAGGATGTCTCTGCGAGGGGGCCCGCGCAGAAGGCGAAGGCCGTGGCGAGAGGTGGTGCTGTGAAAAAGGCACTTGAGACGGAGGCGACCGTAGGGGCGGCTTCTCTCCCTCAACCGAAGAGGAAGGAGAGACAAGGGGCGGCCCTGGTGGAGTTGCAGGCCGGGGGTCGCACCTCCGAAGAGGAAGTGTCTAACGAGCCCCGAGCTCGTGAGAAGAAGAAAGCGACCAGGTCGATGCCGCGCATTGCTGGGAGTGCCGCAGAAGTGGAGGAAGAAGAGGAGGATCTTGAGCCTCTGCTGGCTCGAGGGCCTCGCCTTCGTACGAGGACGCCCGAGAAGAGGGCGTACGTTACTCCACTTGTGGACCGTTTGGAGGCAGTCATGAAGATGTCCGTCGAGCTGGGCCTGATTATGGTCAGCGATGAATCGGACCGCTCCGGAGAGCTGGCGAAGTCGCCGGTGCACGAGACCCAAGAATTCCTGCCCAGTGAAGGGAGCGCTGAGCAGGGTGGCGCGCCAGACGAGGGCGCACAGCTCAGTGCCGAGGACGGGGTGGTCGTCGCGGACTCGGGGAGAGGAGTGGGAGGAATCCAAACTCTCACTCCTGCGCCAGCAGCTGATTGCGGTACTGGCGAGGCAGTTCTTCTGAGGGGGGATATTCCGCAAGGAAGTGGAGACATCCTGCCCCCCATGCCCCCTACCTCAGTGATCACTGAAGGCCGTGTAGTCGGCGAGGATGCAGCCGAGGTGATTGCTGAGGATATTGTAGTCAGCGAGAGTGCAGCCGTCCTCGAGGAGGAAAGCACTCAAGGTCCTGGAGATGCCGAGGAGGGCTGTGCAATATCCTTTGCAGCATCCACTACCGAAGACGGTGGGGAGGTGCGGCCGGTAACAAGGCAGGAGGCCGTTGGGGCGGATTGGGCTTCGGCATCGACGAGTGCTGTTGCCATGACATCCGGGTTGGGCCAGCCGAAGGACCTTGTGATTGATGTCGCCCTGATCCCCTCTGCCGCTGCTGCAGCTGGAGACGAAAGCTTCGGGGACGACGATAGGCCTCTGATGGAAGTGCTGCGCCGAAGACTCCCCGAGGTGCCCTCGGTGGCGACGCTTCGCCGTGTTGAAATGTCGCCAAGGAAGCTGCCCCCTAGCCCGACTGCCTCTTACCTTGATTGCCTAGCAAGGTGCCAGAACCTTCCCACCGAGAAGACTCCGGAGATAACAACAGAAGAATACCATCCCGAGAGCCAGGATGATGACGTGGTGAGCGACGTCGATCTGGAGGCTCTCGTGGACGAGATATCCACATCGTTGGGTGTTCTGAAGGCTCTGGCTCTCGGTCGGAGAGGAAAAAGAAGCAGAAATACTTGTACGAAGCACAATCGGCTTTCTGCAAGGACATCACGGTGAGACACAAGCTCGCGAGGCAGATTTGGAAGAGGAGGTGAAGAACCTCAAGACTGCCCTTCAAGCCTCGGAGCTGAATGTCACCGTGGCCCGGGCCGAGAAGGATGCTCTGGCCAAAGTGGTCTCAGATGCCGGGGTCCGTGCCATGACGGATTACAAAACTGGATCTGACTATAAGGAGGAGTTGGAGCAGTATGGGGCGCGCTGCTACAGAGTAGGTCTTAACGCTATAAGGGAGTTTGGAGAGCATTTATCCTGGGTCGAGCGCGCCCGAGAAGCTTTCGAGGCCGTTGTTCGGGAGTGTAGGCGCCGCACCAATGATGCCCGCTTAGATGATGTGCGCTTCACGCAATTCCAATCTGGGCGGATGCCTTCTTCAGATGAAGGTGCTGGCCCTTCCAAACTGGCTCCTTAGTTTTCTCCTGTTCCATGTCCTTCTTATACTCTCTTTTCGTAACCGCGGCCAAAGGGCCTGCTTGTAAGCACAAAATTTCTTGTGAATGAAATCTTCTGCTCATGAGCTTGTCTATAGCTTCACTTTCTTTATCTTCTCCCTTTTTGTGGTTGTTCCTGCTCGGATCGGAATCCGCTAGCTTCATAAGCGTTGCATGTAAGACGCAGATCGTTGGGAACCGTAAAGGAGGTTCCGATCAGGTGTATATGCCAAATGCTTGTGAAACAACAGGAGTAGGGAGAAGAGAGGTAGGATGCTGAAAAAGGATTTTATAATGATAAGCCTTAAGATTAGAGACATGCCAAGTCCTGGGTATGGCTTCGCCACTAGGGGTAGTTAGCTTATAAGAGCCTTTTCCGAGGACATGGGTGACCTGATAAGGTCCTTCCCATTTGATGGCAAGTTTGCCAACTGCTCTTCGGGGATCCGAAGACGAACAGCGGCGCAAAACCAAATCTCCCACATTGAACCGCCTTTCTTGAACTCGCGCATTATAGTACTGTGCGAATCGTTGCTGGTAAGAAACGAGCGAATGCTGGCGTCGCTTTGTCGTTCGCCAAGCATGTCCAAGTTTTCTCAAGAGCACGGTTATTGGCGGCTTCGTCGAAGTGGGTTGTTCGGATGGTGGGAAGGGCTACTTCCAAAGGTACAACTGCTTCCTAGCCGTAGGCCAAATGAAAGGTGTTTCCCCTGTAGCTACCAGAGCAGTCGTTCGGTGACACTAAAGGACGTTGGGAGCTCGTCAATCCATGATCCACCTGCAGCCTCCACTCTTGTGCAGATCTCGTGCAGCAGTGTTCGGTTGGCGTTTTCGACCAAACGTTAGCCTGGGATGAGCCACGGAGGTGAAGTGGTTGTAGATCCCGAGCTCGGCGCATTTCTGCTTGAAGAAGGTGCTGTCGAACTGCTTCCCGTTGTCAGAGGTGATCACCCTTGGGACGCCAAACCTACAGAGAAGGTTCTTCCAAACGAATTCCATGCGGCTTGTTCGGTGATTGTGGCAACAGGTTCGGCCTCGATCCATTTGGTGAAGTAATCGATGGCCACGAACAGAAACTTCTTCCGTCCTTGGGCCTCTGGAAAGGGACCCAAGATATCAATGCCCCATCTGGCGAAAGGGCGTGGCTCGAACAGGCTGTGAAGCTGTTCGGCAGGCTACTTGATGATCTCTCCGAACTTTTGGCATTCTGGACATTTCCTGACGAAGGACATGCAATCCTTCTGAAGAGAAGGCCACCAGAACCCTGCTCGGATAATGCTGCGCGCTAGCGTTCTGCCCCCAGGTGGCTACCGCACAGCCCCTCGTGGACTTCTTCTGTGGCCGCAAGGGCCTCCTCAGGTTGAGGCAACGCAGAAGAGGTCTTGAAAGGGACCGTCGGTACAGCTTGCCTTCTACGAGGGTGAAATGCTGAGAACGCATCTTGACTCTCCGAGCTTCGCCCTGTTCGGCGGAAGCTCTCCCCGGAGTAAGTACGCCAAGAGAGGGTCCACCCAACTCGGAGTTGGTGGGCCCGTTTCTATGGCTGCTACATCTACCTCCATGCTCGGTAAGGCGAGCTCTTCAATAAACACGGAGCGGGAAGGGGCGATGTCACCTGAAGATGCCAGTTTGGCCAGTGCATCAGCTCGCGCATTCTGCTCTCGTGGAACATGTATAACTTCGAAGTATATGAGGCCCCTGCTTGGCTCTTGACCTGTTGGATGTATTGAGCCATGCGGGGTCCCTCGCTCCGCCTGCCCGCTCACCTGGCTGGCAACCAATTGGGAGTCGCTAAAGACTCTAAGCCGAATGGCTCCAAGGTGCCTAGCCATGCTTATACCGGACAGCAAAGCTTCGTACTCGGCTACGTTGTTGGAGGCCGGAAATTGGAAACGGAGGGGCGTATGGAACTCTAACCCCTCCAGGGAGGTGAGGACCAAACCAGCCCCACTCCCTGTGACGCAAGAGGATCCGTCGACGTAGAGCTCCCATGGGGGTTCGTCTGCCAACGGTGGATCCTGCTCGGCCGGGAGAGTACATTCCTCCACGAAGTCTGCTAGCGCCTGCGCCTTGACCACCGTCCTCGGTCGAAAGCTGATGTCGAACTCACCAAGCTCTATCGCCCACTTAACCAACCTGCCGGAAGCCTCCGGCCGCTGAAGGATGGATTTCAGCGGCTGATCGGTTAGAACCGTAACGGAATGGGCCTGAAAATAGGGCCTAAGCTTCCGAGCAGCCGTGACGAGAGCAAGGGCGAGTTTTTCTGCTCTGGGGTACCTCCTTTCAGCTTCTTGGAGGACCCTGCTGATGTAGTATACTGGATCCTGCCGCTCCTACTTCTCTGATCAAGACAGCGCTGATGGAGTGTTCGGTAACCGAAAGGTACACAAACAAAGGTTCCCCGAGCATAGGCTTTGAGAGAACAGGAGGGGCTGCCAAATATGCCTTCAGCTCGGTCAAGGCAACCTCGCATTCGTCAGTCCACCGTACTTGCCCCCCTTGCTTTGAGGCGCTTTTAGGGCCTCGGAGCAACTTGAAGAAGTTAAAACTTCTTTCCGCTGCTCGGGACATGAACCGGTTTAGTTCCGCAAGACGCCCTGTCAGACGTTGGACGTCGCGCACTGTCTTTGGACTGCTCATCTCAAGCACGGCTTGGATTTTCTCTGGGTTTGCCTCTATTCCTCTGTTTGACACGAGGAAACCGAGGAACTTGCCCGACCGGACACCAAACACGCACTTGGCAGGGTTGAGCTTCATGTTGTACTTTCGCAGAGTTGCGAAAGTTTCCTGGAGGTCAGAAATGTGTGAATGCTCGAAAGCATTTTGACCAGCATGTCATCCACATAGACTTCCATGTTGCGCCCGATCTGCTACTCGAACATCTTGTTGACCACCCACTGGTAAGTTGCGCCCGCGTTCTTTAGACCGAAAGGCATTCTGGTAAAACAGTATAAGCCCAGGTCTGTAACGAACGTCGTGGCGTCTTGATCCGGGGATGCATACTGATCTGGTGGTAGCTAGAGTAGGCATCCAAAAAGCTGAGAAGCTCGTGACCGGAAGTAGCATCCACCAGCTGGTCAATGCGCGCAGAGGGAAGTTGTCCTTGGGCGTTGCTTTATTGAGATCCTTGTAATCAACGCACACACGCCATTTACCGTTGGCCTTGTGTACGAGGACCACGTTGGAGATCCATCTTGGGTATTGGCTTCTCGAGGAGCCCAACAGTTCGGCTTTTGACTACGTGATCCTGAATCACGGTCTGCCGTTCTCAGTTAACAGGTCGCCTCCTTTGCTGAACTGGTGGAATCCGGGGATCCAGATGGAGGCGATGCACCATTACCTCCGGGGGAATGCCCGGAAGCTCATCATCAGACTAGGCGAACATGTCCAAATTGGCCAGCAAGAAGGCTGTGTAGCGCTGCTGCTCGGCCTCTGTCAACAAGGCGCTAATGTATAGGACGTGTTCGGGGTCTTCGTCTACCTGGACGGGGATTAAATCTTCTGCAGGCGTTCCTCTGCTGGTGGAAGGCTGATCGGTCGTTGGAGGGGCTGGATCAGCGAGTGGTTGCTTGTCCCTTAAGGAGAGGACATAGCAGCGGCGAGACTCGCGCTGACACTCGAGCACTTCGCCAACTCCGCTCGGAGTAGGGAACTTCATCTTCTGATGGAGTGACAAAGGTACTGCTTTTATACGCCCGATCAGACCTCTGCCGAGGATGGCATTGTATCCAGGCATGTTGTTGATGACCAAGAAGTCAACAATCTTGGTCACAACCCTTGGGGCCGTCCCTAAGTGATCGGGAGGCGAACCCTTCCCATGGGCTGACCGAAACTCCTGAAAATCTGAACAAAGGTGAGTTTACAGGGGTGAGTTGATCGTTCTCAGGCCCATGAGGACAAAACAGTCATAACCAAGTCATCGGGGGCGCTTCCATTATTCACCAGAACCCGGCGCACATTACAGTGGTTGATGGTGGCCAAAATGACCAACGCATCGGTGTGCGGGGTTGTAACCCCTACAAGATCTTCGTCCGAGAAGGTAATAACCTCCTCGGGCTGTGCGCGTGCAGGACTGGTGGGATATGGAGCCGCCGAGGTACGAAGGCCTATCTACGACATGCACTCGCCTTGCGTAATCGCGTCGGCTTCGAGTGCTTTCTCCGCCTGCGCCGAAGCCTCCCGCGATCACGTTGATCTCCTGCCCATTGGGCTCATTGTTGATCGGCTGCTCGGGAGTACGCTCTCGGCGTCTGGGGCGCTCTTCAATCCGGCGCACGAACCGTCCAAGGTAGCCGCGCTTGATAAGGTCTTCGATTTCGTCCTTAAGCTGGCGGCACTCGGAGGTGTCGTGGCCGTGGTCGCGATGGAAGCGACAGTACTTGTTCTGATCACGCTTCTAGGGGTCAGAGCACATTCTCTGTGGCCACCGAACAAATGCTTCGTTCCTGATCTCCGCCAGGATCTGTTCGGGTGCCACAGTGACGGGGTGTAGTTGGTGAAGGGGCACGGACGACGCGGAGAATCACCATTGCGTCGTCCCTTCTTCCGATCACGGTCGGAACCGTTGTCGGAAGGCCGCTTCTTATCCGACTGCTCCCCTTGCTCGGCCCTACTCGCTGCTAGGCTCTCCTCGCAAGCGGCATGGCGCTGTGCGATGGAGAGCAGCTCGGCAAGGGTGGCGGGCTGCTGGACGCCGAGGGTCCTCTGCAAAAAACCGTCGCGGGTGCCCTGAATAAGGGCACTGGTTGCCAAAGGGACGTCCAGGTGCGAGATGCGAAGCGCCTCTGTTCGGAACCTCTTAACGAAGTCCCAGAGCGCCTCGCCCTTCTTCTGGCGCACGGCCAGGAGAGAAGCCACCGTTCGCGGCTGCGACCTTCCACCAAGGAAGTTGTCCCAGAAGGACTTCTTCAGTTGGCGGAAGGAGGTGATGGAGCCCGCCGGAAGGGTCTCAAACCAGGCCCTGGCGGTCTCCTTGAGAGTTGCAGGGAAGGCCCTGCACTTGGCCGCATCTGGTGCTCCGTGGAACACCATGTGCGACTCGAAGCCGGGGATGTGGTCGGCCGGGTCGGTAGTGCCGTCATAGGGCGCGATGGTGGGCAGGGGGAGCTTGGAAGGGACCTGAGCTTCCAGGATCTCCCTTCTGAAAGGGGAGTAGAAGTCCAAGTCGTCTTCTGCTGGAGCTTTCCCCTCCGCGTGCTGAACCATCACTTCCACGGGGCGCTCTAGGTCGACCACACGTCGCAGGCGCCTGGCTAGTTCCTGTTCGGAGTTGGCGGGACCCCCTCGTCCGGACGCGTGGGAGTTGCCTCCCACGACTGATCGTGGCGGACGGGGGGAGGCGACAGAGCGACGGGGCGAACGCCCACGGCGTTTTGGCGTCCGCTCCTCGAATGGGGCTCGATGCGATCGGTGCAGCGAGTCTGCCTGCTGCTCCTGAGCGCTGGGAGGACGCGAGAGCGTCGATGCGATGACTCCGCCTGCCGCTCTCGCGACAGAGGAACCGCCCGGCCGGTGGTCTAGCCAACTGGGCCTACAGGGAGAGGCAGACACCTGTCAACTGCTGCATTTGCCCCCGAAGTTCTACCACTTCGAGGGCTGTTGCTGGCGCGGAGGCGACTGGTGCAGGGACGTCGTTGTTAACACCGAGAGGGGCGATGGCGACGTCCACAAGGGGGGATTGCCGGCGAGAGTCCCCTCGTGACTGACGGTATCTCGTCGCCCTACTTCCCACATTCTAGTATGAGGATCGTCCGCGAGCCATGGCTACGTCGATTCCCACAGACGGCGCCAAATGTGGTGGTGTAATCATGTTTGGGCCGGAGCCAAACGGGCCTCCACTAGAGAAGATGGGGAAGACGAACACCGGTGTGGACGAAAGCCTGCAAAAACCAGAATGGATCAGGGGCCCAGTGAAGACCGGGGAAACCCTCCGATGCCTAAGTCAATACCAGGCTTGCAAGGCAGGGGGTTTTCGGAGTATCAAAGTGTGTTCGCGTGAGAGAGAACGTACCAGTGCATGGTACTGTACCTGTGCTTTTATAGGCGTTGGTGACAGGCGAACGTGCGCAATGTTGGTAGATCGTGCCTGAAAAGGCACCTTGATGGTCGCGCATAACGGGAGGAGTTATGAGCTCAGGTTCCCGTTGGGATGCCAGGCAGTTCGTGCCTCTTGATGATGGAGCGCGTGGCCTGGGGCGGTTATAACCGCAGCGTAAGCCCAAGAACCTGCTCGGCACCCTCTGGACACACCTTCCGAGCAGGTGACCCACATGGGGGGTTCGAACGTGCTGTTCGGTGATATCCAGGGTTGTTCCGCGCAACAGGATTAAGGCCCCTGTTCGGAAGCCGTCTGCTAACGAGCTCGGCAACGCTCCGCTAGGGGTGACTGGCGCGTGGGTCCCCTTGCATCCGATCCGTACAGAGGCGTGGGACCGCCCGAGGAGGCCACGTCAAAAGGGAAGGTGCTGATGGGCCTTGACGCAATGGGCTTAGGTGGCAGAAAACAGCCACCACAGTATCCAAAATCATGTCAAATTAATTTGGTAGGATACTCTGATGCTGACTACGCTGGATGAAAAATAGATAGAAAAAGCAACAGTGATTGTTGTCAATTTCTTGCAGGATGTCTGATATCATGGTCCTCAAAGAAATAAAATTCAGTAGCTCTGTCAACAGTTGAAGCTGAGTACGTGGCTGCTGGAAGCTGCTGTACACAACTTCTATGGATCAAACAACAACTTGATGATTATGGGATACATATCAAGACAATTCCCCTATTATGCGACAACACCAGTGTTATAAATCTCACCAAGAATCTAGTATAGCATTCAAGGACAAAACACATTGAGGTTAGATATCATTTTATTCATGATCATGTAGCTAATGGGAACATAGATATTTCCTTTATTGATACAAATAATAAGTTAGCAGATATCTTCACAAAGGCCTTACCTGAAGAGAGGTTTACATCTCTTAGAAGGGAATTAGGCATGTGCAAATTGTGAATGATTTATCTATATAAAATTGAATATAATTATCAGAATGTTAATTATTTTCCCTCCTTGGATTTAAGTAAATTTCCACAAATATTCTTGTAAAATTATTCCTAGCGATTCGCTATTTTATAAGTCTCTTATTCCTGTTGAACTGGTCATTTTGTCGTTTTCCATCATAATGGAGCCTCCGGTTTCGAAAAAGTCATTATTTCTCTGAGATACCCAAAATCTGTGTGGAAACGATTCACATCCTTTTCTTCATCTCCTTCCTCCTACCTGAGGCGATACCCTATCGACTCCGGCATTAACTCTCTATGATTTCAAGCTCCAAACTCCTTCCTGCGAGAAATTTCTTGGGGGTTTCTACTCCTCTCCTCACTCCAACCCTTCAGAAACATTCCCCATCAAAATCCATGGCCGCACCTGTTGTTTCCGGCAGCGTCGGGGGCTATGGAGCCGAGTTCCTCACAGTAGAGTAGCAGGAAGGTTCACTTTTGTGAAGACGACGCTCTGTGGAAACAAGGCGTGGACATTGCAGACATGGAGAAGAATGGGATGCACAGCATCGTGGCAGCAATGGAAAGGATGAAGTGGACAGAAATTGCAACTTTCTCTGAGGTAAGCTATCCAGACATGGTGAAGGCTTTCTATGTTTGCTTGAGAACTGAGGTGGACGGGTCCTTGACATCATCTGTCAAAGGTACCCAGATTAAAGTTGATCATGAGCTATTGAGGTCTTTATTTGGAGGTAGCACCACTGGTCACAGTAGGATTCACATTGTGGATACCCAGGCAAAGGGACTAGGGATTGTAGGTCCCGAATTTCGGTTAAAGGATGGAAAACATGATATTAATCAGATGAATGCATTCAACCATCTATTGCACTTTATAGTTTGTCAAATTTTGGTTCCAAGAAGTGCTACATTCTCCACGTGCACCAAGGCAGATTCGGACATGATGTTTTGGGCCATCCAGAACAAGGAGATAAACATGGGTGAAGTTATTCTGGAGCAAATGAAGTTTGCTCATGCTCAGATTTGGGACACAAAGAGCAAATTAAATGTGTCTCAGCCATATGCCTATCTACTCACTAAAGTATTTAAACATTTTGGCATAAATTTATCTAGAGCGTATAGTAGAGAGATGGGGCAAGCTATCCGCAACAGAAATTTAAGGAAAAGTGGATTTTCTATGGTAAATGGTGTTTGGACCAAAACTTCGGTGGCTAAGGGTGAGGCCATGATTGGCGAAGCCCAAAAAGTCCAGGAAGAGGTAGGAGAAGCTGTAGCCCAAATAGTTCAAGAAGAATCCGCAGTAGTAGCAGAGGTACCTGTTGTCCAAGAAGAACAACAAGAAGGTCACAGTTTAGAGACTGTAGTGGTTCAAGAGGAATCAGTACAGGCAGAAGCACCAGCAGCAGCAGACCAAGCAGCAGCACCAGCAGAAGAGCAAGTAGCAGATATTATTCAGGAAATTGTTGAGGAAATCAGAACCAGTGAGAGAAGGATAGAGGATATTCCTCTAGAGCACCTCGTACCTGTAGAAGAATTCCAAGAGATTGCCCCTCCTACTTCTAGGATAGGGTCAGTCCTTCGAAGAGCACTTGAGTCCATTCCAAGCACTCAAGGTGTGGAAGAGGTTTCTAGTGTTGAGGAATCTGTGGCACCAAGCCACACATATGGCAGTTTAGTGGAAGATGCTTCCATCCATAAGGAGCAAGAAGAACCTATCCCTGAAGCTGTGGCATCAGGCCACACTGAAGAAGTTTTATGGACGAAGCTCCCATTCAGGGGGAGCAAGAAATTATTGTTGAAAATGATCAAGTGGAAGATGTTCCTACTCAGGGGAGCAAGATCAAGAAAGAGATGTTGCATCTGGCCATAATGATGTTCAAATGGAAGATCCTCCTGTCTAGGAGGAACAACAGTAGCAGTTTCATGACGATGCACCCATGGAGATGCCCCTTCTGAAGGGGAGACTTTGGGTGAGAAAGAAGGTGAGGCTCAGGGGGAGAGAACAGGAAATCCCCCAGTAAATCAATTCAGAGAAGGAGAAACCACCAGTTCATTAGAATCAGATGAGCAAGATGATCATGGTGATCAACAGGAACCCGTGGTCAAGGCAATGGAGAAAGGAAAGGAAGTTGCTTCAGATATTCCTCTCCTTGCGGATGCTCCACATCAGAGGCCACAGAGACAGAAAATTGTTATAAGTTTGAAGCCTGTGACAGAGAGATTGGATGCCCAAGGTGAAATTCTATGCTCAGTGCAATCAGATGTCAACTCAATTTTTATGAGCCAGGCCTCGGCACCAAAATAGTTGTCACAAGTGAAGAATGCTATCAGATGGTTTAATAAAGAATTAGGGAGCATGAAGTCTATGATTTCCCATATCTTGAAGGAGGTAAGAGCACCAACACCTCCTTCTACTCCACCACCTGCTCCTCAGCCATCTGAGGGAACTGAAGAAGATGTTTCTAGACCATCAGGGTCTGTGCCTGTAGAAGAATCAGGGCCATCCAGACCATCTGTTGTTGAAGATGCACCTCGGCCAACAGGGCCATCAGCTGAAGGGCCAGCAGGGCCAGTTGAGGAAATGTCAGGGCCAACCGCCAGTGGAGACTGAGTCTGAGCAATCCAAGCAGAAGAAGAAGTTGTTGCTGCCCAGAGCCCCCAGCTCCTTCACCCATTCAGACACCAGCCCTTCCTTCTCCACCTTCCTCCTCAACAGCTCCACCAGCTCTCAACCATTTAAACAGCCACAACCCAGCACCATCTCTTCTCCTACCCCATTTCCTTCCCAATCCTCTTCAAGCATTGGGCTCGGGGACATAAAGCTCTCTACAATAAATTTCTTCTTGCCAGATCTGCCAGGTCCTCCAAGTCCCATTCCTTGACCATTCTCTTAATGGTTCCTGATCCACCACAAGGACACCGGGGCTCCCTTCATTCAAAAGGAGATCAAGATGATCCGCATTTCAAATGTTCAATGACTACCGTTATCTCCGTTGCCTCCCTGAGATTTAGCTGGGTCAGTTCAAGGAGCCATCAAAGCACTTGGATCAGTTGAAGCCCACACTGAAGCTGTCCAAGTTGATTTTGCAACACTCCAGTTGCATGATACTACCTTTCTTCCCCCTCTTCACTCTCTGATCATGGATTCCTCTATAGGCTCAATTATATTTGAGCGTTTTACCAGAGTCATGGGCAGAATCAAAGTGCAGAAGGGCTATCTGGTTGCTTTCCACAGATTTCTGTTTAGAGAGTACCCAGGGCCATGTCAGTGCTGATGTTCTTGCTCCTGCCCTGTCAGAATGTGAAAGACTGTCCTCTGCAGATTGGATCCGGTTCTATCCCCTTTCAGCACAGCAACTCACTGAGTTGTCCAGCAGGGGACTGTACCCTGTGTGGGTTCTAAGGAAGGATGGTATCCTTACACAACAACTCGAGTTTTGGCGTAACGGCAATGCCTGAGATCCTTATACCTGATCAGAGCAGGTCGCGGGTTATTCGGGTGCCCTGGGGTGCACTTGTGGGATTGTTCGCGGCATGCGGCGAGGCAGGTGCGCGTGCCAGTCATTGTCTCACCCTGGGGCGACCTGAGAATGAGGGTGTGTGTGGAGGCCGGGTTGGCCAAGTCATGCCTAGGTCCGGTGTGGACCTGCCTGCGGGTGTTGCTGAGTTGTCCAGCAAGGGGACTGTCCCTGTGTGGTTTATAAGAAGGATGTTATCCTTACACAACCACTCGAGTTTTGGCGTAACGGCTGTTGGGTTGAATGCAAATTCATATCATTTCCCTCCTATTTTGATGATGACAAGAGGTGTTCTTAAAGCAATTTAATTGAAACATGTCAAAACATCATACCTGAGGTTCATATTCAAAAAGCATTTTCAAATCACATTTATCATTTATAGTCATGATAAATCATTTAACTAATGATATATGTTTTATTTTTCAGGTACAAACATTTTTATGCAGAAGATGTGTCGACACACTCATCAATGGTGTCGACACAACAACACAGATTTAAAGACAAAATGAATAGAATGTTGAGACTGTGTCGACACATGTCAAGAGTGTGTCGACACGAGTGGCAGTTTTTCAGAAATCAAGCCTACCCAGGTCGACACACTCATAGAGCAGGTCGACACTAGACCCAGTTCCCAGAACAGCCAGTTTGAGAAATTGGGACAGCAGGTCGACACACTCATAGCAGGTCGACACTAGACCAGTTCCAGAACAGCCAGTTTGAGAAATTGGGACAGCAGGTCGACACACTCAGAGCAGGTCGACACGGATCTCTTTCCAGAACAGCCTTTCTCATTCTGGGACAGTGTGTCGACACTACCACCAGGGCAGGTCGACACACTACGGAAACTTTTCATCCTAAAGTTGATGGCTGCCACGTGTCCTCCTAGGGCGATCAGAATCTGTCTAGGAAAGCGTGCCCTTGTACCCCAAAAGGGTATCTTTGGAATCCTAAGGGTATAAAAGGTCTTTTTGGCCTGCCTTCACAGAGACAACGACCCAAACTCTCTCAGAGCCTCCAAGAAGCTCCTGGCGGCCAGAAGAGCTCGTGTCTCCTTCCTCTGCTCTCCAATTGCTTCTAGAAGACCAATTCCCACCAATTCAAGGTGTGGGAATTGGAATTTGAGTCCTGAAGATTCCTCTGAAGCATTCCAAGGAGGCAGATCCTGTAGAAGACTTCATTGGTGAAGAATTCGAGGAAGATCCAACTTCTCAGATTGCAGAGCATCGACTTGGACTTCAAGCTTCACATGCTTCTTCCCAATTCAAGCCTCTACAAGGGAGTACACTGAAGAACGAAGACTTTCAATTCAACTTAATTTCTCTTCTGTTCTTCTGAGATATCTTTTGGGATTATGCAAGTACTTCTGCATAACTCTCTTTAGAGTTCTCAAACTTCGACTAGATCTATTGCTAGAGGATCTTAGTCTTAAGTTGGTGTCTAGCAGTTTCAGTGTGAGCATTGTGCTCAGTGTTGTGAGCCGTCGAGCTCAGTCTGAGTTGTAAGCTCAGGGTTGGTTTGAGCAGTCTTGCTCTGTGTTTCTAGAGTAGTCTTTCTCTAGAGGTTGTGTGAGTTGTATGCTCTGAAGTATTGGAGTTGTCATACTCCTTTGGGTGTGTAGCCCAGTTGTGTTAGTGAAGCCTCACGGGTTGTGAGGGGTGGATGTAGGAATCACATGGGTGATTTCCGAACCACCTAAAAATCCTTGTGCATTTGTCTTCTGTGGTTTGATTGATTCATTCGCTAGATGCTTGCATAGGATCCGTATTTAATTCACTCAATCAACTTGCTTCACATCTAAATTTTTCAACTCACTCAAATCTAATCAGATCTGTAGTTTTTCACTGATAACATTGCCTCTGATTCTAAATAGTTTTCAAATTGCTTAAGCTTCCGCAAAAGTGGCTAAGATCTATTCATCCCCCCCCCCTTCTAGATCTTTTCCACACATTTACTTCGATCCTTCAATTGGTATCAGAGCGGGTTTACATCGATCTGATTTGAACTGAGCAGTTTTTGTTTCTGAGTATTGAGTGTTGATTGTTTGCTTGTTTGTTTGTTTGCTTGTTTAACTCCTTTTCTGTGCATTTACTTAAGTGTCATGGACTCAAAGGGTTTCATAGCTGAGGGCCATTCCATAAATAGGCCACCATTCTTTAATGGTTTGGACTATTCTTATTGGAAGAATAGAATGCAAGTGTTTCTAAGGGCCCAAAACTATGAGATCTGGAAAGTTGTAGAGGTGGGTCCCTATGAGAACCAGGGAGAAGAAGACACCTGGACAAGGGAACAAATAAGGAAGGCTACACTGAATTATAGTGCCATGAACATGATTCAGTGTGCTGTCCATCCCAAGGAGTATTCGAGAATCTCTATGTGCAAATCTGCCAAAGAGATGTGGGATAAACTCGAACTACTCTATGAGGGAACATCTCAGGTCAAGGAGACCAAGGCAAACATTTTAGTTTCAGAATATGAACTCTTTATGATGAAATCTAATGAATCTATTTCTGAAATGTTTGCCAGATTCATGGTGATAGTCAATGGACTCAAGGCTTTGGGTAAGGAGTATACTGATGCAGACTTGGTAAGAAAGATTTTGCGTTCACTTTCTTCACTTTGGCATACCAAGGCCACTGTTATTGAAGATTCAAAAGATTTGTCCAAGATTTCCTTGGATGAATTGATTGGATCTTTAATGACATATGAAATAAACTTAAAAAGAAATGAAGAGCACATCATTAAGACCAAGCCTATGGCACTCAAAGCCTCTTCAAGCAACAAAGATAAAAATCAGGATAAAACAAGTTCTGAAGAATCTGAGTCGAATGAGGATGAGATTGCCCTCATGACCAGACAATTCAGGAAATTCTTGAAATATAGGAAAGGAAAATGACTGGGAAAAAGAAATTTCCCTCAGGTAAGAGAACACTTCCTCTTCCAATTTCAATAAGAATCATAAACCTGATGAAAATGTTATCTGTTACAGGTGCAACAAGCCAGGGCACATGAAAGGAGAGTGTCCTGAGAATAAGAAGGAAAAGCACAAGAGATTCCAAAATATAAGAAGCCAAAGGCCATGGTAGCCACTTGGTCTGATGAAGATACAAGTGAGGAAGAAGAAGAAAGAAGTCCTCAAGCTCAGAGAGTGAGGAAGTTTGCTTCATGGCCAACAGCACAGATGGAAAGGTAAATACTTCCTTTGAAGATTATAGTGTTGAAGATTGGCAGGATGTGTATGCAGAATTAGTTGAAAGATATTCTGAAATGAGAAAAGAAAATAAACACATCAAAAAGAAAATTGAAAATCTCTACCATAATCAATCTTCAAACAATAGAATCTGTGAACTGGAATCTGAAGTAACAGATTTGCTTGAAGAAAAAGAAAATCTCCTAACCTTGTTGATGATTAAACTTGCCTCTCAAAAGGCCTCCCAAGAATTCAGAAACTTAAATGAAAAGCTGGAAATTGAAAAACAAGAAAAACAACAGAAAATTGAAGAAATTGAAGCTCTTAAAAACCAGCTAAAGGAAAGGGAGGAGGTTATCCAAACCTTCACAAAAGGCCAAGATAACCTAGAGGCATTGCTAGGATCCAACATGACAACCACATCTCATGGATTAGGATTCAACAAGAGAACCCCAAAAAGACAAATCTGGTGAGAAAAAGGGAAAAGCACCACTAATTATTTTGTCAAGGGTCCTAATCTGGAAAACACTGAAATTCAACAAACAGCAAACAAAACCCTAAACAAAACTCAAAACAAATCAAAAACCCAAAAACAAAAGAAGACTATCAGGTCGACACAGTCCCCTGACAGGTCGACACCAGTCCACAAGAAGAAGACTTCTGTGGCAGTTGTGTCGACACCTGTACAGGAGAGGTCGACCTGCTCAACACAAAAACCATAAACAACTCAACCAAAAATTCAAAAAAAATCTGAAAAACAAGAAAAAGGGAAAGAAATAATCCATGAAAACCTTGGACCTCCAAGAAAACACTTCAAGAAGATTGGACTAATCCTTGGAACCAATGGTATGAAAATCCCTGTTGGTATTATCCTCAATTTCTTATCCAAATTTCTGGATGTACCAACACAATCCATGGATTCCACCTCCTCCTCTGAACTCAATTTTTCAAATGAAAAACTCCCCTCCAACCAAAACAAAGATCTTGGTGCTTTCATTCCTAAAAGAAAGAACAAACAGAAGAAGGCTGAAAACACCAAAGTAACAAAACAAAATCTAAAACAACTCAAATTTGGGTGAGAAAGGATTTGATATCTGTGCTAAATCATACTGATGGTCCCAACTCTGTTTGGGTACCAAAATCTTCTCTCCATTGATCTTTGTGCAGGAAGGTCGTGCACCCAACACCAATGTTTGGTTTCTTGATAGTGGGTGTTCACGACACATGACTGGAGATAGAGCCAAATTTTCCTGTCTAATTGAAAAGGAGGGAGGGTCAGTCACCTTTGGAGGTAAAAATAAAGGAAAGATCATTGGATCTGGTAAGGTTGGTCAAACTTCTTCAAACTCAGTAGATAATGTTTTGTTAGTTGATGGACTTGATTATAATTTGCTCAGTATTAGCCAACTTTGTGACAAAGGTCACAAAGTTGTGTTTGAATCTGATTTTTGCAAAATAATTGATTCATCAACTGACAAAATCAAATTCTGTGGAAAAAGAGAAAACAATGTCTACATGATCAACCTTAATAAAAACTTTTCTGAAAATCTTTGTTTTGTTGCAAATAAAGATGAAATTGCATGGACTTGGCACAAAACTTGGCCATGCAAGTTTCAGAACAATGGATAAGTTATTAAGATTGAATTTGGTTAAAGGTCTTCCTGAATCACTCTCTAAAGTTGAAAATCAACTTTGTGGGATCTGTGCTAAAGGAAAACAAACAGAAATCTTTAAACCTTCAATGAGGTACTCACTTCTAAGCCACTAGAACTTCTTCACATGGACCTTTTTGGGCCAACAAGAGTTCTAAGCTTAAGTGGCAAGAGATATGGATTTGTAATCATTGATGATTTTACTAGATTTACTTGGGTTATTTTTCTATCCCACAAAAGTGATACTTGCCTTGAATTCAGGAATTTCTGTACCACTATCTTAACAACTTATCCATATAAAATCAAAACATTTTAACTGATCATGGGGGTGAATTTGATAACACATCCTTTTCTGATCTATGTGCTGAATTTCAAATCTTTCACAAGTTTCTCTTCACCTAGAACTCCAGAACAAAATGGAGTTGTAGAAAGAAAGAATAGAACTCTTGTGGAAATGGCTAGATCCATGCTCTTAGGAAGTTATTTGCCCAAATCCTTCTGGGCTGAAGCTGTTAACACAGCCAATCACATCCTAAACAGAGCTTTGGTCAGACCAAAGATCAGAAAAACCCCCTATGAATTGTTGAAAAATAAAAAGCCAACTGTTGCTTACTAAAACTTTTGGGTGCAAGTGCTTTGTACACAATAACAACAAAGAAAACCTTGACAAGTTTGATGCTAAGAGTCAGGAAGCTATCTTCCTTGGCTATTCAGAAGTGTCAAGGGCTTTCAAAGTGTACATATTGAAACCAAAACTGTTGAAGAATCACCACATGTTATCTTTGATGAAAATTCCTTTTCCACTAATGATTCTAAATCTTGCAGGGAAAAACAAGACAATGAAGAGGATGACCTCATTGTGGATTCTTCACCAACCGTTGAGGAGATTAACAACATTGAAGAGAACCTGAACAACATCTCACCATCTTCAAGTGGTTCAGGTAATATTGCTCCAGAAGTGGGCACTTCTCACAGGTAATTTCTGAACCTCGTTTTCTAAGAGACCACCCATTAGACAGTGTAGTTGGCAACCTAAATGATAGAGTTAGGACCAGATCATCCTTTTTGCAAAACATTGAAGAAGACTCACTAGCTCTAATTTCCCAAATTGAACCCAAGTCAATTGATGAAGCCTTATCCAGTTCTGATTGGATTGATGCTATGCATGATGAGCTTCATCAATTCGAAAGAAATCAAGTATGGGAATTAGTACCTAGACCTAGTGACCAAGCAGTGATTGGTACTAGATGGGTTTTCAGAAATAAATTGAATGAATCTGGTCAGGTAATAGAAACAAAGCTAGGCTAGTTGCAAAGGGGTATAACCAAGAATTTGGAATTGACTTTGAAGAATCTTATGCCCCTGTAGCTAGACTAGAAGCTGTGAGAATTTTCCTTGCTTTTGCATCCTCCATGAAATTTAGGTTTATCAAATGGATGTCAAAAGTGCATTTCTAAATGGATATATAAAGGAAAATGTTTTTTTGAACAACCTCCTGGATATGAAATGAAAATATCCTAACCATGTTTTCAAGCTTAATAAGGCACTCTATGGTCTTAAACAAGCTCCAAGAGCTTGGTATGATCGTTTGAGTTCCTTTTTACTTGAAAAAATTCTAGAGAGGTAATGTTGATCAAACATTGTTCACAAAAACAGTAAAAAATCAAATAATTGTGGTCCAAATTTATGTTGATGACATAATTTTTGGCTCCACCAATAAAGGCCTTTGCACTGAATTTTCAAATCAAATGAAGAATGAATTTGAAATGAGCTTAATGGGAGATTTAACATTCTTTTTGGGATTGCAGGTTAACCAAACCAATGAAGGAATCTTCATCAGTCAAACCAAATATGTCAAGGAGCTACTGAAAAGGTTTGACTATCAGAATCTTAAACATTCAAGCACACCCATTGCAATAAATGCTAAGCTAGAAGAAGACCCATCTGGTAAGTCAGTAGATCCAAAGACCTACAGAGGTATGATTGGCTCTCTGCTCTACCTTACTACTTCTAGACCTGACATTCAGTTTTGTGTATGCTTATGTGCTAGATTCCAATCTAATCCTAAAGAAAGTCATATGCTTGCTGTGAAAAGAATTTTTAAATATCTTGTTGGAACATGTGACTTAGGAGTTTGGTATCCTGCTGGTTGCAAGTTAGAATTGTTTGCCTACTGTGATGCTGATTATGCTGGGTGTAAGTTAGATAGAAAAGCACAAGTGGCTTGTGTGTATTTCTAGGTGGGTGCCTTATTTCTTGGGCTTAAGAAGCAACATTCAGTTGCTCTGTCAACTGCAGAAGCTGAATATGTTGCAGCAGGTAGATGTGGAACTCAGATTCTCTGGGTGAAACATCAACTTCTTGATTACAACCAACTTAGGGTGTGTACCCATCCTATGTGATAACACTAGTGCCATAAATTTGTCTAAAAACCCATTCAGCACTCCAGAACAAAACACATTGAAATTAGACATCATTTCTTGAGAGATGAGGTTGCAAAGAAATCTTTTGAACTCCATTTTATTGAAACTGAAAAACAAATTGCAGACATATTCACCAAACCCCTTCCTGAAAACAGATTTTCATCATTAAGGAGAGAACTTGGTCTTTGTAAATGTCCACCTTCTTGATCTCTCTTAAGGTTTGGGTTGAGTGCTATGCATTGTCTAAGGGGGAGTTCTTTGCATTTCATAACTCCTTGCTTCCTCAAGCTACATTGCTCATATCTCTCTCATTTTCAATTCCATTTCCCTTTTTACAATAAATTCCTCACTTCTGATTGTGTTGAAACTTCTTGGTATATCAAATAGTGACTTGGAGAAGGACAGGTTATGCTTGTCTGGACACTTTCACTATGCGTGAGAACATATCTCCGCCAAGTACTAAGAAGTCAATATGCACTAATTGAGGGGGAGCTTTTATTGTTCAAAGAGAATTTCTTTTCTGATTTCAAAACTTGCACAGTTTTAACTTCCATTTCTTTTTGATAATGAATTCTTCAACTTTTATTGTATTGAAATCTCTTGGTATATCAAATGGTGACTTGGAGAAGGACAGTTATGCTTGTCTGGACACTTTCACTATGCGAGAGTATGTGTCTCCGCCAAGTACCAAGAAATGGATATACAATTGTTGAGGGGGAGTCTTTGTTGTCCAAGAAGAAAATTCTTTCTGATTTCAAAACTGAATATCTTTATTTTGATGACAAATGGTTGAAATCATCATCTCAGGGGGAGCTAGAAAATTCACAAGTCATCTTTTTGCAAATTTCAAAACCTTCTTCTTGCATTTCATCAATTCCTTGCATGATGTCCTCATTCTAAAGTCTAGAGTCACAAAATGAACCTTGAGTGATATATTATATTTTTTTTCACCTTACAACTATGTCTCTCAATCCACAGAAATTCAGATCTCTTCCTAAACTAAATGAAAATTGTGTCTTGAACTTAAAACATTTCCTTGTTTGCAACTGATGACTGGATGTATTTGAATTCTATCTCACAAACTCTCCAAAATATTGTAAAATCCAACAGAGCAATGGCATTTGTGCTGAGAAACTGCACACCTTCACAATGAATGAAGTGCTATGTATGTCATGAGGCATTATTGCTAACTCTGTTCAAAGGGGATCCAAATTGAAAATAACTTCAAATTTAAGCAATTATGTGCTATGCTTTTTGATGATGACTGAGTAACTGGAAATATTGGCGTCTACAAAACGTATATTTTCATGTCAAAAGGTCATCATTTACCCCTTTGAGACTTGACAATGACTAAATCTTAAGTATCCAGGGACTATGGTGTGTAAAAAAGCACTAGTACTTGAGTGAAAGAGATTTATATCATTTGATAGTTTGTTAAAAGAACAAAATATGAAAATTATTGGAGATTTGTTTAGAAAGAATCATCTTCCTCCTTCATCAAGTTGTTCTTTAAGTTTGTGTTTTACTTTCAACACAACTGTATTTAGTCTAGATGATATCTTTAATTCTTGAAAATTGAGAAACATGGTAGCTTTTGGTTGATTGTTAGATACATTATATCCCTCAATTTATCATTTTGTTGATTCAAGTCTTGGAATGCTAATATCCTGTTGGAAATTGTGTGAAACACTTGAACTGTGATGAATTTTTGCAAAATACAACAAATGAATTTTTAGGCCTCTTAAAAATCCTTGAAATGATAATTCCTCTCATTATTTATCATTATAAAGATGTCCCCAAATTTCTCAAAAATTTCCTCTCAAAAATTCAAATTTCTTCAAGGCTGTGTCACAATTCTCTCTCTGTCGACACTCAGTCGACACAATTCTCTCTCGTGTCGACACACAACCCAGTCAGGTCGACACACCCTTCCTCATGTGTCGACACTGCCTTCTTGCCAGACCCTTTTCAAACCTTTCGGGTTCACCTTAAACCCTTGTTGTTCCTGCGGGGCAGTGTACCACTGCATCCCTTTTTTGGGCATCAGGTCGACCCGACGGCCCCATTTCCACTCCTTTCCGGCAAGAATTCCTCCAAATTCTCTCTAAATCGCATCAATCCTTCATCACCTCTCCATTCTTCCATTTCCTCTCCTAATTCCACTCCTCTTGCACCATGGTCCGCAAGTTGGGTCCCCGCCGTGGCGCAAGATCAGCAGCCTCTTCAAGGCCGGTTCCGCCGCACAGGTTCCAGTGAACAGATGGAAAGAAGATCAAAAAGGAGAAACGATCCTGCCTCTTCTTCTGCACCTCTGAGAGCTTCCAAGCGTGGCAGGACTTCCACTTCAGACAGAGGTGGTAATGTTTCAAACCCTAGACCAGACATTTCGGGAGATCCTCTGACCATCCTGAGGAATCATCTTCCTCTTCTTCTTCTGAGTCTCAAGAGGATATCCCTCAGAATCCGTCAGTGCAGCCAAATTGATTTTGAAGCCAAGGATTCTAGACCTTTCAGACATCCAACTAGCAGACTCCCTTCCTGAAATTCAAACCTACTTTTCTTTTCAATCCTGGATACCTTTTATTTCTGAATTTCAAGTCTGCTATCCAAGATTGGTTAGAGAGTTCTACAAGAACCTCACCTGCACAGAAGAAGGGTATGAATCCAAAGTCAAGGGAATAGCCATAGACATGCCAACTGCAGTAGCTGCCTCCATTTTCAAAGTACCAGATGAAGGGGCAGACTACCATGAGTTTGAATTTGACTTACATGAAGCCTACTCCATCCTGACAGGCCTTCCTGCAGATGCAACTGATCCCAAGCAGACCTATGTAACCAGGTTCAATGCAAACACCTTTCCACCTGTGTTAAGGGTCATCCACCACATTTTGACCACCATAATTACCCCTCAAGGTGGTGGAGAGATAGATTGACAGACATTCAGCGATTCATCCTCTATTGCATGGTGAAAGACATCAAGGTCAACCTCCATGTGATTCTCTATCAAATCATAGCTGAAACTACAAGGACAGACCTCAAGAGATCTCTTCCTTATGGGGCACATCTCACCTCAGTATTTCAGCACTTTGGTGCCCTTGGAGAATGAGAAATCTCAATCCATTCCCAAATCCAACATCTACACTTTTAAGAATATCCAGAAATTTATGGGATTTAGATTGGAAGGAAATCAAATTAGAAGAGGGCCAATAGTGGTTGAGGCCCCTCAAGCTCAGGAGGACCAGCCTCAGGTCAAGGGGATCAGCCCCAAGCACAAGAGGACCAGCCTCCAGCTCAAGAGACCAAACTCAGGAGGATCAGCCTCCATCTCATGAGGGCCAGCCTCAAGTTCAAGAAGCACAAGTTCACTTGCCAGAAGATCAGCCTCTAATGGATGAGGACCAGCCTCATATTACTCCTGAAGGTGGCATTCAGCTTGAAACCCCTATTCCACCTCAGGATGATCCTTCCTCTTTCTTGCCACATACTTTTGAACCTCCACAATTCCCCTCTACATTCCAATCTTCCACTTCTTCTGGTGGGTCCTCAATTCCACCAGAATTGTTCTCTTTCCTCAATGCCAAATTTGATACATTGAACTCCTCTATTCAATCAATGTCAGATCATTTGAATTGAGAGTTCAAAGACTAGAGAACACAGTGTCAGCCAAATTTATTGAGCAGAAGGCAGCTTCAGATTATGCAGCTCAGAGATTTAACAGACTTATAGGCACTCTGGGAGATTCCTATATTGAGCTGAAAGAGCACCAACAAAAGCTAGAAGTTGTACTTCAGGGAATTTTGGCAAATTCCCAATCAGATGTCTTCAACACTACAGAGACTCTTTCTCAGCTTGCTCATCTAGCTGATGATTTGAAAGCATGAAAACTTCAATGAAAACATTGGTAAAGAGATCTCATCCTTGCACAAGGAAGTGAAGATTATTTCAAGGCCTGGTTGGTCAGATGGATCTTCATCAAGCTCTCAAGCTGTTTCAAATGACTTGAAAAGAACTCAGAGCACCTTGATAGAGCATTCTGATAGAATGGAGCATTATCTTCACACTAGGCTGACAACTATCCATGAAAACATTAAGTCAAGCATGAAGTCAATGGACAAACGATTGTCAGACATTGAGATTCTTCTAGCTCCAATTCCTCCTCCTCCTCCATCTTCTACCTAATGTACATTTTTTTTGATAATGTCAAAGGGGGAGAAGAATGAATGAATTGAATGTAATATTTTGATGTAATGATCTTTTGAATGAAATGAAATGGTTGTCTTTTGAATGAAATGAATGGTTTTGTTTTGGCTTCAATGCAAATTTTGTCTTTGTGTTTGAATACTTGTTAATTGTTTGACTTGTGTGCACAAAACTTAAAAGGTCATTGACAAGTATAACAAAAAGGAAAACAAAATTAAACAATAAAAATTGCTTAAAATCACACTTCATCAAAACCACATTGAAATATGGATTTAATGTTGCCATCATCAAAAAGGGGGAGATTGTTGGGTTGAATGCAAATTCATATCATTTCCCTCCTATTTTGATGATGACAAGAGGTGTTCTTAAAGCAATTTAATTGAAACATGTCAAAAACATCATACCTGAGGTTCATATTCAAAAGCATTTTTCAAATCACATTTATCATTTATAGTCATGATAAATCATTTAACTAATGATATATGTGTTTATTTTTCAGGTACAAACATTTTTATGCAGAAGATGTGTCGACACCTCATCAATGGTGTCGACACAACAACACAGATTTAAAGACAAAATGAATAAGAATGTTGAGACTGTGTCGACACATGTCAAGAGTGTGTCGACACGAGTGGCAGTTTTTCAGAAATCAAGCCTACCCAGGTCGACACACTCATAGAGCAGGTCGACACTAGACCCAGTTCCCAGAACAGCCAGTTTGAGAAATTGGGACAGCAGGTCGACACACTCAGAGCAGGTCGACCTAGACCCAGTTCCCAGAACAGCCAGTTTGAGAAATTGGGACGCAGGTCGACACACTCAAGAGCAGGTCGACACGGGACTCTTTCCCAGAACAGCCTTTCTCATATCTGGGACAGTGTGTCGACACTACCACCAGGGCAGGTCGACACACTACGGAAACTTTTCATCCTAAAGTTGATGGCTGCCACGTGTCCTCCTAGGGCGATCAGAATCTGTCTAGGAAAGCGTGCCCTTGTACCCCAAAAGGGTATCTTTGGAATCCTAAGGGTATAAAAGGTTCTTTTTGGCCTGCCTTCACAAGAGACAACGGACCAAACTCTCTCAGAGCCTCCAAGAAGCTCCTGGCGGCCAGAAGAGCTCGTGTCTCCTTCCTCTGCTCTCCAATTGCTTCTAGAAGACCAATTCCCACCAATTCAAGGTGTGGGAATTGGAATTTGAGTCCTGAAGATTCCTCTGAAGCATTCCAAGGAGGCAGATCCTGTAGAAGACTTCATTGGTGAAGAATTCGAGGAAGATCCAACTTCTCAGATTGCAGAGCATCGACTTGGACTTCAAGCTTCACATGCTTCTTCCCAATTCAAGCCTCTACAAGGGAGTACACTGAAGAACGAAGACTTTCAATTCAACTTAATTTCTCTTCTGTTCTTCTGAGATATCTTTTGGGATTATGCAAGTACTTCTGCATAACTCTCTTTAGAGTTCTCAAACTTCGACTAGATCTATTGCTAGAGGATCTTAGTCTTAAGTTGGTGTCTAGCAGTTTCAGTGTGAGCATTGTGCTCAGGGTGTTGTGAGCCGTCGAGCTCAGTCTGAGTTGTAAGCTCAGGGTTGGTTTGAGCAGTCTTGCTCTGTGTTTCTAGAGTAGTCTTTCTCTAGAGGTTGTGTGAGTTGTATGCTCTGAAGTATTGGAGTTGTCATACTCCTTTGGGTGTGTAGCCCAGTTGTGTTAGTGAAGCCTCACGGGTTGTGAGGGGTGGATGTAGGAATCACATGGGTGATTTCCGAACCACCTAAAAATCCTTGTGCATTTGTCTTCTGTGGTTTGATTGATTCATTCGCTAGATGCTTGCATAGGATCCGTATTTAATTCACTCAATCAACTTGCTTCACATCTAAATTTTCAACTCACTCAAATCTAATCAGATCTGTAGTTTTTCACTGATAACATTGCCTCTGATTCTAAATAGTTTTCAAATTGCTTAAGCTTCCGCAAAAGTGGCTAAGATCTATTCATCCCCCCCCTTCTAGATCTTTTCCACACATTTACTTCGATCCTTCAATCCTGACCGCATGCCAGCAGAGCTGCTATCTTCTGAAACAGGCATGCCACCATTGGGGGTGTTCCCCCCCAATGGCGTAAGGTTGTCAAATCGGCATGGTTGAGTGGTGAGGGGCCTCCTACCCCTGACCCAAATTGGCCTCTCCCCACTTCTCATTTTTTTTTTTTTGTTTTTTTTTTTTTTTTCACCCTTGCAAGAGGAAGAAGAAGAAAGAAAAACCTATAGCATTTGTGAGAAAACACCCAGTTTAGAACCCTCAAATCTCCGAACCCAACTTGGAGCTGGGCATCTGGAGCTCTACTGCAACAAGGAGGAAGCTGAAGCAAGCGAAGGCTTCCCCCTCATCCCCTCGGCGTGGAGATCACCCAGTAACCCGAGGAAGGCGATCTTTGAGGGGTTTCTGCAACTTCTTGGAACTGCCAAGGAGGTCTTCACCGGCCCTAAAATCCCTTGGAGGATTTTAGAGAGGCAAGTGACCTATCTATGGTGCCCCGTATGAGTCTAGGTGGGTTTTTCGCTATTTATGGAATTTTCTTTCTTCGAGTCCTAGACCCTCCATTCACCCAGATTGAGCTCCGTCTGTGTTTTCTACACAGACTTGGCTTGACGGCAAGGTCCCTGGACGTCCATTTCATGAACTCGGCGTCCCTCGACCCTGCCGCTGACTCTGAGTCAGCGGCCAGAGACCGCCGTCTAGTTCTCTGGACAGACCAGTGAGCTGTTCTGTCCCTCTTGTACGTTAATTTCGTTATGATTCCGTGATGAGGATATATGGTATTCCTATAAGCTATGTTATTATCATTTGTTGTGTGTGGATGAATGTGGTTAATGGTTTTTTTTTTACTTATGAGCATGACTTGATGAAACTTTAGCATGTCCATGCTCCATGATTAGGATTAGTTGAAGGCCTTGATTTCGGTCTAATCATGAAGATTGTGGGTCAGCATGTGTGTTTAAAAATTTAGGTAACTTATCCATGCTTGTGCATTTGTTAATAGATTCGGTTCGATAAAATAGAAGTATGTAAAAATGATTCGTAGTGTTTAATCCATAGATGTATGAATTAGGGAAATTTTGCACTCTAAATTCATGCATAGGTTGGTAGTTTATGTTTAAACAGCAAGTGGTAAATTGCATGATGTGTAAATCCCATGTTAACGTAATTGTGAATAACATGCAAAAAAAGGTGTTTGATTTTATGAAAATCCTATATAGCTCAGAAAATCTGACAAATTGAGGGTATTATCATGACCCCGAAACCAGCATGTGGTTAAAATTTCAGATCATTTGGAACAGTAAATAAAAAGTTATGTGTTTTCCATGTGAAAGGTGATAATTCGTGCATATGATCGTAATGTGATTTGTTATGGTCTAAAACCAGCATGATTAATGTGTTTACTATGTTTAACTCTTGAAATTCTGTAGTGCCATGATTAGGAAAAACAGGGATATTAATGTGAGTGAGAAAGTGAATGAAATGAGATGATTATGTGTAAAACCATGTGTAAAACGGTAAATGTATAAAGTGTAAAAGCTGTGCCTATGTGACACTGCTACCCCAGAGGCATCGGGAGCCGTATATAGAAAAGTCCCTATAGAAGGCTCCATGTGATATAATTTTGTCCCAAAGGCATTGGGAACCCCGGAGGTGGACAAGTACCACTGGATAGGGTGGAGAGGGCTTCTCCCGGTCTGCGCAGTTAACAAGATTCACCGCTGTATTGCCTAGGTGGTGAGTATGTGTATGAGTTGTGTAAGTGTTGTGTTATGAGTTGTGTTGAGAGCTGTGCTAAGAATGAGCACGAGCTATGAGATATTGTTAGTGTCCTCTACTGGTGGTTAGGACTATGTGTCATGGCAAATTGTTTAAGTAATGAAAAATGAGTAAAATGTGAAATATGTGAATATGGCACGTGGTAAGTGCCCGAGATGCACGTGGTAAGTGCAATCGATGTGATATGTGATAAGTGAAAGTGAAAGAGAAACGATGTGGAAATGAGTAAATTGTATAAGTGTGAACATGTGTACGTGTCAATGTGTAAAAGTGAACAACGTAATGAGTAAGTATGAAATCATGTGAAACCGAGAATGTGAGATGTGTTATGGAAACCATGTGAAATCAGTAAACTCATGTTGTCATTATCACGCTTATGTGTGCATAAATGCCTAGAATCCATGTTAGGGATAATTAGTGAAATGAGTGCAAGATAGCTTGATTACTTGTTCACATGATGTGTTTTATGTATTATTGTAGCTCATGTGTAGATTTATAGTCATTGAATCATATGAAATCAGCAATCTAAGCATGTGAAAAGGTTCGTGTATGTGTTTAAAACTATGTGAAATCCATGCTAGTTGCGTTCCCTTTCATGTGTGTAAATTGTTCATGTTGATAGCTTTCATGTTTTAGCTCTTTAAAAGACTAAAGTTCCTGAGCAAATGGAATAGAGATCATGTGATAGGTGAATTTCATTTTACAAATCTGAAAGCATGAGTTATGTATAAAATTGTAGAACTTTCATGATAGGTAGAAAACTTGAATTGACTAGCATGCTATGTGTTGTTAATTGTAAAGTGCATATAGAAACCACTAAGACTTGTATGTGTATATCATGAGTAGTGTCGCTTGCTGAGTCTTTGGACTCACTCTTGCTTCGGCGTACAGGTTGACAGGTATCGTGCACTAGAAGGTAGCGTGGCGAGGATCATCATTAGAAGACTATTTTGTGGAGTTGTTACCAGTTGTACTTTTCTTTGGCACAAAAGGATTATTGTATGGACAATATTTTGGACATTGTAACTCTCTTTATTTTGTATTAATGTGGACATTATCTTCTATCTTGCTATTTAGATTATGGAATGTGTGTTGGTGACGGATTAAGAGTTGAGTTGTTTACTTTATTCCGTTGTACTCTATTGCTATCCAGGTACATATCAACTATCGACCAGTGTTGGGTAAATGTCCCACTGTGACGACGCCCTTTATACCGATGGGGATTGGTATAATCGTACCGGTATGAAGAGGGTCGTACAACTCTCCTCTGCAGATTGGATCCAGTTCTATCCCCTTTCAGCACATCACTCATTGATATTAATGATTCTTAAGCCAGGGAAGGTAATCCTCCGTGTCAGCTGCTACATTTCTAGACATGAACTCCATTTACCTTGTCAATGATCTCTTTCAATCTTGGGTTGAAGGATACAAGTTTTATGTAGCCATGCGCCAGGAATTGAAGCACAAGCAAATCTTCTACCTAATCACCCTAGATCAGTTTCTTGCCTGTGCTAGTTTTGGGACAGTCAGCTTCTTTAAAACCTCCTTTGATAGAGATCATTATGCTAACTTCCTAGATGATCAATTGGCTCTCCATCTCAAAAGGATGGCTCCCTCCATGGGACCAACTTATTCTCTTTCTCCTGGGGTGTTCAAGTTGTATTTTGAGCAGCAGGAAGAGAAGGCTTGGAGAGTTATTTCTCATTATGCCTCTCTTTTGTCTCCTACTTTCTATCTCCCTGTACCCCTTCAAGAGTAATATAATCATTTTATGTTCTCTCATTTATCTTTCTCTCTTTCTTTTTGTCTTAATGCTTTATCTTTTTGCTTATTGACAAAAAGGAGGAGAAATATATAGCATTTCTAGAACATCTTTGTTTAATGCTATGTTTTGTCTCACCAAAAGGGGAGATTGATGATCCACTGTCCCCATGTAATTTATACAATTACTTATCTATTTTGGTGATTAACAAAAC
>CM024754.1:135496947-135555358 GCA_014218235.1 Colocasia esculenta
GGTAATTCCTGTGCTTATGGCTAGATAAACGAGGTTAGAAAAACTTTTGACAGTGTTTTGTTTATCACCAATAGGCAAGTAATTAAATGAAAAGTACATGGGGATGGACTGTTCATCAGGATCGAAAATAAATATGTGGAAAAGATCTAGACAGGGGGGGGGATGAATAGATCTTAGCCACTTTTGCGGAAGCTTAAATAATTTTTAAAACTATTTTGATCAGAGGCAATGTTATCAGTGAAAAGCTACTGATCTGATTAGATTGGAGTGAGTTGAAAAACTTAGATGTGAATCAAGTTGATTAAGTGAATTAAAAACGATCCTATGCAAGCATCTAGCGGATGAATCAGTCAAACCACAGAAAACAAATGCACAAGGATTTTTTAGGTGGTTCGGAAATCACCCATGTGATTCCTACATCCACCCCTCACAACCCGTGAGGATTCACTAACACAACTGGGTAACACACCCACTGGAGCCTGAAAACTCCAACACTGAAGAGCTTACAATCACACCACTTCTAGAGCAAGACTACTCTAGAACAACTGAGCAAGACTGCTCAACCCACACTTGAGTTTGACAACTCAACACTGCACAACGGCTCACAACAACCTGAGCACAAGGCTCACACATAGACTTGCTAGACACCAACTTAAGACATAGATCCTCTAGCAACAGATCTAGTCGAAGTTTGAGAACTCTAAAGAGAATTATGCAGAAGTACTTGCATAATCTCAAGAGATATCTCAGAAGAACAGAAGAAATGTAAATTGAATTGAAAGTCTTCGTTCTTCAGTGTACTCCCTTGTAGAGACTTGAATTGGGAAGAAGAATGTGAAGCTTGAAGTCCAAGTCGATGCTCTGCAATCTGAGAAGGTGGATCTTCTCGAGTTCTTCACCAAAGGAGTCTTCTATAGGATCTGCTTCTTGGAATGCTTCAAAGAATCTACAAGAATCAATTCCAATTCCCACACCTTGAATGGGTGGGAATTAGTCTTCTGGAAGCAATTGGAGAGCAGAGGAGGAGACACGAGCTCTTCTGGCCGCCAGGAGCTTCTTGGAGGCTCTGAGAGAGTTGGTTTCTTCTCACTCATGAAAACAGGCCGAAAAGAACCTTTTATATCCTTAGGATTCCAAAGATACCCTTTTGGGGTACAAGGGCACGCTTTCCTAGGAAGATTCTGATCGCCCTAGAAGGACACGTGGCAGCCATCAACTTTTAAGATGAAAAGTTTCCGTAGTGTGTCGACTGCCCTAGTGGTGTGTCGACACACTGTCCCAAAGATGGAAAAACCTGTTCTGGGAGGAAGGTCCTGTGTCGACCTGCTCTTGAGTGTGTCGACCTGCTGTCCCAATTCCTCAAACTGGCTGTTCTGGGACTGGGTCTAGTGTCGACCTGCTCTGGGAGTGTGTCGACCTGCTGTCCCAATTCCTCAACTGGTTGTTCTGGGAACGGGTCTAGTGTCGACCTGCTCTGGGAGTGTGTCGACCTGCTGTCCCAATTCCTCAAACTGGCTGTTCTGGGAACTGGGTCTAGTGTCGACTGCTCTGGCGTGTGGTCGACCGGGTACCCTTGATCTCTGGAAAACTGCCACTCGTGTCGACACACTCTTGACATGTGTCGACACACTCTTGACATTTTTGCACAATTTCTCTTTGAGTCTGTGTTGATGTGTCGACACCATTGATGGGGTGTCGACACATCTTTTGCATAAAAAGTTTGTACCTGAAAAAATAAACACATATATCATTAGTTAAATGATTTATCATTACCATAAATGATAAATGTGGTTTGAAAATTGCTTTTTGAGCATGACTTTCAGGTATGATGCTTTTGACATGTTCAATTAAATTGCTTTAAGAACACTTCTTGTTCATCAAAATAGGAGGGAAATGATATGAATTAGGCATTCAACCCAACAATCTCCCCCTTTTGATGATGGCAACATTAAATCCATATTTGAATGTGGTTTTGATGAAGTGTGATTTTGAAGCAATTTTAATTGTTTGAGTTTTGTTTTCCTTTTTGTTCATACTTGTCAATGTCCTTTTGATATTGTTTAGTAACAATTGATGATATTTTTGTGAGATACAATGTTACTTGTAATTAGAAGTTTTGTGCACACAAGTCAACAATTGAACAAGTATTCACACACAAAGACAAAATTTGTATTGAAGCCAAACAACCATTTCATTTCATTCATTCATTCAAAAGATCATTACATTTCATTCATACTTCTCCCCCTTTGACATTATCAAAAAAATGTACATTAGGTAGAAGATGGAGGAGGAGGAGGAATTGGAGCTAGAAGCATCTCAATATCTGACAATCTTTATCCATTGACTTCATGCTTGACTTTACTGATCATGGATAGTGTCAGACGCCGAGTGTGAAGATAATGCTCCATTCTATCAGAATGTTCTATCAAGGTGCTTGAGTTCTTTCAATTCATCTGAAGCATGTTGAGAACTTGATGACCCAGTGACCAACCAGGTCTTTGCATGTTTGAACTCCTTGGTCAAATCTGTGAGCTGCTTGTCAATGTGCTCATTGAAGTTTCGCATACTTTCCAAATCATCCACAAAATGAGCAAATGACAATCGGTGCTGAAATCTCAGCAATGTTTGGTTGGTGTTGAAGACATCTGCTTGGGAATTTGCCAAAATTCCCGAAGAACTTCTCCAACTTGTCCTGATGTTCTTTTAGCTCAATATAGGAATCTCCCAGAGTTCCTTAATCTGTTAAATCGCTGAGCTGCATAATCGGAAGCTGCCTTGCTTAATAAATTTGGCAGCAACTGTGTTTCCAGTCTTTGAATCCGTTAGCTCAAAAGATGTGGACATGGATGAAGTGAGGAGTGAATGATTCAAATTTGTCATTTAGGAAAGATATCAATTCTGGTGGAACAGGAGGCCACAAGAAGATGTGGATGGTTGGAATGAGGGTTGTGGAGAAAAATGAGGAAGCTGAGGGAGAGAGGATCATGAAAAGGATTGACATTTTCATTAGGAGCTTGATCCTCATGCATAGGAGGTTGATCCTCTTGACTTAGAGGCTGGTCCCCTTCAGCTGGAGGCTGTTCCTCCTGTGCTTTGGGCTGATCCCCTTGAGCCTGAGGCTGGTCCTCCTGAGGTTGGGCTGTTCCCCTTGGTCTTGAGGCTGTTCCTCTTAACTGGAGGAGCCTCAACCACAAGCTAGTCCTCTTCTAATTTGATTTCCTCTAATCTAAATCCCATAACTTTTGGATTTCTTGAAAGTGTAGATGTTGATTTGGGAATGGATGGGAATTTTTCATTTCCAATGGCACACCAAAGTGCTTGAACACTGAGGTCAGATGTGCTCCATAAGGTAGAGATTCTTGAGGTCTGCTCTTGTAGTTTCAGAAATGATTGATAAAAGAATCACATGAAGGTGACCTTATATCTTTGACCATGCAATAGAGTATGAATCTCTGGATATCTGTCAATCTATCCCTCCCACCACCTTGAGGGTAACTATGGTTGTCAAGATGTGTGAATACCCTTAATACAGGTGGAAATGAGTTGGCATTAAACTTGTCACATAGGTTTGTTTGGGATCTGATGGATCTGTAGGATGGCCTGTCAAGATTGAGTAGGCTCATGTAAGTCAAATTCAAATTCATGGTAGTCAGCCCTTCATCTGGTACTTGAAAATAGAGGCAGCTACTGCAGTTGGCATGACTATATCTATCCCTTGACTTTGGATTCCAAAACCTTCTTCTGTGCAGGTGAGGTTCTTGTAGAACTTCTAACTAACCTTGATAGCAGACTTGAAATTCAGATATAAAGGGTATCCAGATTGGAAGGAAAATAGGTTGAATTTCGGGGAGAGAGTCTGCTAATGGGTGTCTGTAAGGTCTAGAATTCTTGGCTTCAAAATCAGTTTGGCAGCACTAACGGATTCTGAGGGAATGTCCTCTTGAGTGTTAGAAGAGGAAGAGGTAGATGATTCCTCAGGATGGTCAGAGGAATCCCGAAATCTCTGGTCTAGGGTTTGAAACATGTCTACCTCTGCCAGTAGTGGAGGTTTATACTCTCTTTGAAGCTCTGAGAGGTGCAGAAGAGGATCCTGAAGCTCTGCAGGATCATTTCTCCACTTGGTCCTTCTTTCCATCTGTTCAACGGAACCTGTGCCGGAACCGGCTTGAAGAGCCTGAGACCTTGCGCCACGGCGGGGGACCAAGCTTGCGGACCATGGTGCAGGGAAGGAGTGGAATTTAGAGAGGAGATGGAAGATTGGAGAGGTGATTGAAGATTAGAGAGAGATGGTGAAATTTCTTGCCGGAATGGTGAGAGTTTGGCCGTCAGGTCGACCTGATGCCCAAAAAGGGATGCAGTGGTACACTGCCCCGCAGGAACAACAAGGGTTTAAGGTGAACCCGAAAGATTTGAAAAGGTTCTGGCAAGAAGGCAGTGTCGACACATGAGGAAGGGGGTGTCGACCTGACTGGGATTGTGTGTCGACACGAGAGAGAATTGTGTCGACACAGCCTTTGAGAGAAATGTGATTTTTTAGAGGAAATTTTTGAGATATTTGGGGACATCTTATAATGATAAATAATGAGAGGAATTATCATTTCAAGGATTTTTAAGAGGCCTAAAAATTCATTTGTTGTATTTTGCAAAAATTCATTACAGTTCAGTATTTCACACAATTTCCAACAGGATATTAGCATTCCAAGACTTGAATCAACAAAATGATAAATTGAGGGATATAATGTATCTACAATCAACCAAAAAACTACCATGGTTCTCAATTTCAAGAATTAAAGATATCATCTAGACTAAATACAATGGTGTTGAAAGTAAAACAAAACTTTAAGAACAACTGATGAAGGAGGAAGATGATTCTTTCTAAACAAATCTCCAATAATTTCATATTTTGTTCTTTTAACAAACTATCAAATGATATAAATCTCTTTCACTCAAGTGCTAGTGCTTTTTACACACCATAGTCCCTGGATACTTAAGATTTAGTCATTGTCAAGTCTCAAAGGGGGGGGTAAATGATGACCTTTTGACATGAAAATATACGTTTGTTAGACGCCAATATTTCAGTTACTCAGTCATCATCAAAAAGCATAGCACATAATGCTTAATTTGAGGTTATTTTCAATTTGGATACCCTTTGAACAGAGTTAACAAATTCCTCATGACATGCATAGCACTTCATTCATTGTGAAGGTGTGCAGTTTCTCAGCACAGATGTCATTGCTCTGTGGATTTTACAAGATTTGGAGAGTTGGTAAGATAGAATTCAATACATCCAGTCATCAGTTGCAAAACAAGGAAATGTTTAAGTTCAAGACACATATTGTACTTTAGTTTAGGAAGAGATCTGAGTTTCTGTGGATTGAGAGAGACATAGTGGAAAGTTGATTAGTAAAAAAATTAATGTATCACTCAAGGTTCATTTGAGACTCTAGACTTTAGAATGAGGACATCATGCAAGGAATTGAGAAATGCAAGAAGGGTTTTGAAATTTGCAAAAAGATGACTTGTGAATTTTCTAGCTCCCTTGAGATGGTGATTTCAATCATTTTCATCAAAATAAAGATATGCATTTTTTCGAAATCAGAAAGAATGTTTCTTTTTAGATAACAAAGATTTCTTCTCAACAATGTATATTCATTTCTTGTACTGGCGGAGACACATACTCTCGCATAGAAAGGTCCAGACAAGCATAACCTGTCCTTCTCCAAGTCACCATTGATATACCAAGAGATTTCAATACAATAAGAGTTGAAGATTTTATTATCAAAAAGAAATGAAGGTTAAAAATGTGCAAGTTTTGAAATCAGAAAAGAAATTCTCTTTGAACAATAAAAGCTCCCCCTCAACTATTGCATATTGACTTCTTAGTACTTGGCGGAGATATGTCTCATGCATAGTGAAAGTGTCTAGACAGCAAACCTGTCCTTCTCCAAATCACTATTTGGTATACCAAGAAGTGTCAACACAATCAGAAGTGAAGAATTTATTGTAAAAAGGGAAATGGAATTGAAAAAGAGAGAGATATGAGCAATGTAGTTGAGGAAGCAAGGAGTTATGAAATACAAAGAACTCCCCCTTAGACAATGCATAGCACTTAACCCAAACTTAAGAGAGATCAGAAGGATGGACATTTACAAAGACCAAGTTCTCTCCTTAAAGATGAGAATCTATTTTCAGGAAGGGGTTTTGTGAATATGTCTGCAATTTGTTTTTCAGTTTCAATAAAATGGAGTTCAAAAGATTTCTTTGCAACCTCATCTCTCAAGAAATGATGCCTGATTTCAATGTGTTTTATTCTAGAATGCGAATGGGGTTTTAGAAAGATTGATGCACTTGTGTTGTCACATAGGATGGGTACACACCCTAAATCTTGGTTATAATCAAGAAGTTGATGTTTCACCCAGAGAATCTGAGTTCCACATCTACCTGCTGCAAACATATCAGCTTCTGCTGTTGACAGAGCCACTGAATGTTGCTTCTTAGAAGCCCAGGAGATAAGGCACCCACCTAGAAATACACACAAGCCACTTGTACTTTTTCTATCTAACTTACACCCAGCATAATCAGCATCACAGTAGGCAAACAATTCTAACTTGCAACCAACAGGATACCAAATTCCTAAGTCACATGTTCCAACTAGATATTTAAAAATTTTTTCACAGCAAGCATATGACTTTCTTAAGATTAGATTGGAATCTAGCACATAAGCACACACAAAACTGAATGTCAGGTCTAGAAGTAGTAAGGTAGAGCAGAGAGCCAATCATACCTCTGTAGGTCTTTGGATCTACTGACTTACCAGATGGGTCTTCTTCTAGCTTATCATTATTGCAATGGGTGTACTTGAATGTTTAAGGTTCTGATAGTCAAACCTTTTCAGTAGCTCCTGGACATATTTGGTTTGACTGATGAAGATTCTTCATTTGTTTGGTTAACCTGCAATCCCAAAAAGAATGTTAATCTCCATTAAGCTCATCTCAAATTCATTCTTATTTGATTTGAAAATTCAGTGCAAAGGCCTTTATTGGTGGAGCAAAAAATTATGTCATCAACATAAATTTGGACTACAATTATTTGATTTTTACTGTTTTTGTGAACAATAAGTTTGATCAACATTACCTCTAGAATATCCTTTCTCAAGTAAAAAGGAACTCAAATGATCATACCAAGCTCTTGGAGCTTGTTTAAGACCATAGAGTGCTTATTAAGCTTGAAAACATGGTTAAGATATTTGTCATTTCATATCCAGGAGGTTGTTCAACAAAAACATTTCCTTATATATCATTTAGAAAAACACTTTTGACATCCATTTGATAGACCTTGAATTTCATGGAGGATGCAAAAGCAAGGAAAATTCTCACAGCTTCTAGTCTAGCTACAGGGGCATAAGATTCTTCAAAGTCAATTCCAAATTCTTGGTTATACCCTTTGCAACTAGCCTAGCTTTGTTTCTAATTACCTGACCAGCTTCATTCAATTTATTTCTGAAAACCCATCTAGTGCCAATCACTGCTTGGTCACTAGGTCTAGGCACTAATTCCCACACTTGATTTCTTTCAAATTGATGAAGTTCTCATGCATGGCATTAATCCAATCAGAACTGGATAGGCTTCATCAATTGACTTGGGTTCAATTTGGGAAATTAGAGCTAGTGAGTCTTCTTCAATGTTTTGCAAAAAGGATGATCTGGTCTAAACTCTATCATTTAGTTGCCAACTACACTGTCTAATGGGTGATCTTTTAGAAACGAGGTTCAGAAATTACCTGTTGAGAAGTGCCCACTTCTGGAAGCAAATACCTGAACCACTTGAAGATGGTGAGTTGTTGTTCAGGTTCTCTTCAATGTTATTAATCTCCTCAACGGTTGGTGAAGAACCCACAATGAGGTCATCCTCTTCACTGTCTTGTTTTTCCCTGCAAGATTTAGAATCATTAGTGGAAAATGAATTTTCATTAAAATAACATGTGGAGACTTTCAATAGTTTTGGTTTTCAATATGTACACTTGAAAGCCCTTGACACTTCTGAATAGCCAAGGAAGATAGCTTCCTGACTCTTAGCATCGAACTTGTCAAGGTTTCTTTGTTGTTATTGTGTACAAAACACTTGCACCCAAAAGTTTGAAGTAAGCAAGAGTTGGCTTTTGTTTTTCAATAATTCATAGGGGGTTTTCTTGTTTTTTGGTTGACCAATGCTCTATTGAGTATGTGGTTTGCTGTGTTCACAGCTTCAGCCCAGAAGGATTTGGGCAAGTTCTCAAGAAGCATGGTTCTAGCCATTTCCACAAGAGTTCTGTTCTTTCTTTCCACAACTCCATTTTGTTCTGGAGTTCTTGGTGAAGAAAACTTGTGAGGAAAATCTGAAATTCAGCACAAAAATCAGAAAAAGATGTGTTTCAAATTCACCCCCATGATCAGTTAAGATATTTTGATTTGATATGGATAAGTGGTTAAGACAGTGGTAACAAAAGTTCCTGAATTCAAGGCATGCATCACTTTTGTGAGATAGAAAAATAACCCAGGTAAATCTAGTAAAGTCATCAACGATTACAAATCCATATCTTTTGCCACTCAAGCTTAGAACTCTTGTTGGCCCAAAGAGGTCCATGTGAAGAAGTTCTAGTGGCTTAGATGTGAGTACATCATTGAAGACTTTAAAGGATTTTCTAGTTTGTTTTCCTTTAGCACAGATCCCACAAATTTGACCTTCAACACTAGAAAAGGATTCAGGAAGACCTTTAACCAATTCAATCTTAACAACTTATTCATTGTTCTGAAGCTTGCATGGCCAAGTCTTTTGTGCCAAGTCCATGCAATTTCATTTTTATTTGCAACAAAACAAAGATTTTCAGAAAAGTTTTTATTAAGGTTGATCATGTAGACATTGTTTTCTCTTTTTCAAAGAATTTGATTTTATCAGTTGATGAATCTATTATCTTGCAAAAATCAGATTCAACACAACTTTGTGACCTTTGTCACATAGTTGGCTGATACTGAGCAAATTATAATCAAGTCCATCAACTAACAAGACATTATCTATAGAGTTGAAGAAGTTTGAGAACCTTACCAGATCAATGATCTTTCCTTTATTTTAACCTCCAAAGGTGATGACCCTCCCTCCTTTTCAAGAAGGAATGAGAATTTGGCTCTATCTCCAGTCATATGTCGTGAACACCCACTGTCAAGAAACCATACATTTGTGTTGGGTGCACGACTTCCTGCAACAAGATCAGTGGAGAGAAGATTTTGGTACCCAAACAGAGTTGGGACCATCAGAATGATTTAACAAAGACAACAAATCCTTTCTCACCCAAATTTGATTTATTTTAGATTTTGTTTTGTTACTTTGGTGTTTTCAGCATTTTTCTGTTTGTTCTTTCTTTTAGGAATGAAAGCACCAAGATCTTGTTTTTGGTAGGAGGGGAGTTTTTCATTTGAAAATTTGAGTTCATAGAAGGAGGTGGAATCCATGGATTGTGTTGGTACATCCAGAAATTTGGATAAGGGTATTGAGGATAATACCAACAGGGATTTTCATACCATTGGTTCCAAGGATTAATCCAATTTTCTTGAGGAACTGTCTTGGAGGTCCAAGGTTTTTCATGGCATAATTTTTCCTTTTTCTTATTTCTCAGATTTTTATTTGAATTTTAGTGAGTTGATTATGGTTTTTGGTGTTGAACAGGTGACCTGTCAGGGGACTGTGTCGATGACAGTCTTCTTTTGTTTTTGAATTTTTGATTTGTTTTGAGTTCTGTTTGGTTTTTGTTTGGGGTTTTGTTTGCTGTTTGTTGGATTTCAGTGTTTTCCAGATTGGGACCTTTAACAAAGTTGATTAATGGTGCTTTCCTTTTTCTCACCAGATTTTTTTTTTGTTGATTTCTTTTGTTGAATCCCAATCCATGAGATGTGGTTGTCTTGTTGGATCCTAGCAATGCCTCTAGGTTATCTTGGCCTTTTGTGAAGGTTTGGATAACCTCCTCCTTTTCCTTTAGCTGGTTTTAAGAATTTCATTTCTTCAATTTTCTGTTGTTTTTCTTGTTTTTCAATTTCCAGCTTTTCATTTAAATTTCTGAAGTCTTGGGAGGCCTTCTGAGAGGCAAGCTTTAAATCATCAATTTGGTTCAGTAAATTTTCTTTTTCTTCAAGCAATTCTGTTACTTCAGATTCCAGTTCACAGGTTCTATTGTTTGAAGATTGGTTATGGTAAAGATTTTCAATTTTCTTTTGATGTGTTTGTTTTCTTTTCTCATTTCAGAGTATCTTTCTACCAATTCAGCATACACATCCTGCCAATCTTCAACACTATAGTCTTCAAAGGAAGTATTTACCTTTCCATCTGTGTGTTGGCCATGAAGCAAACTTCCTCACTCTCTGAGCTTGAGGACTTCTCTCTTCTTCTTCTCACTTGTGTCTTCATCAGACCAAGTGGCTACCATGGCCTTGGCTTCTTGTATTTTGGAATCTTTTGTGCTTTTCCTTTTTGTTCTCAAGACTCTCCCTTCATGTGTCCTGGCTTGTTGCACCTGTAACAGATAACATTCTCATCAGGTTTATGATTCTTATTGAAATTGGAAGAGGAAATATTTTCTTACCTGGGGAAATTTTTTTCCCAGTCATTTTCCCTTTCCTATATTTCAAGAATTTCCTGAATTGTTGGTCATGAGGGCAATCTCATCCTCATTTGACTCAGATTCTTCAGAACTTGTTTTATCCTGATTTTATCTTTGTTGCTTGAAGAGGCTTTGAGTGCCATAGGCTTGGTCTTAATGATAAGATCTTCATTCTTCTTAAGTTTATTTCATACGTCATTAAAGATCCAATCAATTCATCCAAAGACATTTTGGATAAATCTTTGAATCTTCAAACAGTGGCTTGGTATGCCAAATTGAAGAAAGTGAACGCAAAATTTTCTTACCAAATTGCATCAGTATACTCCTTACCCAAAGCCTTGAGTCCATTGACAATCACCATAAATCTGGCAAACATTTCAGAAATAGATCATTAGATTTCATCATGAAAAGTTCATATTCTGAAACTAAGATATTGCCTTGGTCTCCTTGACCTGAGATGTTCCCTCATAGAGTAGTTCGAGTTTATCCCACATCTCTTTGGCAGATTTACACATAGAGATTCTCGAATACTCCTTGGGATGGACAGCACATTGAATCATGTTCATGGCACTGTAAATTCAATGTAGCTCTCCTAATTTGTTCCCTCGTCCAGGTTTCTTCCTCACCCTGGTTTTCATAGGGACCAGCCTCAACTACTTTCCAGATCTCATAGTTCTGGGCCCTTAAGAATACTTGCATTCTGTTCTTCCAATAAGAATAGTCCAAACCATTAAAGAATGGTGGCCTATTTATGGAATGGCCCTCAGCTATGAAACCCTTTGAGTCCATGACACTTAAGTAAATGCAAAGAGAAGTAGTTGAGCAAGGAAGCAAACAAACAACCAGACAAATAGACAAACAAACACTCAATACTCAGAAACAAAAGCTGCTCAGTTCAAATCAGATCGATGTAAACCCGCTCTGATACCAATGAAGGATCAAATAAATGTGTGGAAAAGATCTAGAAGGGGGGGATGAATAGATCTTAGCCACTTTTGCGGAAGCTTAAATAATTTTTAAAACTATTTAGAATCAGAGGCAATGTTATTAGTGAAAAGCTACTGATCTGATTAGATTAGAGTGAGTTGAAAAACTTAGATGTGAATCAAGTTGATTAAGTGAATTAAAAACGAATCCTATGCAAGCATCTAGCGGATCAATCAGTCAAACCAAAAAAACAAATGCACAAGGATTTTTAGGTGGTTCGGAAATCACCAATGTGATTCCTACATCCACCCCTCACAACCGTGAGGATTCACTAACACAACTGGGTAACACCACCCACTGGAGCCTGACAACTCTCCAACACTGAAGAGCTTACACTCACACCACTTCTAGAGCAAGACTACTCTAGAACAACTGAGCAGACTGCTCAACCCACACTTGAGTTTGACACTCAACACTGAGCACAACGGCTCACAACCCTGAGCACAAGGCTCACACATAGACTTGCTAGACACCAACTTAAGACTAGATCCTCTAGCAACAGATCTAGTCGAAGTTTGAGAACTCTAAAGAGAATTATGCAGAGTACTTGCATAATCTCAAGAGATATCTCAGAAGAACAGAAGAAATGTAAAATTGAATTGAAAGTCTTCGTTCTTCAGTTGTACTCCCTTTAGAGACTTGAATTGGGAAGAAGAATGTGAAGCTTGAAGTCCAAGTCGATGCTCTGCAAATGATAAGTTGGATTTTCCTCGAGTTCTTCACCAAGGAGTCTTCTACAGGATCTGCTTCCTTGGAATGCTTCGAAGGAATCTACAGAATCAAATCCAATTCCCACACCTTAATGGGTGGGATTAGTCTTCTGGAAGCAATTGGAGAGCTGAGGAGGGACACGAGCTCTTCTGGCCGCCAGGAGCTTCTTGGAGGCTCTGAGAAGTTTGTTTCTTCTCACTCTTGAAAACAGGCCGAAAGAACCTTTTATATCCTTAGGATTCCAAAGATACCCTTTTGGGGTACAAGGGCACGCTTTCCTAGGAATTCTGATCGCCCTAGAAGGACACGTGGCAGCCATCAACTTTTAAGATGAAAAGTTTCCGTAGTGTGTCGACCTGCCCTAGTGGTTGTGTCGACACCTGTCCCAAGATGGAAAAACTTGTTCTGGGAGGAAGGTCCCGTGTCGACCTGCTCTTGAGTGTGTCGACCTGCTGTCCCATTCCTCAAACTGGCTGTTCTGGGAACTGGGTCTAGTGTCCCAGCTCTGGGAGTGTGTCGACCTGCTGTCCCAATTCCTCAAACTGGTTGTTCTGGAACTGGGTCTAGTGGTCGACCTGCTCTGGGTCTCTGTCAACTGCTGTCCCAATTCCTCAAACTGGCTGTTCTGGGAACTGGGTCTAGTGTCGACCTGCTCTGGGAGTGTGTCGACCCTGTCGTCGACACACTCTTGACATGTTTCGACACTCTTGACATTTTTGCACAATTTTCTCTTTGAGTCTGTGTTGATGTGTCGACACCATTGATGGGTGTGTCGACACATCTTTTGCATAAAAAGTTTGTACCTGAAAAAAATAAACACATATACATTATTTAATTGATTTACATTACCATAAAAATGATAATGTTGGTTTGAAAAATGCTTTTTGAGCATGACTTTTAGGTATGATGCTTCTTGACATGTTCCAATTAACTGTGCTTTAAGAACACTTCTTGTCATCATCAGATAGGAGGGAATGATATGACTTAGGCTTCAACCCAACAGACACTACTTGATCTAGTGTCGACACTACTTGACCTTTTTGCCTTGTATTTGAAGCACTGTGTTGACACTACTTGATCTAGTGTCGACACTACTTGACCAGTTTTGCATTATTTGTCTTGTGTTTGAAGCATTGTGTCGACACCACTTGATCTAGTGTCGACACTACCCTTACAAGAATTTGCATATTTGGGTCCAATCATTACATGAGGTCTACTAGCATGTGCATGATGTTATAGTATGCATGGACCTAAAATAAATCAACCTATTGAAAAATAGTAATGATATGAATACGATTCTAATGTGTAAATGTGATTGATCTTATGTCCATTGGATTATCTTGTGATCTTGCTTATTGTCAATTGATAAGATAAGAATATGATATGAATGTGGGAATGAATACATGTTAGTGTGGACATGTTAGTGGTGTTAATGTTATGATTTGCATATGAGTTTCATGGTTACATGTTTTCCGGTGTTCAATTGATTATTGTCATATGCATACATGTTAGGAAAGCACATGTTCTACATACGATCTGTCTTTAGAAACATCCTCATGTCAAGACATTAATGATCTATGAAACATAAGATACGTCGTTATCCTACCTTGTTCTTTTGAGCTGTTTGTCATTCCTTGACTTATGAATGATCATGTTCCTTTTACTACGAGCTTGTTATTGAAACTCTGTGGCCATAATATGAATCTGTTTGTTCGGCACAACGTGGGACTACAGTTCAAACTTGATCCAATGCCTATGCAATAGGGGCCCTGTCCGGTTCTGGGGAGGAGCGCCCCAACGTACTTATTAACCGCGGGAGTATGGACTCTTGGTGCTTGGCGTAGCACAACTGACATGCAAGATTGTGAAAATGTGCCTCTTGTTTGACATGATAATTTGACTTGACATGATATGAGTTGTCTGTTCATGTGAACTCATGAGATCTGATTGAATATGGCCAATCTCTTCTGATATGATTCTATTCTTGAAATATCTGTCCACGGTGTGTGAACTCAACATTTGATCTGATATGATATCCGTTATATTCTGCTATTCAATTTATTAGTATTGCATACATTGTCATCATATTCATGTGCATATCTGCCTATTTAAAATGTTATCATGTATACTAGTGCCCGCATGTTATTGAGATGTAAATCCTACTGAGCTAGTTCGCTCACCCCTATCATTCTGCCCTTTTTCAGGTAGTGATGAGAACCAGTGGAGTCAGATGGACAGGGCAAGAGTGACGAGCACCTGTCATATGAATAGTTGTCAGCTTAGGAATAGAAATTTAAGTAGTTGATGTATTAGTGAAACGTTGTTATTGATTAATAATCCTTTTCAGTTGATTCTTCTTATGTGAGGTTGTATCTAGTTGAATGGAATGAAATAAGGTTACTTTGGTGACCATGGTATAGTCTTGATTGTGTTATTATATTCATTGTGACACTGCACTATTCAACTGTGATACGTCGTTTTGTATCGTTCACGGTCCCCGTATTTATTTCGCTGCTAAATATCGGGGCGTGACAGTTGGTATCAGAGCCCTAAACTTTAGGGTCCAAGGGAATAGGAACATAGAATGAAACTAGATTACACGAGTCAAAATCTGTCATACCTAATGTGAGCTTGGGTAGAGCCATGGGAATAGAAGTCACATGAGAGATATTTAGATGACTAACTCATATTATTACCTTGAAGGTGCTTATTACCTCAATGGCCGCTGAATGTGCCCAGGCTAGGGACATGCAACGAACAATACAAAACTTGACTCAGGCTATCCTGCAAGCCACCCAGGGTGGAGGTAACCGCGGAGCCGGTGAGCTCCATCGAAATTTTCCGATATGGATCCGCCTAAGTTTGAAGGGAGTACTGACCCAGATGTTGCTGAGCACTGGTTAAGGAATTGAAAGGATATTCGAGGTCATGCAATGCACAGACCAGACAAGGTGCTCCTGGCGACTTTCGAATTGGAAAAGGATGCCAGGGCATGGTGGGAGTCGGTAGAAGCAACACTAAATGGACAACAACTAACATGGGCTCAGTTCATTGAGCGATTCAACACCAAGTACTTTTCTGAGAGGGTCCAAGAACGGAAAGCAGCCGAATTTGCGGCTTTGAAACAGAGAGGACTCAATGTGGCCGAGTATGAGGCCCAATTCTCTCGTCTGTCCTGATATGCTGTTCACTTAATTGGGACAGAAAGGATGACGGCGAAACACTTTCTGAATGGCTTGAGGCCCCAGTTCATCATTCAACTGGCGCCAATGGACATTCAAACCTATGCTGACATGATTAAGAAGGCTCAGTTATTGGAAAATGCCATGGAGACTGCCGAAAGAATTAAGGGAAAATCCGTGAAACGGGAACAAGTGTCTTCTGCTGGTGGTATCAGCCGACTATTGGAAGAAAAGGCCCAGTGGCGGAGTAAATGAACCAGCGATAAAAAGCCGAAGGAGTTAGGTAAGCAGATAGTGGTGACAACGGGAGAAAGGTGCAAACATTGTGACAGAGCTGGTCATCAGTTTGAAGAATGCTAGAGAGCGCAAGGGAGATGCCTGCGCTGTGGGAGTCGTGACCATAGGATCTCGGACTACCCAATGTTGAAAGAACAAGCCCCTCAGGACAAGCGTCCGGATGGACAAAAGAGGCAAGGCCGACTGCAAGATGTCCAGGAACCAGAAACTGCTGAAGAAGGAGGTATCGTGGAAGGTACACTTACTATTCTTTCCCGACCCGCATATGTTCTCTTTGATACGGGAGCTACGCATTCCTTCATATCTCAACATTTGTTGATACCCTACCTGTGAAACAGTCCAATGAAATCCGAAATAGTTGTGTCAACCCCGATTGGTCCTGGCACCAATCTTACAAACCATATGCCATCCAGTGAAGTGTTGATTGAAACCCAAACCTACCAGCAAATTTAATATGTATGGACATGGAGGGGTATGATGTGATACTGGGAGCAGACTGGTTGTCTGAACATGGGGCTAGTATCAATTGCAGGAGAAGTCGGGTAACCTTTAGCCATTACCCAAAACTAGTGTTCACAGGGGATAGGAACCGCAGGAGATTGTCACTTATCTCTGCACTACAAGCTAAAAGGATGATGAGGAAAGGTTGTATGGCCTTTCTTGCTGCTGTGGTCATCGCAAAGAAGGAAGTTAAAGTTGAGGACATCCATGTTGTCAGCGAATACGCTGATGTTTTCCCCGAAAACTTGCCAGGAATTCCTCCTGAGCGAGAGGTCGATTTTACCATCGAGTTGGTCCCTGGAGCAGCACCGGTATCTAGGGCACCATATAGAATGTCTCCCGCAGAACTGAAGGAATTAAAAGAGCAACTCATGGAACTGTTAGAGAAGGGTTTCATCCAACCAAGCACATCGCCATGGGGTGCACCTGTCCTCTTCGTCAAGAAGAAATATGGGTCGATGAGGCTATGCATAGATTACAGACAACTGAATCAGTTAACCATCAAGAACAAATACCCTCTGCCGAGAATTGATGAGTTGTTTGATCAGTTATCTGGAGCTAGATACTTCTCTAAAATAGATCTCCGATCCAGCTATCATCAATTGATGATCAAAGGAGAAGACATTCACAAGACTGCCTTCCGAAGCAGGTATGGGCATTATGAATTTATTATTATGCCTTTCGGACTAACCAATGCCCCTGCAGTTTTCATGCAGTTGATGAATAGCATTTATCGCCCATATCTTGATAAATTTGTGGTGGTATTCATCGATGATATATTGATCTATTCCAAGAGAAAGGAAGAGCATGAGGAGCATTTGAGGATTTCATTACAGATTTTAAGGGAGAACAAACTATATGCCAAGTTAGTAAATGTGAATTCTGGCTTGAGGAGGTATCCTTTTTAGGGCATGTGGTAACCAAAGATGGTATTGCTGTTGATCCATCAAAGGTTGAGGCTGTGTTGAAATGGGAAAGACCGACAAGCGTCACAGAGATCAGGAGCTTTCTAGGATTAGCTGGGTATTATCGAAGGTTTATAAAGGATTTCTCAAGATTGCAGTGCCATTGACCAAGCTGACCCAGAAGGAAAATCCATTTGTGTGGACCAATGAATGTGAGGAAAGTTTCAACAACTTGAAGAAGTGTCTGACTACTGCTCCTGTCCTCGCCTTACCCACTGAAGAGGAGGATTTGAAATTTATTCAGATGCTTCTGGATAGGACTGGGATGTGTTTTAATGCAACAAGGGAAGGTAATAGCTTATGCCTCCAGACAGTTGAAGATCCACGAAGTGAACTATCCGGTTCATGACCTGGAGTTGGCAGCTGTTGTATTCGCCTGAAGATATGGAGGCATTATATCTACGGTGAGCAATTTACAGTCTTTTCTGACCACAAGAGTTTGAAATACTTGTTCTCACAGAAGGAGCTGAACATGAGACAAAGAGGTGGTTAGAGTACCTTAAGGACTTTGACTTTTCCATTCAATATCACCCGGGAAAGCCAATGTAGTGGCAGACGCTCTAAGTAGACACCAGGAGCTATGCTAGCTAGTATGATGCTGGGCGAATGGAAGTTACTGGAGCAATTTGCAAGCTTGAACATAGAAGTGGGAAAGAAGGAAAAATAAGTAATGATTTCAAATCTCCAGATACAATCCGACCTACTGACTGAAATCAAGGAGAAACAGGGAGAGGATCCATTTTTACTTGAGATCAGGGAGAAGCTAGAGCAAAGCCTGACTTTACTCTATCAGCGGAAGGAAGATTACTGTTCCAAGGTAGGACATGTGTCCCTGATCACGGAGAACTCAAGAAGAGGTTACTAAATGAAGCTCACCAATCCAAGTACACGATCCACCCTGGATCAACAAAGATGTACCAAGACTTAAAAAGGTCGTACTGGTGGCCAAACATGAAGAGGGATGTGGCCGATCATGTGTCATACTGTTTAACATGCATGAAAGTCAAGACCGAGCATTTCCGTACCACTGGTGGACTGCTACCACTAGAAATCCCAGAATGGAAGTGGGATAGTATCGGTATGGACTTTATCATAGAATTGCCCAAGACTAGAGGTGGTATGGATGCAATTTGGGTAATAGTTGATCGATTGACTAAGTTGGCTCATTTCTTGCCGATTAAAAGCACCTGGTCTGTGGATGTATTGGCTGCACTATACGTTAAGGAAGTAGTCAGATTGTATGGGGTTCCATCTAACATAATATCGGATCGGGACCCTAGATTTACTTCGCATTTCTGGAAGGGACTGCAAGCAGCAATGGGTACTAAACTAAATTTTAGTACTGCCTTCCATCCTCAGACTGATGGACAAACTGAAAGGACCAATCAAATTGTGGAAGATATGCTTCGTGCTCTGGTGCTAGATTTCAAAGGGCGATGGGATGATCAGCTGTACCTGATGGAGTTTGCTTATAACAACAGCTATCAGGCAAGTATCAAGATGGCTCCATTTGAAGCCTTGTATGGTAGGAGTTGCAGATCACCCCATTGTTGGGAAGAGGTTGGGGAGAACCAATGGGTTGGACCCGACTTAATTGAGGCGACTGTCAAGAAGGTTCAGATTGTCAGGGAACGTCTGAAGATAGCACAATCCAAGCAAAAGAGTTATGCAGATTAGAGAAGGAGGGAACTAGAATTTCAGGTTGGCAAACATGTTTTCTTGAAGGTCTCACCTTCAAGGGGAATACAAAGATTTGGGATCAAAGGAAAACTAAGTCCCAGATTCATTGGGCCATTCGAAATTCTAGAAAGGATTGGTCAGGTGCCGTATAGACTTGCACTACCTCCACAGCTGGCGAACGTGCATAATGTGTTCCACATATCCATGCTGCAGAAGTACTTATTCGATGCCGACCATGTAATTGACCATGAGGATTTGGAGATTTGGGAGGACCTGACCTATGAAGAGAAGCCGATCAAACTGTTGGATCGGAAGATTCAACGACTCAGGAATCATACCATACCTATGGTAAAGGTCCAATGGAGTCGAGAGGGAGTTACTAATGCTACCTAGGAAACAGACAAAAGAATGAAGAAAAACAACCCAGAACTATTCTCAGGTACGAACTACACCATTATGCGTAAATTTGGGGACCAAATTTCTTAAGTGGGGGAGGATGTAACACCCCGGAAATTTAGTGATTTAAATATTTTAGAATAAAGGTGGATAAATTAAATAAACATATTAGAGAGACTTCCAACACCATGTATTAATGACCATTAACAAGATTGGGCCAATGGAGCACATTTGGCCAAGGATATAAATAAGCTGGGACGGGATTACCCAAAATTCATGTATGTAATTATGCCATAATTAGAGAGGGCAATTCAGGGTTAAAGTAAGGGTGATTAGTCATGTATGGTAAGCCAAAACTGGACCCAACCCTAAGAGGAGGTTTCCTAAACCATTACTACCTCCTTTGGGTGAGAATCCCAGATTTCTTGGAAAGTAGGGAGCAGAATTTGCAGCCCCTTTCCTAGTCTTGTTAGGACTCTTAAGTACAACCTAAATCTATAAGAACTCATCCTCAAACTCTTGGGGAAGGTTTAACACCGAGTTGGGATCGTTTGGAGGTAGGCTACAACTTCTGAGGAGAAGGAGAAAGGTTCGGAACCCCGAGTTCCATCCCCTGCATCCTCTATTGCATCCAGAACGTCGACTGGTCTTAGATCTTCATAAGGTAGGTGTTCTCGGGCCAAGATTAAATAAAAAGAACCAACATGTAGTTCTTTGAGTCTAGTTCATTTGCACTTGTTTTGACTGGTTTTCATGGAGTATACATTGTGTATTGGTGATTTTCCCGAAGTCTCGCACAGTTAGGGCTTTTCCGTTTTCTTTTATGCATGTGATTTGAGACCGAATTTGACTAAACATTCTTCATGACAGTTCTTCCAATGAATCCAGATCATCTTATATGTTGGACGTTTTTTCCAAAAGTCTTTAGTTAGAGAGTTAGGAGCACGATAAGAGAGTCTCTGCATGATACTGCGATTTTGGGTTTCACTTGACTTTTGTTCTTCACCTGTTTTCTCAGGATTCAAGACCGAAATAGATCAAACCCTCAACATAAAAATTCTTCTACTAGTTGTCCTCGTCATCTTTTGTGTTGAAGGTTTCGTCTATATGTCATTCTTTAGAGAGTTATAAGAGGCGGAACTGAATCGCTGCATGAGATGTGTTTTCGGGTTCCACATGACCTGTAAGTTTTGTTGTGGAACGGCACTAGTGTCGACAGTACTTAAGCTAGTGTCACGCACTGTCCCAAAACCGCCCAGATGATGTTCTGGGAAGGCCTCTAGTGTCGACTACCTGATCTAGTGTCGACACACTATCCCAATTTGACCCAGAAGTTTTCTGGGAAGCTGATCTAGTGTCGACACACTTTCCCATATTGGCCAGATGGTTTTCTGGAAGCTATCTCTAGTGTCGACACTACTTGACCTAGTGTCGATACTACTTGACCTTTTTGCCTTGTATTTGAAGCACTGTGTCGACACTACTTGATCTAGTGTCGACACTACTTGACCAGTTTTGCATTATTTTGTCTTGATTTTGAAGCATTGTGTCGACACCACTTGATCTAGTGTCGACACTACCCTTACAAGAGTTTGCATATTTTGGGTCCAATCATTATATGAGGTCTACTAGCATGTGCATGATGTTATATAGTATGCATGGACCTAAAATAAATCAACCCATTAAAAAATAGTAATGATATGAATACGATTCTAATGTGTAAATGTGATTGATCTTATGTCCATTGGATTATCTTGATCTTACTTATTGTCAATTGATAAGATAGAATATGATATGAATGTGGGAATGAATACATGTTAGTGTGGACATGTTAGTTGTGTTAATGTTATGATTTGCATATGAGTTTCATGGTTACATGTTTTCCGGTGTTCAATTGATTATTTGTCATATGTACACATGTTAGGAAAGCACATGTTCTACATACGATCTGTCTTTAGAAACATCCTCATGTCGAGACATTAATGATCTATGAAACATAAGATACGTCGTTATCCTGCCTTGTTCTTTTGAGCTGTTTGTCATTCCTTGACTTTATGAATGATCATGTTCCTTTTACTACGAGCTTGTTATTGAAACTCTGTGGTCATAATATGAATCTGTTTGTTCGGCACAACGTCGGACTCCGGTCCAAACTTGATCCATGCCTGTGCAATAGGGGCCCTGTCCGGTCCTGGGGAGGAGCGCCCCAACGTACTTATTAACCGCGGGAGTATGGACTCTTGGTGCTTGGCATAGCACAACTGACATGCAAGATTGTGAAAATGTGCCTCCTGTTTGACATGATAAGTTTGACTTGACATGATATGATACATCTGTTCATGTGAACTCATGAGATCTGTTTGAATATGGCCAATCTCTTCTAATATGATTCTATTCTTGAATATCTGTCCACGGTATATGAAACTCGACATTTGATTAGATATGATATCCGTTCTATTCTACTATTGAACCTGTTAGTATTGCATACATTGTCATCATATTCATGTGCATATCTACCTATTTAAAATGTTAATCATGTATACTAGTGCCCGCACGTTATTGAGATGTAAATCCTACTGAGCTAGTTCGCTCACCCCTATCATCCTGTCCTTTTTCAGGTAGTGATGAAGAACCAGTGGAGTCAGATGGGACAGGGCAAGAGTGACGAGCACCTGTCATATGAATAGTTGTCAGCTTAGGAATAGAAATTTAAGTAGTTGATGTATTAGAGAAACGTTGTTATTTGATTAATAAACCTTTTTAGTTGATTCTTCTTATGTGAGGTTGTATCTAGTTGAATGGAATGAAATAAGGTATACTTTTGGTGACCATGTTATAGTCTCGATTGTGTTATTATATTCAATTGTGACTCTGTACTATTCAACTGTGATACGCCGGTTTGTATCGTTCACGTCCCCCGATATTTATTCTGCTGCTAAATATCGGGGTGTGACAGTGCTATACTTGATTCATCTACTATTCGAACCATGTTACCCTAAACCCTAAGTGCTATTACTTTCTCGACTTTACACGACTCTCTCTATCATTAGTTACTCTACCATTTAAAGCATTAATCATTTAAAGCCTGCTTGACTATTGAGATTTAAGTCCTACTGGGCATTATCGCTCACCCTTCGTTATTTGTTATTGTGTCTCAGGTAAGTCCGACAATGACGTTACACACACCAATGGGACAGGACCAGAGTAACGAGCAACCTGGAGTCAATTCATGAAGTTGCCCTAGTACTATGGAGTCTAATAGTTATTGCTTTAGATTTCTTTTCAATGTAATGATGTCATTGAGCCCTATATGTTGGTTCCGAATTAGTGGTTGTAATAGTCTTAGTGATTTTATAATGAAATCAAGAGTTTATTTCAATTATTGTTTATTAGATGCTCTGATGCTTGCGTCTGTATGCACAATTTACGTTTCCATACTCATTGCTCACGTTTCCTTCCGATTTATTCCGCTGCTAAATTGGAGGTACGTTTTCTGCTCTTAATCTTCTGTCAATTCCTGCATTCAAATTTGTTAGTCAAACTAATCAAAATGTTAATGTGTGCAGGTGTGGAGCTACTATTACATTCCCCTGAGGAGGGCTACCGTGCTGCGTCCCGATGCACTCTCGCTCGTGAGGAGGTGGTTGCCGGTGGTGAAAGCGGCATCCTTCTCCCTTCAGCTTGACACCCTTCTCCGCGACATCCGAGACTTCCCGGCCCTCCTGGTATTGCGCTCTACCTCATCTTCCTCTTTCATGCATTTATGAATGATATATGACATATGACTGATGTATGCATGTGTGCATGTGGTGTGGCAGCCCTACGCGGGCATGACAGATGATGGCCAGCCATGGGTAGAGAGTGGTCGTCCTCATTTTGGGCGGGACCTGTGGGTCCATTACTTAAAAGAGATCGAGCGGCTTTGCCTACGGCTCGCCATGAGGATGCTAGGGCTGCACTAGGTGTGGTTGGATGAGGTAGAGCCCAAGGGGATTGGGAGGAGGACGAGAGGGAAGGCAAAGAAGGTTTATTGGCACCTACGCTTCCCCGACAAGCACGCAGATTGGCAGCGCGGAGGGTGCCTGGTGGAATCTGACGCTGTAGACAGTTTGGCTTACCTCCAGTGCTACTAGGAGGTCTACAGGGACCGGGACTTCATGAGGCCGGCTCGGCTATGCACTTCTACAATTGACTTGTTGATGATGATGTGTATGATTGCTCTAATAATGTGTGCATATGCAGGATGCTCGTGATGGCTTGATCGACACCCTGCGGGCCTAGTTGGCGAGCACAGAGGCCCAGCTGGCGGAGGCCCGGGAGGCCTTGGCGACTCTGGTAAGTTTAACAGATCATACCTTTGCTTTATCTGCCTTACCATGCACTGAACTAATTTTCTTTAGATGTGCAGCATGCTGAGCAGATGACCGTGGAGCGCACCGAAGTCGTAGGTGCCTCCACGAGTGCGAGCGTTCCGGACCCGAAGGTAGCCTCTCTCTGAGAGTAGCTGGCATCGGCGGTAGCTCGAGCAGAGGTGGCAGAGCATGACCTCACTACCCGGGTATTTCCAATAGTTACATTCATGAAAGTGAAATGTTTTTTATACTTACACATGTTGCTTCGTATGCAGACTGGTGAGCTCTAGAGCGCTCTCACAGTTGCGAGTGCTGAGGTGGCTGAGCTGACATAGCAGCTATCTGAGATACGCACCCAGGCTTCCCAGCGTGACTCCGACCTGCCACGCGAGGCTACACAGCTGAGGGTGATGCTCTCCGTGGAGCGTCGAGAGTGTGAGCGTTGGCGCAGTCGGAGGGAGGAGAAGCGGGAGCATCTCTCCCAGCATGTCTTTGATGCACGCACGAGCCTAGGCGACTTCGAGCGCCTACTGCATGAGGCAGAAGACTGGTACCGACGTGGCCACGAGCACGCCGTGAGGAAGGGGTAGGCCAACGCCTACTCGACGAGTTATCTGTGACTTCCACTAAGGACCAGAGGAATGTCTATGAGGGACGCACTGCCCAGAGGTCCACTGACTCCCGTACGTCCATGAGGCCACCGCTTCCTCGCGCGATCGTGGACCCCGGCAAGGCTGAGAGCAGCCGACAGCACCAGCCAGCTGAGAGTGGTGGTGAGAGCCAGGCCACCTTCATGACATGTACTTATTTTTTCTTATGTGATGATGTGTGTCTGATGGGACACCTCTTGTATGATGTACTTTTGGGGCTGGCCCCCCTTTTGGCCATGACATATAGCATTTATACATTCGTCTTCTCCCTTTTTGTGCTTCAAAAACACTTGAACAAACAAGCTAAATGTCCATTCTAGCTCAGCCCTTTGCCCGTTAGGCGGATTAGACTTCATGATTTTGTCAAAGACCTGAGCATTTATTAAATAAGGCAGTAATAAAGGAACAACATAATTAAAATACAACATGCAAGCAGGCATATGCTAATAGGAAAAAATGAGTATGCATTTGATGCATTCAAATAAATGGAGTATGATTTATTTATTTATTTTATCATTTTCAACATATTCAAAAAATTTAGATTTTTTAATGTTCAATTTTTTTGTATTATGAAAATATTCAAAAAAATTGGATTTTGAAATATTCATTTTTTGGGTTTTGAAATATTCAATTTTTTGGGTTTTGAAAATATTCAAATTTTTTGGGTTTTGAAAATATTCAATTTTTTGGTTTTCATTTTTTTTTGTTTTGAAATATTCAATTTTTTGGGAGTTTTGAAATAAGGTCCGCAACTTGGCGTAGTCCCTTCTAAAAAGACGTGCAGAACGAAGGAATTTACTCTACTTGAAAAACTTAGTACGTTCCTCTGCCCTATGCTGAATGGGTTTCAATCTTTTGGCTTATGGGGTTTTGGCATGCTTACGACCAGGTCCATTTGGATCTCTACGGGGACTTTGTCGCTCTTGACGTGCTTTTTATTTAAATTTGCCTTGTTTTGGCTCTTTTCTTTTGATTTTGCATTCTTTCTCTTTGTTCCCCTTATTAGGCCTTTGACCTCTACCCACATAAGCTTTGGATAGACTCAAAGGTCGATCCCTCAGGTTCCCATTCCTATTGGCGAACTGAATGGAAAGAAAAGGTAATGACCTAGACTCTTGGTTAGGCATTGATCTTCCTTAGATTTCGTGCTTCTAGCTTCCAAGGGTGGACGTGTAAGTGTGTGGGTGTCTACACCTCAGGTCAACCTACCAAGAATAAAGAACGAATTGGAAATGACAACTTTTCATTTCCAATCTGTGTACCATATAAATCTAAACATCTATCTAGGGGTAGTATTGCTTGAGGTATAGCCCATTCCAAGGGTGAGAGAGCTCCTCACCTTCTGCGTTTACCAGCCTGTACGCGTTGCCTGGATATACTTCTTTAACTATGTACGACCCTTCCTAGTTTGGTTGGAGTTTGGATCAGGAACCAGCAGGTTTTACAAAGATTCTCTTGATTACGATTTCACCAACTTTGAATTTTATCTCAACTACCTTCTTCTGATAGAAATGTGTGAGTCTATTCTGATATGCTTTTGTGTGTTCTGCGGCGATCAGATGCTTCTCATCTAAGAGTTCTAGTTGTGCTAGAAGCGATTCACGTCGCTCATCGATTAATAAATCCTTGTCAAGCTGGACCCTTAGTGAAGAAATGAGAATCTCATATGGTACTACAACCTCCATTCCATAGGTGATGGCGAACGGTGTTTGCCCTGTAGGAGTACGGATTGAAGTGCGGTGGGCACATAGAGCCTCTATAAGTTTTTCTGGCCAATCTGAGAATTTATTAGCCTCACATGTATTCTTTATGATTTTGATTAAGGTTTTGTTTATGACCTCTGCTTGTCCATTGCCTTGCGGATAATATGGGGATGAATGATGCAATGCAATTTTATACCTGTTGCAGCGGTCACGAAGCTCCTGAGAGATGTTGCGGTCCATTGTCGGTGATAATGGTATTTGAAATGCCGAATCTGGTGATGATGTTCTTCATGATGAATTTGCATATAGTTGTTGCCTTGACCTCCGCATATGCTTCAGCTTCCGCCCACTTGGTGAAGTACTCCGTTGCTGTGAGGATGTATGACTTGGATTTGTTTTGGGAGTTTGGATCATCAAGGGGACCAATGATGGCGAAAGCCCACATAGCGAAACGCCATGGGGAGGATATTGGGTGGAGTGTAGAGGATGGAGAATGGATTTTTTCGGCATGCAGTTGGCACTTAACACACTGACGAATAAAGATAGAGCAGTCCTCCTCTAGAGTGGGCCAGTAAAAGCCTTGCCCAAGGATCTTTTTGGCAAGCATTTGGCTATTCACATGGCCACTACACACACTTGAATGAGCCTCCTCAACAACCTTTAATACTTCATCATCATCCAGGCATCTAAGCAAAACTCCAGTGAGTCCCCTTCTATAGAAGTGTTTCCAACCAATGTGTCTATCTGGGACAGTCTCCTTATTGCCTTCTTCTCATCGGCAGTGGCTTCCTCAGGTTACATCTAATTCCTACAATACCTAGCTATCTCAGAATACCATGGTTTTTCCTCATCTTCCAATTCCTCTTCTAGCTCCAATAACATGATTTCTGTTCACTCTTCCTCTCTTCCTTCTTCAACACCTCTTCTTTGATCTAAAGAAACGTTGGGTCTTGAACAACTAGGGTATGACAACGTGCAATCTGGATGCTAACAAAATCCTTAGGGTAAACATATTGAGAGTTGAAGTGATAGTAGCAAGAGCATCTGCTAGAAGGTTTTGGTGACGAGGTACATGGACAAAGAACAGTTTGGAGAATAGCTTGGCGTAAGCTGAGGAAAGTTCTTGATATGGCTTGAGCTTTGGATCCTGGGTGTGGTATTTGGTAAGGACTTGGCGTAGAACCAGTTGACTATCACCTACAATTCGTAGATGGGTGACACCATAGATGTGGGCGAGCTCAAGGATGGCCAGTAAGGCTTCATATTTAGCTATATTATTGGTGGCATGGAATGCCAGCTGATAAGCATGTGTAATGGTGACACCATCAGGTGATAGTAGAGCAATCTAGATACCCTTTCCATGAGAGTTCAAATCTCCATCTAAATACAACATCGACATAGGATCAGATCGGCTAAGGGACATTAATTCTTCATCTGAAAACTCTGAACAGACATGATAAAATTGTGGGATAGGGTGATGAGTGAGTTTTTTTGCTATGGCATAGCCTTTGATAGATTTCTACTGAATGTAGATGATATCAAACTCAGAGAGAAAGCTTTGCCAACATGCTAGCCTATCAGTGAGATAGATTTTTTATGGAGGAATTTGATAGGATTCATGCGGGCGATTAGGTGAACCTCACAAGCAAGAAAGTAGTGCTACAATTTTTGCACTACCCAAACGAGAGCGGCACATGTCTTCTCCATTGCTGTGTACCTCTACTCGCAGGGGTTAAGAAGCTTAGACAAGTAGTATGATGCCTCTCCTTGCCTTCTTCATCCACGTGTGCAAGGACAGCTCCTACAGAGTCTTCTAGGATGGATATATAGAGAAGAAGAGGTTTTCCTAGAGTCGACGGCCTCAAGATAGGGGGATTAGCCAAATACTACTTTAGTCCATCAAAAGCCGCCTGTTCTCGTCCCAATGAAAGTTGACACCCAGCTTGGTGAGGCCGTAGAAGGGTGTACACCTCTGTGAGTGTTGGGAGACGAACTGGCGAATAAACTGCAACCTCCTGATTAATCCTCGAACTTCCTTCAAATTCTTGGGAGGGGCATCTCTCTTATTGCCTCGCCTTGTTGGGATCAATCTCTATACCCCTTTGCTCACGATGAAACCTAGAAGCTTACCCAATGATACACCAAATACACACTTCTTTTGGTTCATTTTCAACTGATACTCTCTTGACCTTTGCAAAACTTTTGTTAGAACCTCCGGATGCTCAGCCAATGTTCTTGATTTTACCACCAGATCATCCACGTACACCTCAATATAGATGTGAATCATATCATGAAAGATGGCCATCATCGCTCTTTGATAAGTAGCTCCAGCATTCTTAAGTCTAAATGGCATGACCACATAGCAATAAGTTCCCCATGGTGTAGTGAACGAGGTCTTCTCCATGTCTTCCCCAGCCAACTTGATTTGGTTGTACCGTGAGAAGCCATCCATGAAAGAGAGGGTCTCATACCTGGCCGTGTTGTCTATGAGCACGTCGAGGTGAGGCAATGAGAAATCATCCTTAGGACATGTGCAGTTGAGGTCCCAAAAATCAATGCAAATTCTTACTCTTCCGTCCTTTTTCATGACTGGGATGATGTTCACCACCCAATTCGGATAAAGTATGACTCTAATAAATTTGGCCTTGTGGAGCTTGTCGACCTCATCTTTCAGTTTCAAAGCCATTTGTGGGTGGAAACGCCTCAACCACTGCTTAATGGCAATGGATCCCGGCTTAAGGGTAAGTTGATGTTCAACGAGTGCGGTGTCCAAGGCTGGCATATCCTCATAGCTCCATGCAAACGTGTCCTTATATTCTCTGAGAACTCAATGATTGCCTCCTCTTCAGCTGGTGATAAGTTATTGATTATGAGGACGGTCCTAGGGTTTTCCTTAGTTCCCAGGTTGATTTCCTTGGTGGTTTCTTCTATGGTAGTTGACGTTTCATCAAATCTTCTTACTCCACTAGCGAATGCGTCAACCTCATCCTCGAACTCTTTGTCACCTTCCTCAATTAGGTCGTCATCATTCATTGTCTCATAGACTCTGAACCCATCATCAATTAAGCACAATGACTGCTCATACTCTATGTCCAACAAGTGCAAAGGCTCTTCAATAAATTTCAGAATTGCTAGACATGCCTTGCATCTATGGGCTAGATCAGCGAGGAAGCGGTGTGGAACCCTCTTATCGTTGGACTTCTTCTTGGACTACCCCCAGCATAATGCTATTCTGACCTAGACTCTCACTACGACTACTAGAATCTACAACAGTGAGGGGAGGAGTAGGAAAGGCAGTAAAAGAAGGTCCCTGTGTGGGGGAAGATGGAGGAGGATTTAAAGCAGTAAAAGAACTTCTCTGCGTGGGGGAAGGTGGAGGAGGAAAAGTAGTAAAGGTCCCCTGCATAGAGGGGGAAGGAGATCCTTGAGTGGAGGGAAAGAGTAGGTCGGTCATGGGCCGGGGAGAAGTGGCCCGTAGGTTGGGGCACACTCGCAGGAAAGGTAAGAAGTCTCCTCGACGGAGATGATGGAATTAGCCATTTGAAAATTGGCATTTTTTTTTGGATTTTCAAGGTTATTCGAATTTTTATGGTTTTTATTTATCATGCAAAGCAAGAGAGGGTGAGGTGAGATCGCCAATTTAGAGAGAAGTGAAACGAACGTGTACTCGAGTGGAGGGAGATCGTTGGAAAGAGGGAGTTGGAGGGTGAGCGTCTGCTCAGAGGAGTGGAGAGAGATTGTGAAATGGGGCGTCGGTGCCCGAGGAATGCTTAAGGAAATGAAAAATTGCCACGCAGTGGTCTGGAGGAGATTGGGTACGATGCCCAGAGAGAAAAGGCCCGCCCCGAGCCTAGTTGTTGTGGAAGCTAGTGTGCCTAGCCCGGCTTCATCTGTACGTTGCCTCCTGCTTATGGTTACTGCCAACTGCTCGGTAATAGTCAGTGTGAAGAGTTGACTTAAGGAGTCAGAAATATCGCTCATGTCAAATCACTGGTTCCATTCTGATTCAGACCTGCCCTTTTTCATTTGCTTCTGGGGCTTGAGATTTGCAACAACTTCATATGTGGCCAGGGGTGGACGACGAATAGGTTCAATAGTGATGGTAGATGTCTGTTCACTTCCTAGCTACATCGGCCCCTTCTTGAAGTGTTGGTACAGTGACCATGTGAGTGGCTGCCCCTGTTTGTGGTTTGCCCTGCCTGGCTTGTACTGCAGTCATGCCCTAGGTCTTGTCTTGCTATCCTTCACAGCTTCAGTTCTACCCTGCGAATGTACCCCCATCCCTTTGCCTGGCTGGTACCCCATTCTCAGCATAATATGCCATCCCTTCTCAGTTATGATCTTGCTCCTCATTGCTGCACTAGCTGATGATGAATTGATTGGGCTCTGCTGCATACTGTATGTGTCTAGCACAGACATAAGCGGTTGATTGCTTGGCCATATGGAATGCACTGAATTGTCAGTCATAGCATCCACTTCCATGATATTTGGTTTGTTGGCAACTTTAACGACCCATCCCTTGTATGGAAACTTTAGACATTGATGTATAGTTGAGATGACGGTGCCAAGTGCCTGATTGAACGGCCGGCCCAAGATCATACGGAAACTCGGGTTCATGTCTAGAATGTGAAAATCCATCTCAGTAACGGATGGACCCAGCCCAACCTTCAACGCGACCACTCCTTTGGGCGGCCTACTAGTGTTGTTGTAGGCCATGAAAGTGACTATGGAGGGTCGAACTGACTGTAGTGTGACCCCACAAAAATTTAACATGTCTAAAGACACGACATTGATTGATGCACCGGTATCCACCAAACACTGAGAAACACGGATGCCATTGATATTGACGGTTAGGCACAACACATATCTTTGGTATTCCACATGTGCTAGCTCATCTTCGTGGAACTCTATTGGCGGGTGCTGCCTCGTGGGGGTCAATAGTGCACTGATCTGATGCACAGGAATGTCTTCATTCACCATCCATTTCTTTAGGTAGTGCATGAGGGCTTCTTGGTCCAACCCGACCTATTGATCAACTCTAGGATGGAAATTCTAGCCGGTGTTTTATCCAGATGCTTAAGCAGATCATATTGAGTCCCTAGGATGGATTCCTCTTGCTGGGCTTCTTCTTCTTGGGGCAGGGGTGCCTGGTCTTGCTGCTGAGGGAATATTCGGTTGAAAATGCGCCCACTCCAAAGCACCATAGTTTCCTCAGAATTGTCTCCCACTTCTTGTGTCATGGCGGGCAGAGTGGAAGATGGATGGGGGGTGGAGTGTTGGGGGTTGAACATTTGATGCGGCAGTTGAATACTCGCCGCACTCGGGGGTGGAATAGGAGTGCGTAAGAAGGGGGCTTGAGGGTTGAGGGTAATGATGAGTGTGGTTGGTGGTGTGCGAAGGAGAGGTGGGTTGGATGATGGTTGCAAGGTGGTGGGTGGTGTGCGTATGAGTGGGCGGTTGGGCTGTGGTGGTGTTGCGCATAAATGGAGCTTGTGGGTTAAGAGGTGGTAATGTTGTGGAGGTTACGGGGGGTTGGCAGATGAGTGGGGGTGTGTGTGGTTGGGTAGAGGGTGGCGGACGGTGTGTGGTGGTTGTAGGAATGCATAAAAAGGAGGGTAGTGGGTTAGAGGGAGTGGGTGTACGGATGAATGGGGGCAGAGTAAAAGAGGATTGGGAGGTAGAAGTGGAGGGGGATATTTGCGTCTGCCGGCCGGACGTGTTTTCAACATGGGGAGACGCCCCGAGGGCATTGACTTGTTGATTCGAAGCCTGGTACTCTGGGAGTGGGTTCAGGACTATGCCCATATTGGGCTGCTGTAGGGGTTGTTGTGCCGTCTGCAGGGGTTGCTGTTGCTGCTACTGTTGTTGCTGCTGTTGATCTTGCCTGGGTGGCGTTCTTGCCTTCATGTCGGCGATATATTCCTCATCACTTCCCAATCAATGCCTCCATTGTCATTCAAGTCATAGATGTAATCTTTGAGGTGGAAGCATGCCTTCAGAGTGTGACCCGATCCCCGGTGGAAAGTGCAATAGTGCGAGGTATCAACATTGGGAGGCCATTGTAGTCGTTCCCTTGGCAAAGTGAGTGCATTGGCGGCCATAAGAGCATTGAAGATATTGGGGAGAGTCTCCGGCAGGGGAGAGTAGTGGGCTCTTCTTGGGCCAGGGGGACGTCTGAGCTGTTGGGGATCATAGGTGCCTGGAGGAGGGACTTGGTTGTATTGTTGAGGTTGTTGAGGAGGCGCTTGTTGCTGTTGTTGGCATTGAGGAGGAGGAGGTTGGCGATACTGAGGCTCTAGGGCTTGATGATATTGAGGAAGGAGAGGGGGAGCTCGACGGTACTGGGGAGGAGGTTATTGTTGTGGCTGCTAAGGCTGTTGGGGTTGCTAGGGTGGTGCCCTAAACACTGGAGGAATGTTTAGCCTGAAGGCTGGTGGTTGTGGTTGTTGAGGCTTGGAGTTTGGGTTTGGGTGGTAGGTGGAGGAACTTGGGTTGCCCATATCACTCACCTACTCATTCTGCATAACCCCCTCAGTTCGGGGACCACTAGTAGGGCGAGTACCATTACTCCTCTTGAATGTCCTAGCCTTCGGCTCAAATATAGCCATAATTGGAGCCCTTAAGCTGAGTTTGGATATAACGGGCTCTTTCATACAATTCCTCCATGGTTGTCAGCTTATTCATTGCCAGGATATGCTTAAACTATGGCGTGGCATTCGCAGTGATTATCTTCACCTGCTCTGGCTCAAACAATGGATCCGGCAGCCTCTCAGCCAATGCTCTCCATCTATCTGCATATTGCAAGAAATCCTCATCCGTTTTCATTTTTTCAGCCATTAGATAGGTAATAGACAATGAAGGACCAACCTGGTCCTCGTACCGTTGCAAGAATTTCCTCTGGACTACTTCGAAATCCTCAGCATCAGTTGGTTTTAAAGAATAGAACCACTTGAGGGTGGGCCCATCTAATGATCTCCGAAAGAGAAAAGCAAGGGCACGGTTGTCATTTTGCTAGAAGGAGGATTCGTACATGAATTCCTTGATATGTACAAATGGATTGCCACTGCCATTGTATCGGCGATAGACTGGGAGTTCAGAAGGGGGAAGGTGAAAAACTAGCATAGAAGGAAGTGTCAGTTCAAAAGAGTCCTTGGGTGCGGACACCCTCTTCAGGTCTTGTTCCAACTAACTCACCTTCGCCAGGAGAGCTTGGGTGAGTTGATCGAAGGATGGTTTGGGAGCTACCCAGAAGGATGAAGCTGGGGTGCACTCACCTGGACAGAGTGGTAGTGGGGAGGTGCGCCAGCGGGCGCGGGAGTGTGGGCCAGAGCCCGAGGGAGATAAGTGGGCCTTGCGTGGTGGGGCTTGGCTGGACAAGAGATGGCCTCCCAACAGGACTGTGGGGGTGAGAGGGAGTAATAGAATTAGCCCGCGAGGGGGCAGGAGAGGCTCGGACCGTCGGGTCACAAGTGGGTTCATAGAAAATAACCGTGTTTGGGTGGAGAGATTGGATAGGTTCGGGGATGGATTTCCCCTTCAAGGCAGCCTGAACCTCTTGAAGTTGAGAGGGTTGGAGGTTCTGGAGGAGGTCCACAAGTTGGGACAAATCAATCGAAGTTGAGGCATTTCCAGTAGCATGCCTCAGAGAGAGGTGGGGAGATTGTGAATCCACCGCATGGACATGCGAAGTGGATGGACCAGCATGGGGTTCATGGGGGAGCTGTGCAAGTTGTTGATTCGAGTCATACACCTCATCATATATATCCTCATGGAAAGCCATATCCTCGTACTTAGCTATTCCGAGGGATTTGCCTGAGCGAAGCAACAAGAAACTTAAACAAACAAGTTTGATTAACAATCAACTAACAAACAACTACTAAAACAAGTTTGAGAGAAGAAGTTAATGGCTTTTAATCACACACTTTAGGATGCTTACGTCCAATTAATTGTTCAATATGATTCAAGGTGAATTTTATTGCAATGATTTCACTCCGAAGTGGGTATCGGCCTAGATGGGTAAGATGAGAACTTTGGGCTCACTAAGCACACTCCCTCACAATAATGGGTACTCTATCACAGGTCTCCAAGATGGTATAACCTGCTCCATCCACCGTGTGGGAATCCACGGGGTACAAAGACTTACAGAGGTCCCGGCGAGGATTCTCTAGTCCAATGAGACGAAATGCTTAATGGAGAGATAGCTCTCACCGAGAAAGGTGTTTGGATCCTGGTGAAAGGAGGGAAGGAGGTCCCTCAGATGAAGTATGCCCTGCAAATGCAAAGAATGCAGAGATGACAGAAAACCCTGCTCTCCATGACCAGACTGAATCGCGACGAGTTCAGTCGACGCACTTCATTGAAAATCATGACCGTTCAGTTGGTCGCAAATCTGATAGCCTGCAGAAGCTATAAGAGCCGCGACAACTCCCTCCAGCGTCTATCACATAATCGCGATGGGGTAGGCCGTCGCACAACAACACAAATAGCGACTCCTGAACATGTCACGAATCAAAAGGGCACCCAAAATAGATATAAAGGTAGTAAATCACAGAAGCATGCTATTCAACCAACCAATTAAAGTCAAGTAGGAGTCAACTTAAGATGCTTTCTTCAGATGAAAGTAAGCAAATGGGGAGGGGAGCAAGATGATGATATATATTTTTTAGTTATACTTAATGGAGAGAGAGAGTAAAAGAAGACAAACACAAATCAGTAATGATGCTGGAAATCTCAAGGAGTACTGTGTGGGGTACCAGGGGAGGGGAGTTGTACCGCATGGGGTACGAAGGGAGGGACACGTGTGGGTGTCGAAGGAGGGACACACGTGGGTGCCGATGGAGAAGGTATCCACAACTAAAATGAAAGAGGTCCCACCGTGATCGCCAATTTGTGAATGTGCCTTTTCAAACACTCAACAAAGATTTAATTAAAAAAAAGAAAGAATTTATAAAATAAAAGGGTGGACGGAAGAAGAAAAAGGGTGTGTGTGTGCACGAGAGGGAAAGGTAATCACCATACACACGTTGGTGTCGAAGGAAATGGATGAGGGACGTAAATGGTACTTACCTTCACCCAAAGATCGCGAAGTTGTGATTGTGGGTTGACTTCTACTCCTTCAACTGGCTGGCCGGCGAAGAAGACTGTAGCTCGATGGTTACCTTGCAAGAGAGAGAAAAAAACAAACAAGTGATGAAATGATTAGACTATAAAGTGAAGTATAAAATTCAAAGAAAAATGAAGAAAATGTAGTAACATTGGTCTGAACACACCTCGTGGGAGTGGTGTTAAACCCTTAAAAATGTAGGTGTGATGGAAATGAAGTGTGTGTGTGAGGTGACGTGATCAATGAACTAAAAAATGAATTGAAACAAGAGTGCAGGGAGGGAGAAAAGATGGAGAGGTGAGCCCACTACTGTGCTTGGATGAAGCGGAAGAAGCCCCCACCTCGCTCTGATGCACGTGAGACAATGAAAGCTCCGAACATCAAGGAATGGATGCTTGAGGTGGCTTTGAAGTGAGGGTCCTTCTTCTTAGCTCGAAGGTTGAGTCTCCAACGCGGCAGGGCTTCGCCATAGTGCTTTGGTCCTCCCTTTTAAAACAATAGCCTCGGGGTCTTTTTATAGGGGAAAAATTCAAGAATCGCATCGGACACAGTAGACACCAATTGAGGTGAATCACGATCGACTAAAGCACCGCGTTTACAAAGATCGACTTGCTTCCATGAAGCCTTTCCAAACATCGATTATAGTAGGTTTAAGTATCGCGATGACATAGACCACTGCATTTCAAACACTTCCAACTTTAATCGATTCTTTCTAATTTTAATAAATGGAAATATTGAATCGCGACGTCATGAGTGGTCGCCTTATATGAACATAATCAATGTTTATATGAGAGTCGATGTTCATACAACGGAAGGTTGATTCTTTCCACAAATAGTAACTTTGAATCGCGATGACCTAAGTGGTCGCGTATTTGAAAGAATCGATCTTCGTTTGAAATCGATGTTCATAGAGAATCGTTTCTCTCATGGATTCGATGTTCATATGATGGAACGTAAGAAACACGACGGACCATATGGACGTAATTCTAAATAGCAAGGAAATCTTTCCAAAAACAAATTTTGAAATCGCCATAATTTGAAATTGGAAACTTTTAAATCCGATGACTGAAACGAACGTGATTCAAAATAGGGTAAGCGCCAAAAAAGGAAGTGTAAAACGTGACGATTTTACCCGTCGTGGATCAAAAATCCTAAACCGCGACCACTGTGTCTGTTGCGAATAAATAATGCACAACAGACCCCTTCAAAGCCCTTAGAAAAATTCATAAAAATTCTAAAAAAGTCCAGAAAAATAGGAAAATTACTCAAGAGGTTAATTGAAGAGAGCCACTCGAGGCATTGCGGTATAACATGAAATTTACTCAATATATTGTCAAAATGACATGTCTATAGCGATGACGTATCCGGTCGCTATTCAGTTTGCAAGGCGACGGGTTAGTCCATCGTGATTCAAGTGTTGATTGGCGTCATCTGCGTTGGACACGATTTAGAATGTTGCCACTCAAGTTCTTGGGTTCTAAGGCCAGTCTGTCTGTTTTTTGTTGCATATTACTCATGTAGTATCGGTTAACTAATGTAGAGCTTGTATAGGGTGTGTTGGCTTATATCGTGGTTGGAAACGTCGTGTTTACATCGTTATGTGTGCAAAGCGAGTTGGGTTGTGCAACGCTTTCCGTGATTACCTCTCTAGTCAGTTACGCCAGGTTCATTGTGAGCCAAGCACAAGGTGCTCGAGGTTTGTCCTGGTACGGTGTGTACCATTAAGGTTTGTGTCGTATTCTTAGACACCCTCACTTCTGAGTTTGAGTTATACGTCCGGCTGAGGGAAAGACGGGAACGGGCAGCGATGTGTGTTTGTGATTGTGCAGTTGCTTGTAGTGCACTCGTAGTTGGGGGATGGACACCGGTAGACGTACTGGTCCCCAGCTAGTCTTGTTTCTAGCGTCTCACTTTAGGGAGCTCGGGCCAGAGTCCTTAAAGGTGCCAGGCTCGGGCTTGCAACCGTGTGGTTGCAGGAGTGGTGTTGGTTGATCTCCACAGTTCTTGTCTTGTTGAGGTGGAGCGGTAGCTGGACCTTTCATCTGTGGCTGCGAGGCTAAGAGGCAGTCTTGTGTGGTTTGTCTGAGTCTGTTGCTGGTGTCGCGAACTAGTTGTTGTGATGTGTGTGCTGAGTGCCCTTCTTTAGGTAGTACACTTAAATGAGTGTTGTCGTTTATTTATTAAAGGTTGTAACATGTATGTTATCTAAAATGGTTTAATTATCTACAGTTGTAGTACCATGCTTTGACAATGTTATATGTTATTTAAATACATGCTTATTCTTATTGTGGATTTATCAGCTTTGGGGGAGTTACCCTACTCCACCAATAACTTGTGAGGCTCACCCCTTCTTCCAAATGAAGGAGAGCAAGAGGGTTCTCGTCCTCTTCTAGTTCGGGACCGCACCGTAGCGGAGTCGGGCATACACCACCAGCAGAGTAATTTCCTTTTGTTGTGCCTTGGGGTTGGTCCCAAGCAATTATGTTGGGTTATGTTTGGCATGATGTTCATGATGTTTAAATATTTTTGATAATGACATAATTGATGATGAGAAAATGTGATAAAATGACATGACACTATGAAAAATGCATAAGACGTATGCCTTCATGAGATCTTATTCAAAGCTTTGTTTTTGTAGGAAATCAAGTGAAAAAAGGAAGTACACATCAAGAAGCAATTCAAGCACAAAAGGACTTGGAAAAACACAAGAAACAATCAGCTGTCGACAGGCCTGGACCCTTCTGTCGACAGCCAGTGAAGATGCTGATCAGAAAGGTTTCTGGAAAACATAAATGATAAGTAGCTGTCGACAGCCAAGTCTCATATGTCGACAGCTTAGTTCATCCTATCGACAGCAAGAATTCATCTGTCGACAACCCATGCTAAAGTTCAAAACTCCAGTTCTGGAAGATACAAGTGCTGCAGTACCTGTCGACAGCCAATGGCCATCTGTCGACATGCACTTGTTAAGTCACAACATGTGACAAACATGTGATCTCTATTAGAGTGTCCTCTTCTCTCGTGAATCCCAAGACCTTGACACTCCTATATATAGATCTTTTGGACCCATTTTCGTAGCAAGCAGCCTCTACACCAAATCCCTAAGCCAAGAACAAGAAGAAGGAGGTTTCTCATTTTCTCTACTTCTCTACTTCAAGTATCCAGCCTGATCAATGAGAGTTCCATCTTAGAAGAAAAGTTGAAGCAGATTTGTCCACAAGTTTCAAGCTTCGTCATCATCATCAAATCTTTATCAACGTGATGTTTGAAGTTCATCTGGACAAAGAACTTGAAGAGTTCAACCATTCGATTTACTCTGAACTTGTCCTGCATTTTTTTCCTTTACATGTGTGTGTGTTGTTGGTTTCAACAGCCCTTGTGCTCATTCCACAAGTGTGTGTGGTTGATCTGAGTTCGTGTTTGTCTCAGACCTCATGTGTGTGTTAGTGTTGTGTTGAACTCGCTTTATAAGTAGTTTGGCGTGTGTGTATATGGATGGTGGACGTAGGATACATGAGTTGTGTAGTTCGAACCACCTTAAATCTTCATGTCCCGTGGTTTGCATTGATCCATCGTTAGATGTATGCTCGGTACGAATATTTGTTCACACATTCTTTGTATTGCTAATCTCCTAAATGCTTTCTACACACACATCTATGTTTAAACTTGATCCATATATTTTTAGGATTTTCTTTAGTCAGTATTAATCTCAAAAAGAAGGCCAGTTTGCTTTTAATTGGTAGTAATCTATTCAACCCCCCCTTTCTAGATTACTGTCATAGTTAATTCTGCACACTTATCAATTGGTATCAGAGAGAGGTTTCTCCGATTTTACAGCTTTAATTGATTGATCTAACGATCAGAAGAGGTTCTTTTTGATGGAAACCAACAAAGGTTTTTTGGCTGAAGGACACTCAGTGTCTAGGCCTCCCTTCTTTGACGGGACTGACTATACATACTGAAAAAATCACATGCAGGTATTTTTGAGAGCTCAAGACTATGAGCTGTGGAAGATCATAAGCAAGGGACCCTATGAGTTGCCTGCCGATGAGGACACCTAGACAAGGGAACAAATTCGCAAGGGAACCTTGAACTAGAGCACCTTAAACATGATGCAATGTGTTGTGCATCCGAAGGAATACTCAAGAGTCTCCACATGCTCATCTGCAAAGGAGATGTGGGACAAACTGGAACTGATATACGAAGGTATGTCTGAGGTAAGGGAAACCAAAGCTAGTATGCTTGTGTCTGAGTATGAGATTTTAAAATGAAGAATGAAGAAACAATCTCAGACATGTTTGCACGATTCATGATCATAATCAATGGTCTGAAAGGTCTTAAGAAAGAGTACAATGAGAGTGACTTAGTAAGGAAGATACTTCAATCTCTTCCATCCTCTTGGAACACTAAGGCCACTGTCATTGAGGACTGTAAAGACCTGTCCACAATGCAATTAAATGAATTGATAGGATCACTAATGACCTATGAAATCAATCTGAAAAGAAAAGAATCTGAGGTCAATCCAAGAAAGTTTATTGCATTGAAAGCTTCAAATAAAGCCTCATGAACATCCAAGAAAGAGATTGAACTAGAAAATGATGAAAATGAAACGTCTAGTGAAAGTGAAAATGATGAGATGGCCATGTTAAGTAGACAATTCAAAAAATTCCTCAAGTTCAAAAGGAAGGTGCCAGGTAACTTCAAAACTCTTCTTAAAAAGGACTTTTCAAATAGATTTGATACAAACAAGAAAAATGACATGATTGTTTGTTATGAATGCAAAAGACAGGGGCACATGAAAGATGAATGCCCAGAACTCAAAAGAAAGCTGATAAAGAACAAGTCTACATACAAGAAACCCAGGGCCATGATGGCAACCTGGAATGATGAAGATGAAAATGCTCAAGACAGTTCTGATGATGAAGAAATCCAGTGCTTTATGGCAAGGAGTGAAGACTCCAATGAGGTAAATTCTTCCTTTGAAAGCTACACAATTGAAGAATGGGAAGAAGAATATACCATACTATTTGAAAAATTCTGTGAATACAAATCTGAAAACAAGGCATTGAAAAAGAAAATCACCAATCTTGTGCATAACACAAGTAATGATGAACAACTTGCAATCCTAGATGGAGAGATAGAGCTACTGAAAACTGAAAAGGGAAACCACTGTGTTGAAATGGATTGCATGAAAGAAAAACCTCAAGAGAATGGAAAAGAAAAACAAGCTCATGTTAAAAACAAGATCTGAAAAATAAACAAGCAACAACACATGTCGATAGGCATTCAAGGGAGAAATTGAACTGTCGACAGGTATGGAAATTAGTTGAAAAATCAAAACCATCCAAGCAACAAAAAGGACAAAAGTATTCACAAGTTCAATGCAACAGTAAAAGAATTTCAAAAAGTCGAACTCCATCATGCAATTGTTGCAAAAATCATGGTCATACTGAGCTACAATGCTCGAATAAACTCAACATGATGACATATAAACAATTGTGGATTCCTAAGCATTTACTTTCTGGCATGAATGAAAGAATGGGACCCAAAGTAATTTGGGTACCAAAAATTTGTTTCTGATCTATCTTTGCAGGAATGCCTAGCAGCCCAAAATCAAAACAAGTGGTACTTGAAAGGTGTGTGGAATTACCTAAAGCAGTAATCTAAAAGGGGGGTTGAATAGATTACTACCAATTAAAACAAATTGACCTTCTTTTTATTATGATGACTAACTTTAAGACAACTTAAACTGATATGAACTTCGTTGTGTGTCTATGGTGCACTTTGGAGATTAGCAATATGATGAGTGTGTGAACGAACAATCGTGCCTAACATACATCTTGTGTCAAATCAAGCAAACCAAAGGACACGAGGATTTAAGGTGGTTCGGGCTACACAACTTGTGTATCCTACATCCACCGTCCACATACACACACGGAAAAATTGCTTATCAAGCGACTTCAACCCAACAATAACACACACACGATGTCTGAGGCAAACACACTCTCAGAACAACCACACACACGTGGATTGAGCACAAGGAACGCTCAAACCAACAACACACACACAAATAATAGAAGATGAGATAAAGGAAGAGTTCAGAGCTGAAGAACAATCCAAAGGATGAACTCTTTAGGGTGTTCATCCAGAAGAACTCCAAGCTCCACGTCAATGAAGATCAGATGATGACGAAGCTTGAAGATTGAGGACGAATCTGCTTCAACTCCTCGTGCGAGAGATCTCTCTCTTTGAACAGCTAGAGACTTGAAGCAAAGCAGCAGAGAAAGCCTTCTTCTTGTTCTTTTGTTAGGGTTTGGTGTGGACGCTTCTTGCCACGAAAATATGTCCATATGATCTATATAGTAGTGTTCAAGTCTTGAGAATCATGAGAGAAGAGAACACCCTAACACAGATCACATGTCGGTCACATGTTGTGACTTAACATACGGCTGTTGACAGATCCCTTGTGGCTGTCGACAGGTACTGCTACAAACTTGGCTTCCAGAACCATGTTTTTGGCTGGAAAGCTGGGCTGTCGACAGGTGACCTCTGTCTGTTGACAAGCTAAAATGATCTATCGACAGAAGAATCTTGTCTGTCGACAACTACTGAATTTTCTTGTCTTCCAGTAACATGTCTGCTCACTGTCTTCACTGGCTGTCGACAAGGGATTCAGACCTGTCAACGGCTAGGCACTTCTTATGTTTTCCAGTTCTTTTGTGCTTGGATTTTGTTGATTGTCTTGTGCTTTCATTCTCACCTACATAGAAGACATTCCAAATAACATATCATGAAAGCATATATGGTCATAGAATTATTTCATTTGATCATGTCTTCTCATGTCTTCTCAACATCAATTCTGTCATTATCAAAAATATTTAGGCATTTAACCATCAAGCCAATCATCATACAAAGCATAACCTAGCATTCTCCCCCTTTTTGATGATGACAAAAATACAATTGATGTTCTCCCCCTTTTTGACAACATTCAAAAAGACAATTCAGGCATGAATGGATAGAAGAAGGAAACTGTGACTTCAATGATTAAACTTGAAGTGCACATAGTACAAAAGCATCCATTACAGTGCAAAAGTAAAAAGGAAAAGATGAAGATGACATGACGAACCACCCATAACCCAAACTTGGAAAAAGAACTACATAACCCCACATTGCTCAACTATACCCTAGACAATCTAAGCGTCATCATTCCCTGGAGGAGTGGGATGACAGAATCCATGAAACTCATTGGTGAGTTGAGTGACCTGCTGCTGAATTTGAACTTGAGAATCCATAAGTGCATCCATCCGGGTGTTGAGCTGATCAAATCATGCATTAAAGAGCTGAGCCATCTGATCGGCCATGAATTCCCAAATGTGTTGTGGAGCAGCCGAGGGAACTTGTTCAGCATGAGGACCTTCATCACCACCTTGAACATCCATGGGCTCCGGATGTGAATCTACGTCACTGCCCTAATCATCTTCAAAATCTTCCTCTACTTCAAGCTCTTGACCTTTGAGAGTCTGGGTGACTCTCCCAGCAATCATCTTGTAGCCCATCTGATGGGCAGTGGTGTTGTCATAGGCATTGCGGGTCTTCAGAGAGACAATCTCACCCGCAGTGAGTAGTATGCCAAGGAAGGACAGGATGGAGGTAATTGGGCAAGCATATGGCATGGACCTCTTAGGATTCTGGTAACATTGCTTGATGAGGTCAAGCATGATATGAGGCAGGTTAATCTGCTAATCCTTGAGAAAGAAGTGGAATAGGGTCTTTTGGACTTCGGTCACAAGCTCACAATTTTCATCTTTCGGAGCGATGAGAGTAGTGAAGATGTGGTGAATCATGCGGTGGAGTGGGGGAAAGGAATTTGCATTGAGTTTTACAAACTCTTTGATGGAAACATAGGGTTGGAGGGTGATGAGCGTGAAATACTCTGAGGCATTAAGATGGGTGACAAGAATGTCAGCCCCGAAGTTGGGAATCTGTAAGGCACAACTAAAAAGATTGGCAGTGACTTGAAAAGATGTACCTTTGACAGTGGTGTAGAGTTCCTCATCCACTTTCATCCCCATGTTGTTGAAGAACTTCGTCACAGCAGTCGGGGAGTACTGCTTCTGGGACTTGAGGAATGTGGTCCAACCCTGGGTGTCGAAGAGGGTCGCCAGGCCCTCGAACATGTCTTCCAGTGAGGCAAAATCCACATACCGTGGCTGGACAAACTTCTTGAAGAGTCCCCTAACCCTTATGAGTTGCAGATCTGAAGGAATAAGGAGTTCTGGAATGCGATCAGCCCGATTCTTGCTCCGGCGTTCTGCTGGAGCCCTAGAACTGTCTCCTTCTTCGGGCAAGGTGTAGCGCTGACGAGATGCACAGAGCTTCCTCCTGGTAGCCATGGGAAATGCGGGGCTAAGGGATGAGAAGAGAAAAGGAGAGGGAGGAGACAAGAAGAAGAGAGCAGAGCAACAGAGGGAGGGGTTGGAGAGGACGGTTGGGGAGAGAAGAGGTTTGGGGTTTAAAAAAGGAAAGAAGCACCTCTAGAGGGAAGGTGAGGGGGTGAAGGGTCGTGGGCTGGCCATTAGGGATATGGAGGAAGTATTTGAAATAGAAGGGGCCCACAAAAAACTGGACAAAAGGTGAACCAGTTGCACTTCTGGACAGTTTAGATCCGTCTGTGGACAGGCGCATTGCATTTGTCGACAGATGTAATGCAAAAATGTGCTATAATAGGAATTTGACAGAACCAAGTGGAGAATGAGTGTTCAAATTGAATTTTAAGGATGAGAACTCGTATACACCCATTACAAAGTGTCATACACACTAGTATGAAACATTTTAAATTTTCTACAATGGTTGTAAGATAATACTTCGGGAATCTTAAGTTGTAGCATGTAGAAGACATCTTACAAAACAATGAAGATAAGATAACCCATTGAATAAATCATTGAAGAATTACTTATTTCTTAGTGGTATGATGTTCAGTTGATGATTGAAGTAATATTCAAGGAGCATTTTGACAAGAACAAAGATTTGATCTTGATTAAAATCATGGAGACTTCACTCTATTTCAATTTTTGGATCATTTTTCATGTTGATGTGGGGTAAGTGGTAATCAAGTTTACATCCACCTTTTGACATGAAGGTAGACATTTGTGATGTCCGTACCCCTAATTACTCAGTGTAAGTAACCATCATACCATTTTGCAGAGGTGACACGTGAAGACAGACATTTCTGATGCCCATGTCCACAGTTACTCAGTAAGTGACCTATCATCGCTCTGCCTTGCCCACTTTTTTTTTAAAATTTTCAAGAATTTAGAATAGTAGCTTTTCTCCCTTTTTATTTTAATTGACAAGTTCAGTTCAAGAATTGTTTAAGGTCAAAAGCCAATGGAGAACATTAAGTCCAAGAATCTTCCTACTTACCAACCATTTCAGAAATATGTGCATTCACAAGGAAGTTATTCATTGAGTTGTGTTAAGCCCATTAGATTTGTTCAATGTATTCTAAATGATACACCTAGACTCATACAAAGAATTTTATTTCAAAATAATTGTGATTAGGACAATGTCTATGGTACTATGTGAATATGAAAGGTCGTAATTAAGTATAAATATCGAATTCTCCTCTTTAAAAGGAATGGTGAACACACTCATGGAAATCATGGATAATGGAGAAGAAATAACAGAACAAGAGTCAACTGTCGACAGCTGAAAGGTGGTTGTTGACAGCTACTATGAAACAATAAGAATTTGGTTCTGGAAGAGATGATCTGTCGATAGCTAGCTTCATGCCTGTCTACAGCTGCAGAAAAAAGTAGATTTAAGGCCTTGGATTGAGGAACATGAGGAACATGTGAATGTGATATGATGAAAAGATGATTATGAAAAGGTGTCCCTCAATCATCTCACTAAACACTGTGACTTACTCCCCCATGATGTGTGCATGAGGTAAGACAACATTCAAGCATTTCATGGCAACCAATTTGCACAGAATTAGTACAAACATGATATTCAATGAAGGTTGCATAGACGAAGTTCCCTTCTTAGTGATGTGAATCTATCTTCACTCAAGGGTTTAGTGAATATGTCAGTCAATTATTTTTTAGTTGGAATAAAATTGAGTTCAAGATTTTTATTGGCAACTTCATCTCTCAGAAAATGATGTCTTATCTCAATATGTTGGGTCCTAGAATGTTGAATTGGGTTCTTTGAGAGATTGATAGCATTAATGTTGTCACATAGGATAGGTGTGCATTCAATGTCAATGTTGTAATCATACAATTGACTTTTGATCCACAACACTTGAGCTGCACAACTCCCTGCAGCAACATATTCTGCCTCTGCAGTAGATACCATGGAACCTAGATTGATAGCATAGATTGATAGCATTAATGCTGTCACATAGGATAGGTGTGCAATTGAGTGTTGCTTCTTGGATGCCCACGAAACCATGCAACCCCCTAGGAATTAGCAATACCGACTAGTGCTTTTCCTATCAATTTTGCAACCAGCATAATTAGCATCAGAATATGAGATCAAATCAAAATTACAACTAGTTGTATACCACAAACCCAAATCACATGTTCCAGAGAGATATCTAAAGATCCTTTTAACTACAATCAAATGGCTTTCCCTTGGACTAGATTGATATCTAGCCCAAAGGCAAACACTAAACTGTATATCCGGCCTACTTGCAGTAGGATAAAAGAGAGAGCCAATCATACCTCTGTATTGTTTTGCATCTACTATTTTACCTTTTTCATCACTTTCCAGTTTTACACTTGTGCTCATTAGTGTAGATGTTGGTTTTGCTTGTTCGAACTGAAATTTTTTCAGTAACTCCTTGACATATTTCTCTTGGTTGATGAAGAAGCCATCTTCATATTGCTTAACCTGCAAGCCAAGAAAGAATTGTCGCTCCCCCATCAAACTCATATCAAATTCACTGTGCATATGTTTTGATAACTCTTCACACAGTGAGGGGTTAGTGAAACCTAAAGTAATGTCATCCATAAAAACTTGAACGACAATTATGTGATTGTGAACACATTTAGTAAAGAGAGTTTGGTCCACTTTATCTTTGGAGTAATTTTTACTAACCAAAAAGTTGCTCAAACAGTCGTACTAAGCTCTTGGTGCTTGTTTCAAACCATAGAGAGCCTTGTGTAATTTATAAACATGGTTAGGTTTGTCATGAACTTCAAATCTAGGTGGTTGAGATACATATAGTTCTACTTTGATGTAACCATTTAAGAAGGCAGATGAGTTCTTTTGTTTAGTTTTCAATTCTTTGCTTTTAGCTTGTACTTGACTGTATATTGTTTAGTTTTTGTCCAAATTTCTTTTGATTTTCAAGCTAAATCCAAGCCCTTGCCTTGTTATGTTTGACCTTACTCCCAAAATAGCATCAAGATTTTCTTTTCCTTTTTCAAATCTTGTCAGATCTTCATTCTTTCCTTTTAATTCTTTTTGAGCCTCTTCCATCTTTTTCTGAATTTCTTGATTCTCATTTTGAAGGGTTTCAACAAATTTGTTTAGAATTTGTTTTTCTTTTTCATTTTCTTGAAGTTTTTCTTTCATGCAATCCATTTCAACATAGTGGATTTCCTTTTCAATTTTCGGTGACCCTATCTCTTTGGTTAGGATTGCAATTTGTTCATCATTGCTTGTGCTATGAACAAGAGTGGTGATTTTCTTTTTCAGTGCTTTGTTTTTAGATTTGTATTCACAAAATTTTTCAAAAAGCAAGGTATAAGCTTCTTCCCATTCTTCAACAGTGTAACTTTCAAAGGAAGATTTTACCTCAGTGGAGTCTTCACTTCTTGCCATTAAGCACTGAATCTCCTCATCATCAGAACTTTCTTTAGCATTTTCATCTTCATCATCATCACTCCAAGTTGCCATCATGGCCCTGGGTTTCTTGTATGTAGACTTATCCTTTTTCAGCTTGTTTTTGAGCTCTGGGCATTCACCTCTCATGTGTCCCTGTCTCTTGCACTCATAGCAAACAATCATGTCAATTTTCTTATTTGAATCGAATTTATTTGAAAATTCTCTTTTTGGAAGAGTTTTTGTAAGGCCCTCGAACTTTATTCATGTTATGTTTATCTATATGCATATGATATTTGTTGATATAGCATGTTATATATTTACTTATGTGTAATATATGTATATATGTGTTTATGTCTGTACATACTATATTTATTTAATTCTATACATATTGTATTTAAATAATGTTGTGTATATTGTATGTATTTACATGGTGTATGTATGATAATAGATATTTCTGTTATCTGCCTGAAATCCCAGTTAACGTCCACATCCCTTGACGTTAAGGGCAGGTTGACGACAACCAGTGTGCCGTTTACTTTTTGTTGACGTCCAGATCGATGGACGCTGACTTCCTGTTAATGGCAGCAATGTGGCTGTTTACTTCTCTAGTTTTGTTGTGATTCTAGATCTAAAAACGGCTGCGTTTCTTGCGGTTCTTGATTAGGAAACCCACCTCCAACGGTCGGAAACCTAAGGTAATGCGTACCCTAACCCTTTAGCTCTATAAAACACCTAGTTTTCACTCAGATTAGGTCTTTTGGCTTATGAGAAAACCTAGGGTTTTTCTGTGAGAAAAACTGAGTTTTGCAAGGCTTGATCTGGTGTGTGTGGGCTTCTTCCGGCGATCTACATCGAATGGGAGGTGCTCCTTGGATTGGTGAACATTCCCCAACTCCGGAGATCGAACTACATCAACAAAAAGACCGGATCTGGGAGGAGTTTTTTGCATCTTCTTGGCTTGGCCGAGGAGAGCTTCTGCAACTAATTAATCCCTCTAGAGAATTATTCAAAGGCAAGTAATTGAGGGGTCTCATCCCTAAATATGTCCTTTAGGTCCTAGGAATTTTATGGATTTTTATTCGTGTCCTGGAACCCCCCAATTCTCCAAGTTATTTGCATTCAGTTTGCACTTTCTACAAACAAGAAATTGACGGCAAGATGTTGTTGTCAAGATCCTGAGTTGGCGGCAGCATCGTGTGTCGTTAACCCATGTTGGCTGCAGGCCCTTGCCGCCAAGTTCTTGATGTTTTTTAGAAATGTGAACTTGATCTATATGCTATGATTTTTGGACTTATGTTTGTCTGTATATATGCTGTGAAAATTGTAGTTGGTTGGATACTATCTTAAGGTCATATCATGAGGTTTAGTCGAATTTCTGTGCATGGTTTTTAATTATTATAATTCTGGTTGTGGTGGAATAAGCATGTTATGACTATATTTAATTATAGAAAATTAGTTTCACTGCATGATAATGTCACAGAAAAATTGTATAATATTAGGGTTATTGTTATCATGTTTTGAACCTATTAGAACCGACTGCTCTACTGTCTACCATGTTAACTAAGTATTTCATTGAAATTACCTAAATTCTATGTTAAATTGTTAAAATTAGTTTTTCTGTAGCGAAAAATATGAAAACAATTAGACATGTGACATATTACTTGTAAGAAATCCGTGATAAAAAATTGACTCTATTTTGACAACCATCGGTACTGTTTGCTTTGAATGAGGGTATTAAATCATGATTAAGTGTTTGAGTTAAATCATGTAAAATTTAATGATTTGCAACATGATTAAGCACTGTTATGATTAAATTGCCATGGTGAAATAGTAAATTCATGTTCTATATACTGAGGCATGTGAATGAGTTAAATAGTGCATGTGAATGAGTTAATTAGTGCATGTGAATAATGTAAACCATGTGATAAAGTGTTAATGTGTAAAGTGTGCCAAAATTGACACTTCTACCATAGAAGGCTGTGAAGCCATACTGTAGTAAAGTACCTATGGGAAGGCTCAATGTGTATGTGATATCCTATGGGCATTAGGATGAAATCCTAATGGTGGACAAGTACCACTGGTTAGGGTGGAGATGGCTTCTCCCGGTTCTGCGAAGTTAATCAAGATTTGTCACTCTATTGCCTAGGTGACGGGTTATGATTATGTGAAGTGTCTCCTTCTTTATGGTGGTTCGGACTGTGTCACGACAAATGAAGTGTATAAATGTAAAAATGTAAAAATGTGAAATATGAGCATGTGATAGTGTAATGTGAATGTGATAATTTTATATTAAAATAGCAAGTTTAAGATGTGAATAAGTATTATAAATGTATGTGAAAATGATTAGATATCATGCTAGGTTTGCTCTTTACCATGTGCATATTCCCATGATTAAATTGTGTGTAATTGTGAAATTATATGAACAGAATTTGAAACCATGAATCATGTTATTCATTATGTATAGAAAGCATGTCATAGGTTGTTATTATGTATTTGCTTAATTAAATATGAAGCATGTGCCATGGGTTTCCTTTATTGTTAATTAGATTAGTATGTGTATGTGATATGTGTAAGGATGCTATCTTTAGATTGCTTGCTGAGTCTTTCTTCTTGGAAGACTCATACTTGCTTTGACATACAGGTGAGACAGGTGTCCTCGTTCTTGAGGAGGACATAGTGAGGAGCGACTCCGAGCGTGAGGAGTTGCTGCTTGTGGAATACTGCGTAGTTTGCACATTTACTTTACTAGTATGTGGAATGGACATTGTTATTCATATGGACATGTAATAATGTGGACATTGTTATTTATTTTATTGCTATATAGACTGTGGAATTATGTGAATGATGATGGAATAAGAGTTGTTCTTTTATTTCCGTTGTACTTTCCTTGTTATTCATGTACATTTCGACCTATTGTGTAGTGTTGGGTAAATGTCCCACTGTAATGACGCCCTTTATATCGATGTGGATTGGTATAATCATAACGGTATAAGGAGGGTTGTTACAGAGATTGGTGTTAAAGAGCCCTATAGACACCCGGTTCTGGCTAATTGGCTGAGCCATATTTCTTGTTATCTTAGTGGGCCCCTAATTGGTCACTCACCTTGAGCCCATCATTATCCTTGTTTTGAGCCCATTAAATCATTAAAATGCCTTGAAATCCCACACATTATCACTTTGAGAGAGTCCTTGGGGCATAAACTCTTATCTTAACATGTGGTTGGCTGATAATTCATGATTATTTTGGATTTATTGTCGCGACGTATCATGGCGCCGCGTCTCTATGTCGCGACGGTTCTGGCTGCTGCCGCGACAGCCCATGCATTATCCATGCACGTGGGCAACACTGTCACGTCGCCCCGCCCCGTCGCGTTTCCAGTCGCGGTCCTACAATACGCTGCGACAGTGACCGAGCCCTCTGGCCACCATAACTGCCCCCTATTTATCCTCTTATGACTCTAGCTTATTCTCTAGGGATTATCTCCTTCTGTTGGGGTGAGATTCCGGCCCTAGGGACTCTCCTTTGGATTCCTAGGACTCTCCATCCATTTTTAATAAGGCTTTATCTCCCATTTTAATTTCAGAGCCATTTAAAGGAGATAATATCATTTTTTCTCACTCCAAGCTCTATAAAAACAAGGCCCCTCCTCAAGAATGGGGAGAGCCTCATTACCACGCCGAAGGGCTGCCAAATTCTCTCCTCACCCATACTTAGCCACACAGCCATCCTTTTCCTCCATTTCCTCACATCCCTCTTCACCAAAACACCTCATTTCATCATCTATGGAGCATGGGACATGAGAAGGGCGACTCTAGCACTCTCCTGAAGCTTTGGACGATCCTTTGATCTGCAACACACCAAAGAGTCGTCCTAATGGGGCTCACCCTCTTACTTTCCCTTTCCCCTTCTTTTACTTGCATTTTTTTATGTTGTTCATAGATAGAGCATATTCAGCCACACACACCCACTCTTTCCTACACCCAAAGGGGTTTAAAAACCACCCCCAGGTCTGTTCCCTCCATGCTCCACATCTTTCTTGATTTTATGATAGCTACTACACTTAATATAGTCTAATAGGGTTTTATTTCTTGTTTTTCGTTATTTTGGCAGGCACCTAAGTGAAGATCCACGCGGAGCTCTCATCCCCTAGCCGGCTGGAGGATGGGAAGAAGGTCTCATCCATCATCTCCCGCACAGAAGAGAACCCGACAGTGCAGGGTGATGTGACAAGGAGACGCGTCCACCAAGGGCGACGCGTTATCAGCACTATCGCAGCAACCATGACTGCCGCGACATAAGGTACACCCCTGTTCTCTCTCCTTTTCCTAGAGTAGTTAGCCCAAACATTTCGCTTCTCATTAGGCAACTATCAAGGTGGCGATCACATTCCTTATTTTCATATTATTAGATTTAATATCCTGTTGTGTGTCTTTGGGTTGCACATTTATTACACCTTTTGGCGATCACGGTGGGACCTTCACTACCACCCTCGTGGATTTTTTTGACTGCTTGCTTGCCATGTTTTTTTTTGTGTTTCTCACTTTAGTGCCCTGTTAGTCTCTCTTGTTCTGTGTATTTTCGTGTTCTGTTCTTGTCGCGCCTATCGCGCTGCGACGCGATTAAGTCGCGTCGTTGGTCGAGGATGCGTTATCAAGTCAGCCTCCTCTTCTTTCTATCTGTCATGTCTTGTTTCTATCAGATCATGCATCCTTGTGATATCTCCTTGTATCATATATTGTCCCGCTTCTGAATGTTAAAATCCTGCTAAGGTCCGGATTTTCCTTTCATTTTTACTTGTAAGTTTTCGATTCTAGTCGCGCCGTATTGCGAGGACACGACAAGGTCGCGTCGTGGAGGGGCGTCTCGTTATTAGGTATGATTTGTATGTTACTGTTTCGGCTCATGAATCGGTTTCTGTGCGCTTCTCGGTCCATGTGGTATTGATTTGCTGTTTTTGGTTCTTTTCTCATTTGATAGGGTAGTCTATTTGAGTTAGTTGAAGACCTCTTGGTATTTCGGGTCTGCCGCGATAAGGTCGCGGCGTACACGGCCGTCGCGACTCTGCCCGAGGGCCATTTGGTCACCCTGTTTGGTTCTCATCTATCACCTGTGCATACATTTCGGGCATTTAGGCCCATTGCATACACTATTGAAACCCATTTGTTTAGGTTCCCCCTTGGATGAGTGAGTCCTCTCACCTACGAGCACTCGTAGGCTGACTCGGGCCCATCTTCCGAGGACCTCCGTAAGACCCCGTGACCGTACGCACATTGCGGTTTGCCGGGCTGGTTGTACCAGTTGTACCCCTTAGTATGGGCCACCCATTTTGCGTGTGAGCATACCATCCCTTAGCTTCACAGGAGGACTTGAGTCCATACCCATTAAGGTCCACTTGACCGAGCAACATCCCCTTAATCAATTCATCTAAAGGTCAAGTTTAAACCTTAAGAAATTTGCGTTTTAAACATGACAACTTGTGTGTTTATCCCTCCTCCTCTCAGTCTTTCTTGTTGTGATTGAGTCGAGGTTTGTCTGTATCACCCCCTATTAGTCTTGGGGGGGGGGGGGGTGTATGCGTCGTTGTTTAGGGAGATCGAGTCAATCCCCTCCTTTCTTTATATCTTATCATAATCCCCTCTTCAACATGGACCAATTTCGAGTCCTTGCCGACAATGCTCTTCCCCTCGGGTTGCTCGAGGAGGTGGCCCAACAATCTCTGGCCACGCTCCCGGGGCATATCCAGCCTCCCTCCATCACTGGGATTCGCTCCTGTCCTTCCTCTCCCCCTGGGGGTGATGACCCCCACTCGCAACTCAGCCAGCTCCTTCCACACCTCACTCCGGACCAAGTCCGAGAATTTATAGCTGCCGCCAAGGGGAAACAACCTTTATTTCCCCGGGGTCAGAGTTCAGTCCGACCGGCGGATGCCTCCGCCCATGTCGCTTCAGCACCTCACCTTCCTTCATCAGGGGCAGATCCTACACCCCTCTACCCTCGGGCCATCCATTTTTCGGAACCAAGCTACCTTCCTCTGCGAGAGGTCCGGCCTCGATCTCCCCCAACTACCTACTATACGGCCGAACCAGCTCCCCTTCCCCGTGAGAGGTCTCACTCATTCGAGCAACCTCGCTCCCTCATTTCTGCGCATCAAGTCCAGTCTCCCTCCGACTTCCTTGCGGAGTGGACGAGCATGAAAAAGGACCTTCATGACCTCCGGAGGCAAATTGATCCTCGGAAGGTACCTGACATTGCCCTCCCATCCTTCCAATACCTTCGGGTGCCACCTCAGTCAAAGCTCCCTGTCTACCGGCGATACTCTGGGGTAGGGGACCCTTATGTTCATCTGAAAGACTTTGTCTACGAATCAGCACCGCACAAGTATGACCGCCACCTCATGGCATACTTGTTCAGAAAATCCCTGGATGGTCCGGCTTTGGAATGGTTCTACTCATTGCCCCCCGAGGAAGCCGAGGATTTCAAATTGTTCAAGAGAGATTTCTTCACCAACTCCAAGATTAGGTGGGACCCGAATATTCTTTTGTGGATCTGGTAGCTGAGAAAATGAAGCCAGAGAGGAATTCTCTACTTATGCTAACCGGTGCATTCTTTGGCCGCCAAGGTCCGTTGCCCAATGCCTGAGGAGAAGGTGAAGTTGTTGATTTCCAATGCCACTCCAACCTACCAAGCTATTTTGGCCATGAATGATATGTCTACCATGCACTAGCTATATAGCCGAGCCCGTTTCATCCAGACCCAACTTAAGGACTCGCCTATACATTCAATGTTCGAGACCCCCAAGGCCCGTTACACCAAGAAGCCGCAAGACCTAGTCACCGAAGGGATCCAAACCAATGAACAAGTAGGTGCAGTTAGCAATCCCCAAGGCTCGGTATGTAGGTCTCCCTACACCCAGCAAGCCCAACAGCCATGGATCAACAACAATAGACAGCCACCTCCCCAAGGACAAATCCTCCACAAGATCAGCGCCAGTACTCCCAGGTCCCTCCACCTCAAAATGGCTACACCCCTAGGAAGCCCAATGGACCCAAAAGAGCCCAGTATCCTCCTTTGCCCGAGTCTCTGGCCGACATCTTTGCCGCCCTCATGTCCTTGAATGCCCTGAGACTCCCTCCCGAGAAGGCAAACTGGAATATGGCGGCCGATCAAACAAAGTACTGTGTCTACCATCGCCATCCGGGCCATAATGTGTCGGATTGCTTTCAGTTCCGGGACATGATATATGATCTTCATGAGCAAACTCAAATTGACTGGGCAGAGATAAAAAGATTAATCCAAACTCTGAGGGACCAGCAGGGTCAGAGGAAACAACAGCAACAGTAGAGGTGACAGCAGCCGCAACAGCCACAGCAACAACAACAACAACAACAACAACAGCAATACCAACCCTTCCAACAACAATATCAGCAACAGCAGCATCCGCAGCAACCGGCGAATGACCTTGGCATAATCCGCAACCCCATGCCGCAACATCAGCCCGCTCCAAACCCCCAGCCAGTTCCACCACCTCCTCCACCCGCACATGTTAACCCTGTCATCCACCATCCACCACCAGAAGCTCAGTGGGCCTTTGATGACGAACATGAAGTGGGCCAGCTCTTGGTTATTTCCCACGTCACACCCACTACCTCTGCGCCTACATCCACCGCACCTCCCTCCTTCACGCCCCACATTGCTACCATCACCACGCCATCCTATCCCCCCGTCATGTCACCTATTATCCCTCCACCCAGCAACATCCCTTTCTCCCCTACGCCAGCACCCTTCTATCCTTAACACCGCGACCCCTCCACTCCACCATAATCTTGCCCTCCGGAGCGGGCGAATGTTCCATCGGATGTATCCTAACATATCCATGCCAGGTCAACCGGCCCAACAACCAACACCAGTAGCAGCAAGATATGGAAGAAATCGATCCAGTTTCGGGACTCAATCTGATATCCTGAAGCATTTGGACCAAACCCCCGCGAAGATTTCCATACTAGAGTTAATCAAAAGATCACAAATCATCAAGACGCCCTAAGGGCCTTTCTGCAAAGGGTCATGTTAGTGAAGACATGAACCCGGATAACCTGCCTTCAGTGCTCTCGATTGTGAACAAAGGACCCACTATTACCTTTTCTGATGGTGAGTTGGCTGCCCCAGAAGCCAGGAAAATGCCCTTATGTGTGACACTCACCATAAACAAAGTGGCCGTCGATGCAGCTCTAGTAGACATGGGGACTTCTATCAATGTTTGTCCATTAAGCACCCTTAGAGCGTGCAATATATCAGAACGTCAACTGCAGCCCACCGCGACCATAATCGCTGCTTATGACAATTCACGACGTGCCTGCCATAGAGTCATCACATTACAAGTAGAATTGGGGCCGCTAGTCATGTCAGTGGAGTTCTATGTATTGAACATTGATCATACTTACATGGCCATCTTAGGGCGCCCATGGATTGAATCATTAGGGGCAGTGCCTTCTACAGCGCATCAGTGTTTGAAGTTCCCCTTCCAGGGATGAATAGTCAAGGTGAAAAGCGTGGCAACGACACATACAGTAGAGGCAGTCGAGAAGGTGCTGCCATCAGTATGGCCATCCAATAAGCCCGTTATTTCTGTGCTTGATGTCAACTATGCTTGGGCCTATACTCTCTCTTCTAACTGCCCAATTCGGTCTCTCCCTTTAATGGCAGCCAGGAGAGATGTGATCACAAACATAAAGGGGTGGGATATCATGTTTAGATTGGGTTATCAGTCAGGAAAAGGCCTGGGTGCCCATCTCCAAGGGCGAACCAAGACTGTGGCCAGCACTAAGAAATTTACAAAACATGGCCTGGGATACTCAGAATGGGCTGCTTTATCATTTCCTTCACAGTCGGACCATGGCCCACTTACTTGGTCTTTGTATGAACACTTCGTCAGAGGGCCCGTGCAGCCCAATACAACACAACTACAGAGGCGCTAAAATCAGCTTATCAGTCTTTAGAAGAGCAGCGGCCCAATAAGAAGAAGAGAGCCGAGGCAGGTACGAAAGACCCAGATCAGGAAGATGTCATCTCATCAGTCGGTCTGCTGTTTGGAGAACCAGAAGCTGGCGCAGAAGAGTCAGAATTAGAAGACCTTGTTTTCGCGGTCAATCATCTGTTCAGCGAAGAAGACATGCCGCAAGTAGCAGTGTTATCAGCATCACAACCACCACCAAGCGACAGTTGCTTGGATTTGGCGAGGAAAGTCATCCAATCAACTCGATCATTTCAGCAGGGAGCTCTGGTCAGGGTTTTCTCGATCTCCCTTCATCTTATTTCATCCATACTTGTCTATAATTTTGATGTTATTCCCTTGTCTCCCCCCTTCAATTCAGCTCTCTCCAGCGCCGTTGAGGCATTAATTCGCCCTTCATCCTCTTCACCATTTCTTTGATGGCTCGGTCATGTCTTTCTCTCAGAGCCATTTAATGTAATTTGATTTCTTCGTAAAACAAAAACAAAAAAAACAAAAAAAATAGAAAACCAGAAAATCCAAAAAAAATAGAAAATCCAAAAAAACCAAAATATGTGTGTTTTCCCCCCTATTCGTCTTTTCTCCTCTCTCTTCGAACGGCGATCCCCGTCTTCCTCCTCCCCTTTCTTCGAACGGCGATCCTCGTTCTCTCCTTCCCTATTCATCAGACGGCGATCCCCGTCTTTCCACTCTTTTCTCCTTGCTTTCTGCCTCCAGTTGTTGATTTCCCCTGCTCCTTTGACGACGATCCCCGTGATCCCTGCATTTTCCTCTGCTCCGACGGCGATCCCCGTCACCCCGCACTCCTGCTCTCCTACTTCGACGGCGATCCCCATCACCCCACACTCCTCCTCTACTCTCAAGCGGCGATCCCCGCATTTCTCCTCTTTCTGTGCAACCGTGCCTTCGTCTGACTGACCAACATGGTCACATTGGGCATTCTGGGTGAGGGGCCTTCTGTTCCTCTGCGTCCCGTTCCTGTGGCCGGCACCCTGAGCTCGGGTGGCCCGCCTCTTCCTCCAGCCCCATCGGAGGACCCTCACGGCCCTGCCGCACCTTTTTCTGTTCATTCCAATAAACCTCTGGACACTCCTCCAGAATCTCCTGTAAATATTGGGCTTAGTTTAGAATCGGGGGTAGAATCTAGCAAGTCCTCGTCCCCACCTAGGAAGAATAAGGGTAATGGCATACCCTGAAGATATCTGCTTGACTTAGTTCAAAGGTGTGGTGCTCTTCTAGCTGTCGAAGAGTTCGTCCAAGAAGTAGTGGTTTTGAACTTAGAAGATCTGCATATAGAGGAAGGGCTAGACGATGGTTTCGGAGTTTATGAAATCATAGCCGAAGGAGACCCATTAGATGAGAATGATTGTGAGATAGAGGATGCTGCTGAAGCGTATACTAGTGGAATGAGGAGATTCGATGAACGTACCTCAGCAGTCGATGAGCCCACTAAAGAGGTAAACGTGGGAACTGAAGAGGACCCCAGGATTTTGACCATGGCCTCCAGCCTCCCTCCCGAAGAAGAAGAAGCACTCATAGAAATGTTGAGGGAGTTTAAGGATTTTTGCCTGGTCCTATGATGACATGCCCGGCATTGACCCTGATTTGGTGGAACACATGTGATCTTGACGCCAGGGGCAGTTGCCGTCAAACAAAACTTAAGGAGGTTCCTCCCCCACATCACTTTGAAAATGAAAGAGGAAATTGATAAACTACACAAGGCTAAGTTCATCCGAGTAGTCCTCTATCCATTGTGGGTGGCGAACATCGTCCCGGTCATGAAGAAGGCAAAAGGGTGCGAATCTGCATAGACTTCTGGGACTTAAACAAGGCATGTCCTAAAGATGATTTCCCCCTACCTCACTTGGACATTCTGATTGATAATACTGCAGGGTTCGAAACTCTATCATTTATGGATGGGTATTCAGGCTACAATCAAATTCGTCTAGCCCCGGAGGATCAAGAGAAAACCTCCTTCACCACCCCATGGGGAACATATTGCTATGTGTCATGCCGTTGGGGTAAAGAATGCCGGCGCCACTTATCAAAGAGCAATGTTAGCTATCTTCCACGACATGATTCATATTGATGTTGAAGTCTATGTGGATGATATCGTGGTGAAGTCTCGGACCAGAAGAGAACACTCCTCCGTGCTTTCCAGGGTATTTCACCGCGCACAAGAGTATCAATTAAAGATGAATCCAAGGAAGTGCGTATTCGGGGTTTCTTCGGGCAAGTTTTAGGCTTCATAGTTAGCAAACGGGGGATTCAAATAGACCCGCACAAGGCCAAGGCAATAAATGAAATGCCTCCTCCCAAGAACATATCTGAGCTTCGAGGTTTGATTGGTCGGCTCCAGTTCATAAGAGATTCATATCTCAGCACTCTCAAAGTGTCGTCCTTTCTATGAACTGTTGA
>CM024754.1:135555458-135669441 GCA_014218235.1 Colocasia esculenta
TTTAATTAGTAGTAATCTATTCAACCCCCTTCTAGATTACTATCATAGTTAATTTCGCACACTTATCAAGTTATACTATGTGCTTTGACTTTAGTTCAGAACTGGATATAGAACTTTCGTGTGTGTAAGACTTGGCCCCTTAAGCCATTGGCCCGTCCTCAGGGTCGCGACGAGGGAGCCCGTCACGACAGGTTTTGTGTGGTGACACACCTGGCCGTCGCGACATGGTCGCGACAGGGGTGGGCGTTGCATTCTTGTCGCGGCGTCTAGAGGCATCTCGACTGCTTTTCTGACCGATGCGACCACTGTTCTCTCTGTCAGAACAGCCTTGTTGGGTGTCAGGTGCATACAACGTTGACGCGACTTGGTCAACTGTCGCGTTTTGGTTTCCCGATCTTTGAGGTTTGACCACCTTTTGGGGTCGCGCCGAGGGTGGCCGTCGCGACACGGTTGTTGTCGCGTCTTGGCGACCATCAGTTTAAAATCAAGGGATATACCCCATTTCCCCCTCTCACCCTTTCCTTCCTCTTCTTCCCCCTTCTTCTTCCTCCTCCGAGTTCTCCCCTCTCCGGTGGTTTCCTGGTGTGCTTGAGGTGCTCGTGGTGGGAGGTGATGCCTTGTTCGTGCAGGCAGCATGATCGTGGAGCTTGGAGCAAGGAGGAGGTGGCCATTCCAACGTGAAGGCCCCAACGGGTTGGATCTACTTGTGGAGGTAGGGACCCTCAACTCCTCTCACCCTAGCATGCTCTCCTTCCCCTTGAGATCGTGTTCTTCTCGTGGTTTAGGTTATGGGATGTGAGGAATCATGCTCATGTGAGAGAGGATTCCATCGAGCGTAGATTTGTTATAATCCATGTTTTGTGGGGTTTAAGGGTGGTTGTGGGGTTTAAGGGTGGTTTGGATGATTTATGAGCTTTCCCATATGTTTCCCATGCTCCCCTCCCCCTATGGAATGCGATTGTACCGAATTTGGATGCTCTCTAGGAGGATCGTCTTGGAACCCCCCCTCGGCTGAAGATACGACCAATATAGAGGTTGTGATGATGTCGCGACTGTCAAGGCCTCCGTGACATCATCGCGATGCTCTTGGGCATCGCGACAAGGTCGCTACGGCTTGGGCTGCCGTGACAGTGTCGCGATAGGGTTAGGCATCGCGACAAGGTTACGATGGCTCGATGCGTCGCGACTACAGCAGAGACAGGTTAAGTCCTTGCGAAGTTCCATGTTTTTGTAGAGTCCTTGCCGTTTCCACTTCTTACTGTACCCGTGGCACCAGTGGTAGTTCCCTAGTACGGTCCTACACTAGTCATTCACCCGGTGCTCGGCACTTGAGGGCTTGTCTCGTGAGAGAGGTTGTTACCCTTACATGGGACCCCCATCCCCATGCACCTGTTGAGGGAGTACTCCGGGCGGAAGGCGTGCTCGAGTCACGGACTCTAAAGCAGAGGGGGAAACGGTGGTTAGGACAACGGCGTTGAGTCATTTGCAGAGTTCTCGTAGTTGGTCTGGGACACCGAGGTCGTTTGGAGTCCTTCCCGGCGCAGGCCAGTCAGTCCTTCTTCTCACTGCCACACTCTTTGTGGCACAGAACCACCTAGAGAGGCCAGGCGTGGGACCGTAGTCTTGCCAGACTACGACGGTTACTGTTGTGTACTTCATGTCCTCCCTCACTCTGATGAGATGGGAGGTTTGGACCAAGGTCGAGGATAAGACGTCAGTGGACACGCCTGACCAGTTGACTAGTGGTAGTGTTTTCCGTAGCTAGTGTCTCTTGTTCAGGCGGGGTTCTCCCTGTCTACGTAGCCAGCCGTGTTGTGGTCACGACGTGCATGTTCTACAGAGTTTCCAACTGTGGTGTTCTCCGTACTGTTGGTAGTTAGTAGCTTTGCTTCCGCACTTTCGTTCGTAGGTAGAAGATATAACTGCTGTCATTTAATTAAGTACATAGTTTTGACTACCTGTTAGAGCCAGTAGGAGATTGGTAGTCCCTAGTGAGCTTTTGTTGTGAAACTCATCCCTTCCGTTTACATGTGATACTTCTTAGCAGTGGTAGGGCGCGCACCGGGCAGAGGAGATGGGGCAGTAGTCATGGTCCCCATAGCTAGCAGTGGTTCCCCCTCTTAGTTGTACGTCACCCTCGGGGTATGCCCGTAAGGGACTTGTTCTTTCCCTATTTTTACTTGCACTAGTTTTGTGTGTTGGGACTGTACCTAGAGCGATACACAGCGGTCTCGTTCTTCTTTCTGCTTCTGCGTGTGTGCTCCTAGTTAGAAGTTGATGTTTATTTCCTTTACATATTCTGTTAGACTTGTGTTTATAGCCCTTCCGGGTCTCCGGATCCATGGGCGGCGACTGCTAAAATTGGGTCCTCAGCTTGGGCTGAAGGGCGGGTTCTCGGGGTCGTTATAGTTGGTATCAGAGCGAGAGTCTAACAGGTCTTGTAGAGGATTTAAACTGCAACAGAACGTCCCAACAGTAGTAAAAGTACACTGCTAGCCGCCCGAGTTGGAATTGTTAACCTTGTTGGTTGTGTGTTGTGTAGGAAATGGCTCCGCGTAGGCATAGGCAGGTCAGAGAGCTGGTAGAGTAGTAGGATGAGTCGGATATGCCCGCACAGGGGTAGATCCATGAGGAGGTGTAAGCAGAGGAGTCAGTGGCACAGCCTCAGAGAGCAGCCGTAGCAGTAGCTGCAGGTGGGCAACAGCAGCAGGAGTACCAGCCTCCACCACAGTAGTACACAGATTGGTTTCCTTTGGCTGAGCAGTTCTTCAGGACCCTGTACCACGGAGCGTGGTAGCCTGGGCAGGCAGCAGTGGGAGGTCAGCCTCCAGTACCTCCCCTAGCAGTACCAGAGAAGCAGGTAGATCTAGAGGTTGAGCAGCCAGCAGTTCAGCAGGATCGGGTACTGGGAGTACCCGGGCTGGTTGGAGGAGGACGGCTGTCACTAAGGATAGGACCGCCCTCTTGGAGAGGTTCTTACATCTCCGGACACCGATGTTCTTCGGTGAGTATGATCCAGACAAGGCAGAGAGTTGGATGCACGAGTTGGAGCATAAATTCGAGACTATGGAGTTCGCCGAGGAGGACCAGGTCAGACTGGCAGTGTATCAGCTTAAGGGGCCAGCCCATGAGTGGTGGAGAGTTCAGCAAAAGACTAACTTCCCGGGGTAGCATTTAGATCAGATCACTTGGCAGAGGTTTTTGGGGGTCTTTCACGGCAAGTACTTCCTGACTATACCCAATGTGAGAGACGAGATCAGTTCCATGAGTTGGTTCAGGGCGATCTTACTGTTACTCAGTACCACCAGGGGTTCGTCCGGTTGTTGAGGCATGTTCCTCATGTTGCCAGTAGTGATCAGGCTTGTGCAGAGAGGTTCATTGCAGGATTGAGGCCAGACATGAGATGGGGCGTGACTGCTGAAATGTGTGACACCTTGAGAGAGGTCGTGGCTAAGGCTGCCGCCTTGGAGAGAGAGAACTGGCAGTCGCAGCAGCAGTAGCAGCAGGAAGGAGCCTCTTCCAGGTCCTCTTCGTACCAGCGTCTCGTAGGTAGTTGTGGTAGCTCGACTTCTTCTTCTTCAGGCTCAGGTACTTCAGGCAGTTCGGGGATGCGCTCAAAGTTTAGGCAGTTGTCTACTCGCGGGGGTGGAAAGAGTCAGCAGCAGAAGCATCAGTCGAGGTTTGCATAGCAGTCAGTCTAGCAGAGCGTTGAGCAGGGCAGATAGGAGGTTGTTTGTTACACTAGTTTTTTCCGGCCACTTCAGGAGGGATTGCCCGATGGGGCAAGTCCAACAGCCGCAGCAGCCAGTGCAGTACGCGCAGTAGCTACCACAGTACCAGTTCCCTCCTCAGCAGTAGGCACCCCGTCAATAGTAGTAGGGGCAGTACCAGCAGCAGCCTCAGCAGTTTCTACAATACCAGCAGCCTCAGCAGTTCCAGCCGTACCAGCAGCAACAGTCGTTTCCCCAGCACCAGTAGCCACCGCAGCAGCAGCAGCCCCAGCAGGCACCGCAACATGGACGTGGTCATGGTCGTGTGATGGTTCTTACCAGGGAGCAGGACGAGGCGTCGAACCTGGTTATAGGTACCTTGCCTATCCTTGATAGAGCTGCTCGTGTTTTGGTTGATTCTGGTGCTTCCCTTTGGTTTGCTTCTGAGGAGTTTTACGAGTCTTTGGTTCGTCACACCCCTGAGAGGCAGTGTGATGTGATGGTCGATCAACCGTTCGATGATTACATGTTTTCTTTCGGTTACCTGGAGGGTGTCACAGTTGAGGTCCAGGGACACCAATTGCCGGCCAGGTTGTACACGTTGCAGCTTCGTGACTTTGACGTCATCCTGGGCAAGGATTGGTTGGAGGCTCACTCAGCTATGGTGGATTGTCAGCGGAAGACCGTTCGGTTTGAAATACCTGGAGCGCCCGTTCTCTACATCCGAGGTATCCGATCTACCCGTTGACCTTTTATTTCTTTCTATAGAGCTCGTCGTTTGATCTGTGATGGGTGCATAGCATATCTTGCTTCTGTTTGTTCTTTTGAGTCTAGCAGGTCATCAATTTTTGATGTGCCTATTGTTTGTGAGTTCTCTGATGTTTACCCGGAGGATCTACCAAGGTTATCGTCTGAGCAAGAGGTAGAGTTCTCCATTGAGCTTTTGCCTGGTAAGATGCCTTTGTCCAAGGCACCTTACTGGATGGCTACGGCTGAGTTGCACGAGCTGAAGCGCCAGTTGCAGGAGTTGCTTGAGTTGGGTTTCATTCATCCGAGTTGTACGCCGTGGGGAGCGCCAATGCTGTTCGTGAGGAAGAAGGATGGTAGTCTGCATTATGGCATCGATTATAGGCAGTTGAACCAGGTAATAGTGAACAACAAGTATCTGTTGCTGAGGATTGATGACTTGTTTGATCAGTTGCAGTCAGCTAGGGTGTTCTCAAAGATTGACTTGAGATCGGTCTACTACTAGTTGAGGATCAGAGAGTCAGATATTGGCATGACAGCTTTCTGTTCAAGGTACGGTCACTTTGAGTTCATCGTGATGCCGTTCGGGTTCACGAACGCACCAGCAGATTTTATGGATTTGATGCATAGGGTGTTTAGTGAGTACTTGGATTGGTTCATGGTCATCTTTATGGATGACATTTTGGTCTACTCGGCTTCTTAGGAGGAGCACGAGGAGCATATGAGGATCGTGCTAGAGACCTTGCGGAGTCACCAACTTTATGCCAAGTTCGACAAGTGCGAATTTTGGCTGAAGGAGGTGCACTTTCTCAGGCACGTGATCTCAGGTTTGGTGTGGCAGTGGACCCTGCCAAGGTTGAGGCAGTATTATCTTGGGAGCAGCCCACTTCAGTGTTAGAGGTTCGCGCTTTCTGGGCTTGGCAGGCTATTACAGGAGGTTCATCTAGGATTTTCCAGGATTGCAGAGCCGTTGACCAGATTGACCAGGCTTGAGGCCAGATTTGTTTTGATTGAGGACTACGAGCGGAGTTTCCAGAAGCTGAAGACGAGGTTGACTTCAACGCCAGTGTTGGTTTTGCCATCAGGTAGCGGAGGTTTTATGGTCTACACCCACGCGTCGAGGTCAGGTTTGGGTGCAGTGCTGATACAACATGGTGGGATCGTTGCCTATGCTTCTTGACATCTTAAGAAGCATGAGGAGAACTACCCTACCCATGACTTAGAGTTGGCAGCAGTGGTGTTCTCTCTGAAGTTGTGGGGGCACTATTTGTACGGAGAGGCGTTCGAGATCTTCACCGACCATCACAGTTTGTAGTACATTTTCACTCAGAGGTATCTGAACTTGAGGCAGTGTAGTTGGATTGAGTACTTGAAGGACTATGACCTTACCCTCTCCTATCACCTAGGAAGGGCTAACGTCATGGCAGATGCTTTGAGCAGCCATGTTTGCTTGAGTTCGTTGATGGTCAGAGAGTGGAGGTTGTTTGAGGATCTGTCCCAGGGAGTTTTCTGCCCTTCGAGGCGCAGAGACCGTGCTGTGATGACTTGTTTGTCAGTTCGTCTATCAGTGTACTGTCAGGTGTTGGAGGCACAGTAGGCAGACTCAAAGTTGGCAGATATTTTGCAAATGCCAGATGTTGAGCTGGACGAGGATAGTGAGGTCAGATTTAGTGGTAGATTGTACGACCCCAGTGATGCGCACCAGATGCTATTGTCATAGGTACATCGGTTGAGGTATGTTGTTCATCCTGGTTCCACCAAGATGCATCATAACCTGAGGAGGTTCTTTTGGTGGCCAGGGATGAAGAGGGGAGTGGCAGAGTTTGTCGCTCGGTGCCTTACCTGTCAACAGGTGAAGGCTGAGCATCAACGTCCTGGTGGTGAGTTGCAGTTGTTGCCCATTCCTGAGTGGAGTGGGATGACATCACCATGGACTTTGTAGTTGGTTTGCCCCATACTCCGTAGAGGCATGATGGCATCTGGGTGATTGTACATCGATTGACTAAGTCAGTGCACTTTCTCCTAGTCAGGATGTCTTGGTTAGTGGACCGGCTTGCCAGACTGTATGTGGACCGAGTTGTTCCGTTGCATGGAACCCCAGTTTCGATCGTCTCCGACAGAGATCCGAGTTTCACATCAGGGTTTTGGCGCAGTTTGCAGAGATCTCTTAGTACAGAGTTGAGGTTCAGTTCAGCGTATCACTGGCAGTCAGACGATCAGTCAGAGAGGACGATTCAGACTTTGGATGATATGTTGAGAGCATGCTGTTTGGACTGGAGTGGCAGCTAGGAGTCGCACCTTCCGATGGTAGAGTTTGCGTACAATAATAATTATCACTCGAGCATCGGAATGGCACCATACGAGGCCTTGTATGGTTACCCGTGCAGGCCACCACTTCACTGGTTCGATGTTGGAGAGAGGCAACTTTTGGTACCAAAGATGGTGTAGCAGGGTGTAGACACAGTCAGTTTGGTCAGGCAGAGGCTTCAATCAGCACAGAGCATACAGAAGAGCTACGCAGATGTCCACAGGAGGCCGTTTTTGTTCAGCGTAGGTGACCTTGTGTTCTTACGGTTTTCGCCGACCAAGGGTGTCATGAGGTTTGGTAGGAGGGAAAGCTCAGTCCCAGGTATATTTGGCCTTCCCTATTACAGAGAGGATCGACGAGGTGGCTTATAGGTTGAGTCTTCCGGCAGAGTTGGCAGGCATGCACAGTGTTTTCTATGTTTCACATCTTAGGAGGTACGTTGCAGATTCATCACACGTGTTGGACTACTCGCAGCTTGAGGTAGCGCCAGACCTGTCAGAGCCAGAGTACCCGGTCAGAGTTGTCGACCGCAAAGTTCATCAGTTGCACAGAGGCAGATTCTGCTGGTCGAGATCATTGGGAGAACTGTGTGGGTGGCGAGGCCACTTGGGAGCATGAGGATAAGATGCGAGAGCAGTTCCCATATTTGTTTGATTGATCAGTACGTTGTTTTCCCTTTTGCGTTGCTTCATGTGAAACTTAGTTTCTTTTAATTTCAAGGAAAAAATTTCTTAAGGAGGGTAGGATGTAAGACTCGACCCCTTAAGCCATTGGTCCGTCCTCAGGGTCGTGACGGGGTAGCCCGTTGTGACAAGGTTTGTGTGGCGACACACCTAGCCATCGCAACATGGACACGATAGGGGTGGGCGTCACGCTCTTGCCACGGCGTCTAGAGGCATCGCGACTGCTTTTCTGACCAATGCGACTGCTGTCCTTTTTGTCAGAACGGCCTTGTCGGGTGTCAAGTGCATACATCGTTGACGTGACATGGTTAGCCATCGTGTTCTAGTTTCCCAGTCTTTGAGGTTTGACTGCCTTTCAGGGTCACGCCGGGGGTGGGCGTCACGACACGGTCACGACGCCTAGGGACATCGCGACACGGTTGTTGTCGCGTCGGGCCGACCCATCGCGTCTTGGGGACCATCAGTTTAAAACTGAGGGCTGCACCCCATTTCCCCCTCTCACCCTTCCTTCCTCTTCTTCCCCCTTCTTCTTACTCCTCTGAGTTCTCCCCTCTCCGGTGGTTTCCCGACATGCTTGAGGTGCTCGTGGTGGGAGGTGACGCCCTGTTCATGCAGGCGGTGTGATCGTGGAGCTTGGAGCGAGGAGGAGGTGGCCATTCCAACGTGAAGGCCCCAACGGGTCGGCTCTACTTGTGCAGGTAGGGACCCTCGACTCCTCTCACCCTAGCATGCTCCCCTTCCCCTTGAGATCATGTTCTTCCCATCGAGCGTAGATTCACTGTAATCCATGTTTTGTGGGGTATAAGGGTGGTTTGGATGATTTATGTGCTTTCCCATATGTTTCCCATGCTCCCCTCCCCCTATGGAATGCGATTGTACTGGATTTGGGGTGGTCTCTAGGGGGATCGTCCTGAAACCCGCCCTCGGCTGAAGATGCGATTGGTATAGAGGTCACGATGATGTCACGATGGGCAAGGCCGCCGCGACATCATTGCGATGCTCCTAGGAGTTGCGATAAGGTCGCGACGGCTTGGGCCACCATGACAGTGTCGTGACAGGGTTAGGAATCACAACAAGGTCGCGATGGTCCGATGAGTCGTGACTACAGCAGGGGCAGGTTAAGTCCTTGTGAAGTTCCATGTTTTGTGGAGTCGTCACCGTTTCCGCTTCTTACTGTACCCGTGGCACCAGTGCTAGTTCCCTAGTAAAGTCCTACACTAGTCGTTTGCCCAGTGCTCAGTATTTGAGGGCTTGTCCCGTGAGGGAGGTTGTTACCGTTACCTGGGACCCCCGTCCCCACGTTCCTGTTGAGGGAGTACTCCAGGCGGCAGGCATGCTGGAGTCATGGACTCTTAAGTGGAGGGGAAAACGGTGGTTAGGACAGCGGCGTTGAGTCGTTTGCAGAGCTCTCGTGGTTGGTCTGGGATGCCAAGGTCATTGGAGTCCTTCCCGGCGCAGGCCAGTCAGTCCTTCTTCTCAATGCCTTGCTCTTTGTGGCCCCAGAACCACCTAGAGAGGCTAGGCATTGGACCGTAGTCTGGCCAGACTACGGCAGTTACTGTTGTGTACTTCGTGTCCTGCCTCACTCTGACGAGAGGGGATGTTTTGACCTAGGTCGAGGATAAGACATCAGTGGACACGCCTGACTAGTTAACTAGTGGTAGTTTTTTCCGTAGCTAGTGTCTCTTGTGCATGCAGGGTTCTCCCTGTCTGCGTAGCCAGCCGTGTGGTGGTCACGACGTGCAGGTTCTATGGAGTTTCCGACCGTGGTGTTCTCCGTACCGTTGGTAGTTAGTAGCTTTGCTTCCGCACTTTCGTTTGTAGTTAGAAGATATAACTACTGTCATTTAATTTAGTACATAGTTTTGACTACCTATTAAAGCCAGTAGGAGATTGGTAGTCCCTACTGAGCTTCGTTTGTGAAGCTCATCCCTTCATTTTACAGGTGAGACTTCTTAGCAGCGGTAGGGTGCGCACCGGGCGGAGGAGTCGGGGCGGTAGTCATTGTCCCCGTAGCTAGCAGTGGTTCCCCCTCTCAGTTGTATGTCACCCTTGGGGTATGCTCCTAAGGGACTTGTTCTTCCCCTATCTTTACTTGTACTAGTTGTGTGTGTTGGGACTGTACCTAGAGCGATACGTAGCGGTCTCGTTCTTCTTTGTGCTTCCGCGTGTGTGCTCCTAGTTAGCAGTTGATGTTTATTTCCGTTACATATTCTGTTAGACTTGTGTTTATAGCCCTTCTCGGTCTCTGGATCCGTGGGCGGCGACTGCAAAAATTGGGTCCTCGGCATGGGCCGAGGGTCAGGTTCTCAGGGTCGTTACAGTGTGAATTTGTGTAACATATGGGATCCCATATATGTTCAGCGTGTTATTTTATATTTCCATGGACATATGTGTGTTGATATCCCTTGCGAGGCTTCGGCCGGTTTGTAGGAGACAGAGTTGGGTCAAGCTCGTTACGGGTTTGGACGACGTGGTCCATCACAGTTGGTATCAGAGCAAAGTCCGTGTAAATATGAAGGAACAAGAAATGTACATAGCCTGTTCTCTACTATAGTCTACTACTGGTAGTTGGCCCTATTTTTTTAATGATATGTTTGTGTGCTATGCGGTTGGAATGATGTTTGTGCAGGATCAGAAATGGCTGATAGGAGAGATTGGGGAGGTGGTGGAGATGAGCCAGAGGAATCTACACATCAACTGATAGAATGTTTATGGGAAAGTATTACGAAGATTCGGACATGGTTAGATTAGCAGTCACCGGTTTAGCCAGCGATTACAGCAACACCAATTGAGGAGGAGGCAGTATCGGTACCGCTAGTACCATCGTTTGGAGTTGAGGTACCACCTTTTGCACCTTTACCCCCAGTTGTACAAGTGCGGCCAGCTAGCGTGGAGGAGTCTATGGTACTAGTGGAGAGGTTCCTTTGGTTGCAGCCACCAATGTACTCGGGAGGTACAAATCCGGATACGGCGGAGCATTGGGTGCATGAAATCGAAAGAGTCTTTGCTACCATGAGGTGTCCACTGGCCGATAGGGTGATATTGGCTACTTACCAGTTGCGGGGATTTGCACAAGAATGGTGGAGGCTCAAGATGCAGAATGTGTTTGCAGGTCGGTCGGAGGATACAATCACTTGGCCAGAATTCCTAGAAGCATTCAACAATACATTCTTCTCGATGCAAATTCAGCCAGCTAAGAGGGAGCAGTTCAAGATGGTACAGCAAGGAAATTCGTCAGTGTTGGAGTATCAATTGAGATTCATGGCTTTAACCAGGTATGCACCTTATGTGGTAACTAATTATGCTATGACGGTGGAATATTTTATTTGAGGGTTGAGGCCAGAGTTGCAAGATACAGTGATTCCACTTATGTGTCGGACAGTGGAGGAGGCACCCTAGAGAGTAGCAATTCTTGAGAGGACTATACAGGCTAGGTAGTTAAGTGGATCAGGTAGTTTCCGACTTCCACAACAATCTCCAAGTGTTAGCAAAGGCAAGGCACCTTCAGGAGGAGCATCTACATCAGGTTTTGGCAAGTGGGGAAACAAGTTAAAGAAGATATTCAGAGGTTGAAGAGGTGGCAGGAAACGAGGTTTTCAGCAGGGCCGAGGCTATAGGCCAGAGACGTAGGAATCACAACAAAGCATAGCTAGGTAGCCCACAGAATATAGATGCTACAATTGTGATCAGCCGGGGCACTTGGCAAGAAATTGTCCATATACTAGAAGAGGTAATTATGGTAGAGGGGCACCACAACAGCAGTAGCAGCAACAACCATTTCAGCAACCACCAGTGAGCGAGGTAGTACTCGTTACCAGAAGGGACGAGGACGAGTAATGGCATCACGAGGGCTCAGGCAGAGGCATCAAATCTGATTGAAGGTATAATACCTCTTCTTGAATTTTCTACTAGAACATTAATCGATCTGGGTGCATCATATTCTTTCATTTCTGAAGATTTTATGGATAGTATGGTACATCTTTTTGAGGAGAGGCAGTGTGAGCTTGTGGTAGTGGTCCCTTCTGGTGATTTTATGCTTTCTACTTGTTACCTGGATAAGGTTCCTATAATGATACAAGGTAGCCAGTTGCTAGCTAGATTGTATGCACTACAGTTAAAGGAATATGATGTGATTTTGGGTATGGACTTGTTAGAAGCATATATGGTAGTGGTTGATTGCAGAAAGAAGAGTGTAAGGTTCAGTCATCCCAGAGGGAATTTGTTTGAATTCCAAGGTATGCCATTCTACACTCCTAAGTTCATTATTTCTGCACTTAAGGCTAGAAGATTGATATTAATGCAGGGTGTGTAGCATATTTAGCATCAGTCAGTTTTGTTGAGGCATTAAGCTAGCAAAAGTGGTACCAGGGGTTAAAGAGTTTGAGGATGTGTTTCCAGAAGAGTTACCAGGGTTGGCACCGCATAGAGAGGTGGACTTTACAATGGACTTTGTAGCAACCTGAATTTTTGAGAAAAATAAAAATTTATATAATAAATTAAAAACTCAGCTAAAGGGATATTCAATGAAAAGAACATTAAAAAAACCCTTAAATGGAAAAGAGTAATGGGCTTGCTTAACGGATCCTCTAGAACTTATTGGGTCAAAAATATGAATTTACAAAGGGAGATAATAAGAAAATACCATAAATTCGGAGTTTAATTATCTCCTAATTGGAAAGGGGTTATTAAAGCAATAAAAGTGGCAATTAGAGTTGGAATTGGATTCCTAAACCTACCCCATATAGTCTAGCACGAATTTAGATACTATCCTAACCCAATTAGATTGGAAAGCAAGAGAGGAAAGGTGGAGTTAGGAAATCTCGTAATAAGAGGAATTTGGGTAGTAGTAGGAATAGAAACTTTCATTTTTATAAATACACCTCTTAAACCCTCATGGCTGGCCCTAGCTCGTGCAAAGGGGTTCTTGGACGTGGAGAAGAGGCCAAGGAGGAGGAGAAATCGAGGAGAGGAAGATCCATCAAGCTTCTTCCTTCGTTCTTAGAGTTCTAAGACCTAGAAGATAAATCGAGTCAAAGGTAGGCATTCTCACGAGCAAAATTAAATTAAATTCATCTGTAGGTAGTTCCAATCACTAGGAACAAAAGCCCTCTTGATTCCCTCTTTTTATCGAGCCAATCTTTTCTTCTTGATTTTTGAAGATCTGCAAACATGACAACCCCGAGACATCATGTTTAAATCAAATCTCTATGAATACTTGATCCCATGCTACGAAATTCTTACTGTGATACTTCATGTTGTTAGGGATCTTTTGCCCCTAAAAGCCCTAAATTCATCGAGCATGCTGATCGAATTTAATAGATCTTTCTCTCTGTGTCATGTTCTGAATAACTCGTTCTTGCTCATGTTCAAACCCTATATAACATGCTCTCTCTCTAATTCCGATTTACTAGAAGTAGCCTTACATGCCTACTTTATTTGCAACTTGTTTCGTGAATTTTCATCGACTATGTAATTAGTTATGATTTTTCAAAGTACCTTGTGTCCAACAAGTCATGTTGGCACGCAATCCAATGTAGAACATTTTTCCCGCTCGAACTCAAGTGAAGAACCTGAGAACGCGACGGCTCGACATGCCGCATTCTCAGAGCCATCGCGACCATCATCTGTTGCGTTCTGAACGTGACACGAGACCCCGTCGCGTTCTGGCCGCCTGAGCAGACAACCCTGTCGCGACCCGTATAAGACCTATCGCGTTCCATCATGACCCTATCACGACCCTTACATGGGTACGTCGCGTTCACAGGATTTTTGATGAAAACCATAAAATTTATTGCTCTCACGCCTTTTAACAGTCATACACGCAGTAAAAACACCGTTTTTAATGGAACTATATTGAATGCTTTAAAAACCATATTCACGACTTCTTTTCTATCTATGATTTCTCTTACACATGCACACACATGAACCATCCATATATGGCGGAAATATGGCATAAAATAACTCATAATGTATCTGGCAATTTATTACAATTAAGCATATTAATTGCCCTATTTTAAAGGACTTGTATCGTTTCTTGTGTGTTTATATACCGATATCGACGCTCCATGTTCTAGAATTCCTCTAGAACGTCGAGCCTGTTTTTATTACACACTTTACTTGGCTTGTGGTGAACTCTCCGTCGGATATTCTTTCGCCGGACTAGTGAACCCTTGCACAAGGCCTCCGTAAGTCTCCTCTGATCATGGATTCCCACATGGTCGACGAGCCGGTTGTACCCTAACACCCATTAACCTTTAGGGATCGATATGATCCAAACGGCTATTAGAAGTTCGCTCTTACCTTGAATCACGTCGGACCTCTGGACTTGTGCATAACATGGCCAGTGGAAAGATCGTGAATTCCACCTGACTGCCAATACAACGTGCACGTGTTGTGCAACTGCTACTATCGCCTGTTACTCGTCGCATTACATGCAATGTCCACTAGCTCTCATCTATACTCTACTCGCTCGTCTATTCACGTTCTCTCTACTATCTCATCTATTCATCTAGTGCTCTTAACTATTCTTGGTACTCTATGTTGGCCATTGACTGATTGTCTAAAGATACAATATAACCAATGCCTGGCAATATATAAAGGGCCCGATCTGGTCCTGGGATGTGCGCCCGAAAGTGCTAGTGCCCATGGGAGTTAAATGATCAGAGTGTTTGGCATTACACTCGAGTGCTATCTATCTCGACTATCTATATGACAATCAAAACACAAAACGTACTATACTCTCTCGATGTCTAGAATGAAAAACAAGTGCTATACTCACCGTGCTATTATTATACATGTGCTAGTTGTGCTATGGCCATCCTGCTATTCGTGCTATACTCGATACTTGTGCTATTTTTGGAAACTATACTCGATCTCGTGCTATTGTGCTATCCTGTTACCTGTTGTGCTATCTCTTGCTATATTTTGACTCTCTTGTACCTGCTATCTTTAGATACTCTGCCATTAAATGCATTAATTATTTAAAGCCTGCTTGAGCCTGAGATTTAAGTCCTACTGGGCATCATCGCTCACCCTACGTTATTTGATGTTGTGTTCTGAGGTGAGACCGAGGATGACACATACACTCACGAGGAAGGGAATGACCAAGAGTGAAGCAGGAGTACCCTCGAGTCATTATGTTATCTTAGAGTTATAGTTAGTTATTTCCTTTTATTGCAATGTAATTGGGCCCTATAGAATGGCTCTGATATTAGTGGTTGTAACTAGACATTTGAAAAGTATTAATGAGAAAGATTTGCTTTAGTATTATTCAATGTGCAATGATTTGATGTCTAGTATACGCTCTATACCTTTTTCTTGCAACTGCCTTCGCGCTCCGATATTCTGCGTCGGGGCGGACAGACTTGCAGCCCGACAGTATGCCAATTTCCAAGGCACCCTACAGGATGGCACCTACATAGTTGAAAGAGTTGAAGAAGCAATTTCAAGAATTGCTAGAAAAGTTTCATTCGGCCCAATCACTCACCATGGGGAGCACCAGTTTTGTTTGTTAGAAAGAAAGATGGTAGCTTGAGAATGTGCATTGATTACCGCCAGTTGAATCAGGTCACTATCAAGAATAGGTATCCACCTCCCCAGATTGATGATTTGTTTGATCAATTGCAGTTGACAAGAGTATTCTCTAAGATTTATTCGAGATCGGGTTATCACCAGTTGAGGATTCGGGAAGAAGACATTGATAAAACAACATTCAGAACAAGGTATAGGCACTATGAGTTTGTGGTTATGCCATTTGGGCTAACCAATGCACCTGTAGCTTTCATGAACTTGATGCACATAATTTTTCATCCATATTTAGATCGGTTCATTGTGGTGTTCATTGATGATATATTGGTGTATTCAGCTTCAGAGGAGGAACATGCAACTCATTTGAGAATCACTTTGCAGGCATTGAAGGATCACCAGCTACATGTTAAATTCAGTAAGTGTGAGTTTTGGCTAAAATAAATTCAGTTATTGGGGCATGCGATTTCAGGTGATGGTGTTGCAGTAGATCCAGCTAAGGTAGAAGCAGTTATGAAATGGGAGGAGTCAAGGTCAGTACCAGAAATTAGAAGTTTCCTTGGTTTGGCAGATTACTAAAAGCGGTTTATCCAAGACTTTTCAAAAATTGTGGCACCAATGACAAGACTTACCAGGAAAGGAGTACCATTGGTGTGGTCATCCGATTGCAGGCGCAACTTTATGGAATTGAAGAAGCGGCTCACTTCAGCACAAATATTGGAAATACCATTAGGCCGAGGTGGTTTTGTGTTATACACAGATGCATCCAAGAGATGACTTAGGGCAGTACCAATTCAACATGGAAAAGTGGTGGCTTATGCATCCAGGCAATTGAAGCGGCATAAAGAGAATTATCCCACACATGACTTATAGCTGGCAGCAGTGGTATTTGCATTGAAGCTATGGAGGCACTACTTATATGGTGAAAGATTTGAAATCTTCACGGATCACAAGAGCTTGAAGTATATCTTCTCGTAGAAGGATTTGAATTTGAGGCAGCGCAGATAGATGGAATATTAAAAGACTATGATTTTAGCTTAGCGTATCATCCAGGCAAGGCTAATGTTGTTGCAGATGCTTTTAGTAGAAAGGCAATGAAGAGTCACATGATGATAAGAGAATGGAAGTTGTATGAAGATGTAGCAGAAAATGAAGGATCGAGGAAAAGGTGTGGATAAGATCTAGAAGGGGGGATGAATAGATCTATGCCACTTTCTGCGGAAGCCTAAGCAATTTAAAATACTTTTAGAATCAGAGACAATTTTAATCAGTGAAAAACACAGATCTGATGAGATGATAGGTAAGTTGATAAAATAGATGTGAAAACCAGTTGATTAAGTGAATCTTGATCGATCTATGCAAGAATCTAACGGATGAAAGAATCAAACCACAAATAGACAAGTGCACAGAGATTTTTAGGTGGTTCGGAAATCACCATGTGATTCCTACATCCACGCCTCACACCCAGTGAGGATTCACTAAACACTGGGTAACACACCCACTGGAGCCAGACAACTCCAACATTGAGTTTACAACTCACACACCTCTAGAGCAAGACTACTCTAGATCCCTGAGCAAGACTGCTCAACAAACACTTGAGTTAGACAACTCAAACTGAGCACGGCGGCTAACAATAACAATGCTAGACACCAACACACGACATGGATGTTCTAGCAGCAGATCATGTCAGACTGAGAACATTCATGAGAGTTATGCAGAAGCACTTGCACAATCTCAAGAAGTCTCAGAAGAACAAAAGTACATTGAGAATAGTGTTAAGAGGCTTTGTTCTTCAGTGTAACTCCCTTGTAGAAGCTCAGATTGGGAAGAGGCTTGAATCCTTCAAGTCCCAGCCGATGCTCTGCACTATTGAAGTTGGGGATCTTCCTTGAAGTCTTCTCCAACAGATGCTCCTACTTGATCTGCTTCCTTGAGGCGCTTCAATTGCTTCTTCAGGATCAAACTCCAATTCTCACAATCGAATGAATTGATGAATTGGTCTTCAGAAGACACCATTGAGTGGGGTGTGTCGACATACTTTTACAAACAAATGTTTGTACCTAAAGAATAAACACATATATCATTAGTAAAAATTTTATTATAAGTACAAATGATAAGTGTGCTTTGAAACATGCTTTTTGAATATAATCTCAGGTAAGGTGTGTTTATCATGTTTCAATTATTTTGCATTAAAATCACATTTGTCATCATCAAAATAGGAGGGAAAATGATATGAAATTACACTCAACCCAACAATCTCCCCCTTTTTGATGATGGCAACATTAAATCCATATGTCAATGAGGTTTTGATGAGATGTGATTTTAAGCAATTTTTGGTTATTCAATGTCTTATTTTTGTTCATGTTCATGCTTGTTAAAGACCTTCAAATATGGCTCATTCACAATTGATGGTTGTACTAAAGAAGTACAAAGTAACTTGAAGTAAGTTAGTGCATAAAGAAGGTCAAGCAACTTGACAAGCATTCATTCATTCACATTCACATAAAAATTTTCAATCACATTGAAGTCACAATTGAGAAAATCATTCAAGCTAAGCAAAATGCATTTCATTTCATTCAAGAGACCCATTATAATCATTCCAAAACGATTACAAAAGAACATTTCTCTTTCTTTCTTTCTTCTCCCCCTTTGACATCATCAAAAGAAAATTACATTAAGTAGAAGATGGAGGAGGAGGAGGAAGGGGAAGTAAGATGGTCTCAATGTCAGACAGTCTTTTCTCCATAAAAGTCAAGCTGGACTTGATTTGATCTTGAATGTTGTGAGTTTTGTGTGCAAGAAGTGTTCCATTCTGTCTGAATTTTCTATCAAGGTAGCTTGAATTCTTGCTAGATCAGCTGCAATGGGTTGTGAAGAGGAAGAAGATCCAGCTGACCAACCAGGCCTTTGCAATATCTTGAATTCTTTTGTCAAATCAGATATCTGTGTATCAATGTGTGCATTGAAGTTCCTCATGCTCTCCAAGTCATCCACAAAATGAGCAAAAGACAGTCTACTGCTGGTGATCTCATGTAATGTCTGGTTGGTGTTGAAGACATCAGCTTGGGAATTTGCCAAAATTCCCTGAAGTACTATCTCTAACTTTTACTGGTGCTCCTTCAGTTGAACTGAGGCATCTGCCATTGTACCAATCAATCTGTTGAATCTTTGAGCTGCATAGTCTGAGGCAGCTTTTTGGTCTATGAACTTGGCAGATACAGTGTTCTCCAATCTTGAATCCTCAACTCAATGTTTCTGACATGGTTTGAATGGAGGAGTTCAAGGTTTCAATTTTTCATTTAAGAAGAAGAACAACTCTGGTGGAACAGAAGGTCCACCAGAGGATGTGGATGGTTGAAATGTGGGTTGTGGAGAGAAATGTTGAAACTGAGATGAGGGTGTGGCATGAATGGAATGTCACCTTCAGTTGGAACTTGAGGCTGATCCTCCTGACCTTGGGGCTGGTCCCCTTCAGCTAGAGGCTGGTCCTCTTGAACTTGGGGCTGGTCCCCTTGATCTTGAGGCTGTTCCTCCTAAGCTTGGGGTTGTTCCCCTTGATCTTGAGGTTGTTCCTCCTGAGCTTGAGGGGCCTCAACCACAACTGGCCCTCTCCTAACTTGAGTACCCTCCAGTCTAAATCCCATGAATTTTTGAATATTCTTAAAGGTATAGATGTTGGACTTAGGGATAGACTGGGATTTCTCATTCTCCAAGGGCACACCAAAGTGCTGGAACACTGAGGTCAGATGTGCAGCATATGGAATAGATCTCTTGAGGTCTTTCCTGGTTGTTTCAGATATGATTTGATACATTATTACATGGAGGTTGATTTTGATGTCTTTTACTATGCAATAAAGAATGAATCTCTGAATGTCTGTTAGCCTGTCCCTTCCACCACCTTGAGGGGTAATAATTGTGGTCAAAATGTGGTGGATGACTCTCAACACAGGGGGAAAGGTATTTGTGTTGAATCTGGTAACATGGGTTTGTTTTGGATCAGAGGCATCAGCAGGAAGGCCTGTCATGATGGAATAGGCTTCATGAAGATCAAATTCAAATTCATGATAATCTGCCCTTTCATCTGGTACTTTGAAAATAGAGGCAGCTGTATCAGTTGGCATGTCAATAACTATGCCCTTAACCTTTGATTTATATCTGTCATCTGTGCATTTCAGGTTCTTGTAAAATTCCCTAACAAGTCTTGGATAACTAATTTGATTCTCAGAAATGAATATTAACCAAGACTGAAGAGAGAAATAGGTCTGAATTTCTGGAAATGTGTCTGCTAGCTGAATATCTGATAAATCCACTATCCTGGGCTTTAGAATAAGCTTGGCTTCACTAGTGGTGTCTTGAGACTTGGAAGACTCTGAAGATGATGATGATGACTCTGAAGAGTCTCCAGAAGGGGAGCCCGGATTCTCTGGTCTAGAAACCCTACCTCTGCCTGAAGAAGAGGGTCTACCTCTCTTGGCTGCTGGCTGAGGTGCAGAGGAGGACCCTGGTTGCTCTGCAGGGTCATTCCTCCTTTTGGTTCTTCTTTCGAACTGAGGAGCATCATCCTCTGCCGGAACTGGCCTGGACGACGCCTGAGATCTTGCTCCACGGCGAGGACCCAACTTTCTCACCATGGTGGCAAGGATGAAGTGGAATCGGGGTTTGATGAAGGAGAGGAGAGATGATTGAGAAAGGGTTTTGATTGAGGGAGAAAAGCGTAGGTTTTCTTGCCGGAAATAAGAAGAAGAGCATCGTCGGGTCGACCTGATGCCTAAAAGGGTTTGCAGTGGTGCAATACCCCGCAGGAACAACAAGGCTTTTCCGAAACCCACGATTGAAAAGGTTCTGGAAAGAGGACAGTGTCGACACTGGAAGAAAGTAGTGTCGACCTAACCTAGGAATGTGTCGACACGAGATAGGATGGTGTCGACCTGGCCTTTGAAGAAAATTTGAATTTTTGTGTGAGAATTTTTTGAGAATTTTGGGACTTCTTTAAAATGATAACTAATGAAATAAATAGTCATTTCAAGGATGTTTAAGAGACTTAAAAATTCATTTGTTATATTTTTTAAAAATTCATCACAATTCAAGTTTTAAACAAATTCCAATAGGATATGAGCATTCAAACACTTGAATCAATAAAATGATGATTTGAGGGATATAGTATATCTAACAATCAACTATAATCTACCATATTTCTCAACGTTAAAGAAATAAAGATATCCTCTAGACTGAATACAATTGGTTTGAAAATAAAACACAATCTTAAGGAACAACTTGATGATGAATGTAAAGGATTCTTCTAAACAATACTCCATCACAACATATATTTTGTCTTTTCAACAGACTATCAAATGATATAAATCTTTTTCACTCATGTACTAGTGCTTTTTACACACCATAGTCCCTGGATACTTAAGATTTATTCATTGTTAAGTCTCAAAGGGGTAAATGATGACCTTTTGACATGAAATATACGTTTTGTAGACGCCAATATTTTCAGTTACTCAGTCATCATCAAAAAGTATAGCACATTTTTGCTGTATTATAAATTTATTTTTGAATTTTTTATCCCCTTTGAACAGAGATAACAATAGTATCTCATGACATGCATGGCACTTCATTCATTGTGAAGGTGTGCAGTTTCTCAGCACAAATGTCATTGCTCTATTGAATTTTCAAAATTTTAAGAGTTTTGTAAGATAGAAATCAATTTTACCCATCATCAGTTGCAAACAAAGAGATGTTTTAATTTCAAGACACAAGTTGTGTTCAAACTTGGAGGAATTCTGAGTTTCTGTGGGTTGAAAAATATAGTTGACAATTGATTAGTAAAGAATATGATAGATCACTCAAAGGATCATTTGGAGACTCTAGACATCTGAATGATGACATCATGCAGGAAATTGATGAAATGCAAGAAAAGTTATGAATTTTGCAAAAGTCATGACTCTTGAATTTTCTAGCTCCCCCTGAGATGATGATTTCAATCATTTTCTATCAAAATAAAGATATGCAAGATTATGAAATCAAGAAAGATTCTCTTTAAACAATAAAAGCTCCCCCTCAATAATTGCATATTCATTTCTTAGTACTTGGCGGAGACATATACTCTCACATAGTGAAAGTGTCCAGACAAGCATAACTGTCCTTCTCCATTCACCATTTGATATACCAAGAAATTTCAACACAATAAGAGTTGAAGAATTTATTGTCCAAAGAAAAGGAAGTGGAATTGAGAGAGATATGGACAATATGACTGAAGAAAGCAAAGGGTTATGATATGAAAAGAACTCCCCCTTAGACAATGCATAACACTCAACCCAAACCTAAAGAGAGATCATGAATGTGGACATTTACAAAGACCAAGTTCTCCCCTCAAGGATGAAAACCTATTTTCAGGAAGGGGTTTGGTGAAAATGTCTGCAACTTGTTTTTCAGTTTCAATGAAAGGGAGCTCAAAGGACTTCTTTGCAACCTCATCTCTCAAGAAATGATGCCTAATTTCAATATGCTTGGTTCTAGAATGCTGAATGGGGTTTTTAGACAGATTTATTGCACTTGTATTATCACAAAGAATGGGTACACAACCTAGATCTTGGTTGTAATCGAGAAGTTGATGTTTCACCCAAAGAATTTGGGTTCCACACCTACCAGCAGCAACATACTCAGACTCTGCAGTTGACAAAGCAACTGAATGTTGCTTCTTGGAAGCCAAGAAATAAGGCACCCACCTAGGAATAAACACAAGCCGCTTGTGCTTTTCTATCTAATTTACACCCAGCATAGTCAGCATCACAATAGGCAATCAAATCTAACTTGCAATTAGCAGGATACCAAATTCCTAAATCACATGTTCCAACAAGATATTTGAAAATTCTTTTAACAGCTAACGTGTGACTTTCCTTAGGATTAGACTGAAATCTAGCACACAAACACACAGTAAACTGAATATCAGGTCTAGAAGTTGTAAGATAAAGTAGAGAACCAATCATACCTCTGTAGGTCTTTTGGTCTACTGACTTACCATTTGAGTCTTCTTCTAGCTTAACATTTATGGCAATAGGTGTGCTTGAATGCTTAAGGGTCTGAAAGTCAAACCTTTTGAGAAGTTCCTTGACATACTTGGCTTGACTGATGAAGATCCCTTCAGATGTTTGGTTCACCTGCAATCCCAAGAAAAATGTTAAATCTCCCATTAAACTCATTTCAAATTCATTCATTATTTGATTTAAAAATTCAGTTCATAGGCCTTATTGGTGGAGCCAAAAATTATGTCATCAACATAAATTTGGACCACAATTCTTTGATTTTTTACTGTTTTTGTGAACAAAGGTTGATCAACAGTTCCTCTGGAGTATCCTTTCTCAAGCAAAAAGGTACTCAAACGATCATACCAAGCTCTTGGAGCTTGCTTAAGACCATAGAGAGCCTTATTGAGCTTGAAAACATGGTTAGGATATTTTTTATTTTCAAATCCAGGAGGTTGTTCAACAAAAACATTTTCCTTTATATAGCCATTTAAAAAAGCACTTTTGACATCCATTTGATAAACTTTGAAATTCATGGAGGATGCAAAAGCAAGGAAAATTCTAACCACTTCTAGTCTAGCTACAGGGGCATATGACTCTTCAAAATCAATTCCAAACTCTTGATTGTACCCCTTTGCAACTAGCCTAGCTTTATTTCTAATTACCTGACCAGATTCATTCAATTTGTTTCTGAAAACCCATCTAGTGCCAATGACTATTTGGTCACTAGGTCTAGGTACTAATTCTCATACTTGATTTCTTTCAAATTGATGAAGTTCATCATGCATGACATTAATCCAATCAGAACTTGATAAGGCTTCATCAATTGACTTTGGTTCAATTGGGAAATTAGAGCTAGTGGGTCTTCTTCAATATGATGCAAGAAAGATGATCTAGTCCTAACTCTATCATGCAAATTGCCAACCTCATTATCTAATGGGTGATCTCTTAAAAACCTATGTTCAGAAATTACCTGTTCAGAAGTACCCACTTCTGGGACAATGTTACCTGAGCCACTGGAGATGGTGTGTTCAGGTTCTCTTCAATGTTTTCAAACTCCTCAACAGTTGGTGAAGAGTCCACAATAAATTCATCATCTTCAGTGTCTTGTCTTTCCCTGCAAGATTTAGAATTGTTAGTTGAAAATGAATTTTCATCAAAGATAACATGTGGTGATTCTTCAACAGTTTTGGTTTTAAGAATGTACACTTTGAAAGCCCTTGACACCTCAGAATAGCCAAGGAAGATAGCTTCCTGACTTTTAGCATCAAATTTGTCAAGGTTTTCTTTGTTATTATTGTGTACATAACATTTGCACCCAAAGATTTTAAAATAGGAAACATTGGCTTTTTGTTTTTCAATAATTCATAGGGGGTTTTCTTGATTTTGGTCTGACCAATGCTCTATGAGTATGTGATTGGCTGTGTTCACAGCTTCAGCCCAGAAGGATTTAGGCAAGTTAGTCTCAAGTAGCATGGTTCTAGCATTTCCACAAGAGTTCTGTTCTTTCTTTCCACAACTCCATTTTGTTCTGGAGTTCTTGGTGAAGAAAACTTGTGGAAAATTTGAAATTCAGCACAAAAATCAGAAAAAGATGTGTTCTCAATTCACCCCCATGATCAGTCAAAATATTTTTGATTTTATATCGATAAGTTGTTAAGACAGTGGTACAGAAGTTCCTGAATTCAAGACAAGCATCACTTTTATGGGACAGAAAATAACCCAGTAAATCTAGTAAAATCATCAATGATTACAAACCCATATCTTTTGCCACTTAGACTTAGAATTCTTGTAGAGCCAAAAAGGTCATGTGAAGTAATTCTAGTGGCCTAGATGTGAGTACCTCATTGAAGTTTTTTGTAAGACCCTCGAATTTCCGTCACATTATTTGTAATTATGTGTGTGTATTTATTCTTGTGTATGTATGTACATATTTACGTACGCATTAATTAGTATATTACGTGTGCGTGTGTTTATATTAAGTATAAATAATGTATGTATTGCATGATGATAGTATGGATACAATACCATATATATTGCATGTATAGGTGCATGGTATGCATGGTTTTCTGCATAATTTAAAGTTCTGGCCGAAGGCCACCTTGGTGTCAAGCCCAGGCCGTTTAGGTGGTGTCAGCGTCTAGACATGGCGCCAACACTCATCCGGCGTCCAGCGATATGGACACCAACTTCTCTGACCTGCATGCGCAGCAGAGCTGCAAGCTTCTGAAACAAGATATGGCAACCATTGGGGGCATGTCCCCCAATGGCTCTAAGGGTGTCCCATCACCCTAGTGAGTGGGAGAGAGACTCCCCTAAATCCTAAACTGAAGTGGCCTCTCCCACTCTTCCTTCACCCTTGTAAGAGGAGAAAAAGAGGAAAAAGCCCTAGAGAGAAAAGCTGTGAGAAAACCCATCTTACCACCCTCAAATCCGACCCCTTGGAGCTTGATCTGAAGATCTTCCACGCAATGAGGAAGCTGGAGCAAAGGAGAAGGCTTCCCCATCGACCCCTTGCTGTGGAGCTCATCCAGAACCCGGAGGAAGTGATCTTTGGAGGGAGTTCTGCAACTTCTTGGGACTGCGCCCAAGGAGGTCTTCACCGAGCCATAAATCCCTTGGAGGAATTTTAGAAAGGCAAGTGACCTATCCCTGATGTTCCCTTATGAGTCTAGGTTGGTTTTGAGATTTTTATGGAATTTTCCACGAGTCCTAGACCCTCCAATTCACCCAAGATTCAGAGCTCGGGTCTGTGTTTCTGCACAGACCTGATTCGACGGCAAGGTCCCTGGACGTCCAGATCATACTTGGCGTCCATCGACCATGCCGCTGACCCTGAGTCAGCGGCCAGAGACCGCCGCCTAGTTCCTCAGACAGAACAGTGAACTATTCTGCCCTTCTTCTACTCTAATTTCGATATGATTTCCGTGATAAGGATATGGTAAACCTTATAGTCTATGTATTTTGTAAATTGTGATGTGTGAATGAATGTGGGATGTGATGGTGAATGTGGAAATGACATTTCTTAAACTTGTGAACATGGATTGTTGATTCTTGCAAATTTAGTCTTCATGATTAGAATTGTATGAAGGCCTTGGTTTTGGTCTGATCATGAAAGTCAGTGGGTCAGTATATGTGTTTTGCAAATTCGGTAAATTATCCATGCTAGTGTAAAGTGCTAATAAATCTGATTCGGTAGAATAAAATGAAAGCATGCAAGAATGGGTTGTAGTGACCAATCCATAGATGTATGAATTAGGGTAATGTTGTATTCTAAATTCATGCATATGTTAGTAACTTATGTTTGAAACAGTAAGTGGCAAGTTACAAGATGTGTTAAACCCCATGTTAAATTAAATTGTGAATGGCATGCTAATTAGGTGTTTTATTTACTGTAAATTCCATGAAGCTCAGAAAAATCTGAAAAATGGAGGGTATCATCTTGAACCCGAAAACAACATGTGGTTAAACTTTCAGGTCATTGGATCAGTGAATAAAAAGTTATGTATTTCATGTGAAATGTGATAATTCATGCATATGATCGTAATGTGATTAGTTATCGTTTAAAACCAACTTGATTGGTGAAATTTCTGTGTGTTAATCTCCTGAAATTATGTAGTGCCATGTTAGGAAAAAAAAAACAGAAATGTTCATGTGAGTGAGAAAGTGAATGAAATGAGAAGAGTATGTGTAAAACCATGTGTAAAACGGTAAATGTGTAAAAGTGTAACTGTGCCAATGTGACACTGCTTCCGTAGAGGGCAGTGGAGCTGTATCAGGGAAAAGTCCCCCTGAGAAAGTTCAATGTGTAAGTGACCCTAAGGGCATTAGGGGGAAATCCTGGAGGTGGACAAGTACCACTAGTTAGGGTGGAGACTTGTTCTCCAGGTCTGCGCAGTCCAAGAGTCGCCATTGGAATGCCTAGATGCGTCTATGTGTAATGTGATGTGTATATGTCCTTCTTTGGTGGTTGGGACTATGTGTCACGGCACCTAAAATGTGTAATGTGAAATGTGTAACGTGTATGTGACCATGTGTAAATGTGTAAGTGACATGTGAATGTGTATGTGTAAAGTGAACCATGTGAAAGAGAAACTTGTACAAATAAAAATGTGACAACTCAAAATGTGGAAATAAAGATGTGGAAATGTGTTATTGAAACCTATGGATACAAATCTGAAACCATGTGAATTCAGTAAATTCATGTTATTATTATTATGTTTAATGTGCAAAGATGCTTAGAATCCATGTTAGGGATAATTAGTGAACACGGGCACAAGACTGCATGAATGGTTGTTGATGTGATATGTTTTTATGCATTGTTGTAGCTCTCATGCATAGGTTTTTCAGCCATGAAACCATATGAAATCAGCAACCTAAAGCATGTGAAAAGGTTCATGTATGTGTTTAAAAATGTGTAAAATCCATGCTAGTTGTGTGTTTTCCGTCCATGTATGTAAAAGTTCATGTTGATAGCTCTCATGTTTTGATTCTTTAAAGATTAAAGTTTCTGAGTAAATTGAATAGAGACCATGTGATTGGTGAAGTTTATTTTTAGAAATCTGAAAGCATGAGTTATGTATAAAATTGTAGAACTTTCATGACAGGTTGACAACTTGAAATGACTAACATGCTATGTGTGGCTAATTGTAATGTGCATGAGAAACCACTAGGACTTATAAGTGTATATCATGAGTAGTGTTGCTTGCTGAGTCCTTGGACTCACTCCTTGCTTCGGCGTATAGGTATAGTTGGTGACACGACACCGCTTGAGGAGACAGTGGAGACGGACTCCGAGCGCGGAGACTAGCTAGTTGTTGGAGTTCTTTGAGATTGTGTATTTCACAGTATCTAATTTTGAACATTGTACTAGAAGTATCATAAGAATGATGTATAAGTGTGGACATTATATTTAATTTCAGCAATTTAAATCATGTGGATTTTTAGTTCTTTTATGTTAAACGCGAACTACATGTATGTTTAATGTGGATGATGAATGAATGAAGACATTGGTCTTTTACTTCCGCTACTCTGTTGTATATTCGCGTGTATCTCAGCTGTATGTATCGTTTGGGTAAATGTCCCACTGTGGCAGCACTCGCTATACCGACGTGGGTCGGTATGACCGTACTGGTGTATCGAGGGCCGTCACATTTTTAAAGGATTTTCTTGTTTGTTTTCCTTTAGAACAAATCCCACAGACTTGATTTTCAACTTTAGAGAAGGATTCGGAAGCCCCTTAACCAAATTCAATCTTAACAACTTATTCATTGTTCTGAAACTTGCATGGCCAAGTCTTTTGTGCCAAGTCCATGCATTTTATCTTCATTGGCAACAAAGCAAAGATTTTCAGAAAAGTTTTATTTGGTTTGATCATGTAGACATTGTTTTCCCTTTTTTCCAAAGAATTTGATTTTATCAGTTGATGAGTCAATTATCTTACAAAATCAGATTCAAACACAACTTGTTACCTTTGTCACATAGTTGGCTGATACTGAGCAGATTATAATCAAGACCCTCAACTAGTAAAACATTATCTACAGAGTTGAGGAAGTTTGACCAACCTTACCAGATCCTATGATCCTTCCTTTATTTTTACCTCCGAATGTCACTGACCCTCCCTCCTTTTCAAGCAGGAATGAGAATTTGGCTCTGTCTCCGTCATGTGTCGTGAACACCCACTGTCAAGAAACCACACATGGTGTTGGGTGCACGACCTTTCTGCAAAAAATCAGTGGAGAGAAGATTTTGGTACCCAAACAGAGTTGGGACCATCAGAATGTTTGAACATTGTCAGTAAATCTTTTCTCACCCCATTTGACCTGTTTTAGATTTTTGTTTTGTTACATTGGTGTTTTCAGTATTTTTCTATTGTTCTTTTTCTTAGAAATGAAAGCACCAACATTTTTGTTTTTAGTGGGAGGGGAGTTTTTCATTTGAGTATAGGAGTACAGATGAGGAGGTGGAAACATGGATTTTGTTGGTACATCCAAGGTTTGGATGAAAGAGTTGAGGATGATACCAACAGGGGTTGTCATACCATTGGCTCCAAGGATTGATCCATCATCTTGAAATGCTTTCTTGGAGGACCAAGGTTCTTTGAAAATGATTTCCTTTGACTTTTTCTTGTTTTTCAAATTTTTATTTGAATTTTTTATTGAGTTGTTTGAAGCTTTTAATGTTGAGCAGGTCGACCTTTCCATGACTGGTGTCGACACAGCAACCACAGAAGTCTTCTTCTTGTGGACTGGTGTCGACCTGTCAGGAGACTGTGTCGATCTGGTTGTCTTCTTTTGTTTTTGAGTTTTTAATTTGTTTTGTGTTTTGTTTGATGTTTTGTCTGATGTTTGCTTGATTCCGTGTTCTCAAGATTAGGACCTTTGACAAATTTAATTAATGGTGCTTTGCCTTTTTCTCACCAGATTTGTCTTTGTTTGGATTCTTTTTGTTGAATCCTAATCCATGAGAAGTTGTTGTCATATTTGTTCCTAGAATGCCTCCAAGTTATCTTTACCTTTTGTGAAGGTTTGGATAACTTCATCCCTTTCTTTTAGCTGGTTTTGAAGAGTGTTAATTTCTTCAATCTTTTGCTATTTTTCTTGTTTTTCAATTTCCAGCTTTTCAGATAAGTCTTTGAATTCTAGGGTGGCCTTTTGAGACGCAAGCTTCAGATCATCAATTAGATTCATGAGATTTTCTTTTTCTTCATTTAATTCTGTTACCTCATTTTCTAGCTCACAAGTTCTGTTGTTTGAAGATGATTATGATAAAGGTTTTCAATTTTCTTTTTGATGTGTTTGTTTTCTTTTCTCATTTCAGAATATTTTTCAACTAATTCTGCATACACATCCTGCCAATCTTCAACAGTAAAATCTTCAAAAGAGGTATTTACGTTTTCTTCAGATTGTTGGCCATGAAGCAGATTTCCTCACTCTCAGAGCTTGAGGATTTTTTGTCTTCTTCTTCTTCACTTGAATCTTCGTCAGACCAAGTGGCTACCATGGCCTTTGGCTTCTTGAACTTCTGGAATTTCTTGTGCTTTTCTTTCTTGTTCTCAGGACACTCTCCCCTCATGTGTCCTGGCTTGTTACACCTGTAACAAATGACAGTTTCGTCAGCTTTTTGATTCTTGTTGAAATTAGAAGAGGAAGTGTTTCTTTTACCTGTAGAAAACTTCTTTTTCCAGACATTCTTCCTTTTCAATATTTCAAGAATTTTCTGAATTGCCTGGTCATGAGGGCAATTTCATCCTCATTTGACTCAGACTCCTCAGAACTTGTCTTTTCTTGACTTTTGTCTTTCTTACTTGAGGAGGCCTTAAGTGCCATTGGCTTGGTCTTAATTATGTGTTCTTCATTTCTTTTCAAATTGATTTCATATGTCATTAAGGATCCTATCAATTCATCCAAAGACATTTTGGACAAATCTTTAGAATCTTCAATGACAGTGGCCTTTGTGTGCCAAATGAAGAAAGTGAACGTAAGATTTTCCTTACCAAGTCTGCATCTGTGTAGTCCTTACCTAAGGACTTGAGTCCATTGACAATGACCATGAACCTGGCAAACATTTCAGAAATTGTTTCATTAGACTTCATCATAAACAATTCATATTCTGAAACAAGAATATTTGCCTTAGTTTCCTTTACTTGTGATGTTCCCTCATAAAGTAATTCGAGTTTATCCCACATCTCTTTGGCAGATTTGCACATTGAGATTCTCGAATACTCTTTGGGAGGAACACCACATTGAATCATGTTCATGGCACTATAATTCAATGTGGCTTTTCTTATTTGTTCCCTAGTCCAGGTTTCTTCCTCACCCTGGTTTTCATAGGGACCAACCTCAACCACTTTCCAAATTTCATAGTTCTGGGCTCTTAGAAAGACTTGCATTCTATTTTTCCAGTATGAATAGTCCGTTCCATTAAAGAATGGTGGCCATTTATGTAATGCCCCTCAGCTATGAACCCTTTGGAATCCATTGATATAAAAAGAAAGCACAGAAAGAATACTTAGCAAACAAGCAAACAAACAAGCAATCAGACAGACAATACTCAAAACTGCTCAAATCAAATCAGATCAAGTATAAACCCGCTTTGATACCAATTGAAGGATCCAGAAAAAGGTGTGGAGAAGATCTAGAAGGGGGGGGGGGATGAATAGATCTATGCCACTTTCTGCGGAAGCTTAAGCAATTTAAAATACTTTTAGAATCAGAGACAATTTTAATCAGTGAAAAACCAGATCTGATGAGATGATAGGTAAGTTGATAAAATAGATGTGAAAACCAGTTGATTAAGTGAATCTGATCGATCCTATGCAAGCATCTAACGGATGAAAGAATCAAACCACAAATATACAAGTGCACAGAGATTTTTAGGTGGTTCGGAAATCACCCATGTGATTCCTACATCCACCCCTCACACCCAGTGAGGATTCACTAAACACCTGGGTAACACACCCACTGGAGCCAGACAACTCCAACACTTGAGTTTACAACTCACACACCTCTAGAGCAAGACTACTCTAGATCCCTGAGCAAGACTGCTCAACAAACACTTGAGTTAGACAACTCAAACTGAGCACGACGGCTCACAAATAACAATGCTAGACACCAACACACGACATGGATTTTCTAGCAGCAGATCATGTCAGACATGAGAACATTCATGAGAGTTATGCAAAGCACTTGCACAATCTCAAGAAGTCTCAGAAGAACAAAAGTACATTGAGAATAGTGTTAAGAGGCTTTGTTCTTCAGTGTACTCCCTTGTCGAAGCTCAGATTGGGAAGAGGCTTGAATCCTTGAAGTCCCAGCCGATGCTCTGCACTATTGAAGTTGGGGATCTTCCTTGAAGTCTTCTCCAACAGATGCTCCTACTTGATCTGCTTCCTTGAGGCGCTTCAATGCTTCTTCAGGGATCAAACTCCAATTCTCACAATCGAATTGATGAGAATTGGTCTTCAGAAGGCACCAGGAGAGCAAGGAGGGAGATGAGCTCTTCTCGCAGCCAAAGGGAACTTTTCTGGAGGCTTGGAGAGTTTGTTGGGGTCTTCTCATGATGGACGGCCAATTAGGGGCCTTTTATACCCAAAATATTCCAAAGATACCCTTTAGGTACAAGGGCACACGATCCTAGGTTGATACCCCATCGCCCTAGGCTGACACGTGGCAAACATCCAATTTAAGTTGCAAACTTTCGTAGTGTGTCGACCTGCCCTGGTGGTGGTGTCGACACACTGTCCCAAATCTTGAAACTGACTGTTCTGGGAACTGATCCAGTGTCGACCTGCTTTGGTGTTGTGTCGAACTGCTGTCCCGGTTCTGAAAACAGTTGTTCTAGGAGCAAGATCTAGTGTCGACCTGCTCTGGTGTTGCGTCAACCTGCTGTCCCCAATTCTGAAAACTGTTGTTCTGGGAACAAGCTCTGGTGTCGACCTGCCCTAAGAGTGCATCGACCTGAGTAGTCTGATTTTCGGAATCTGCAACTCGTGTCGACCTGCTTTCTGACTAGTGTCGACACAGTCTTATCATTTCTTCAGTTTATTACCTTTGAGACTGAGGTGCTGTGTCGACACCATTGAGTGGTATGTCGACATACTTTTACAAAAAAATGTTTGTACCTGAAGAATAAACACATATATCATTAGTAAAATATTTTATTATAAGTACAAATGATAAGTGTGCTTTGAAACATGCTTTTTGAATATAATTCTCAGGTAAGGTGTGTTTATCTTGTTTCAATTATTTTGCATTAAAATCACATTTGTCATCATCAAAATAGGAGGGAAAAAGATATGAAATTACACTCAACCCAACATAAAACTCCTTAATTGTTCTAAGTAGCCAGCGGCGAGCAGTGTTGGCTAGTAGTACAGTGGAGCCATCTTTGTATTGGCAGATAGTAGAAGCCCGAAAAGTAGATGAGAACTTGGCTGAAATTGTGAAGATGGAAAATGTTACCATTGATGATAATTGTGTGGTCTGATTCAGGAATAGGTTATATGTCCCAAGTGAAGCTGGTGCGAAGCAGAAAGTGTTAAAAGAAGCACATCATTCTAAGTACAATATACATTTAGGAAGCACAAAGATGTATTAAGACTTGAAGAAATATTTCTGGTGGTCGAGCATGAAGAAGGAAATAGCAGAATTCATAACAAGATGTGTAGTATGCCAGTAGGTTAAAGAAGAACATCAAAGGCCAGGAGGTTTACTGCAGCCATTATCTATTCCGCAGTGGAAGTGGGATGATATAGCAATGAATTTTGTTGCAGGTTTGCCCAGGACAACATCAGGTCGTGATGGTATATGGGTTTTTGTTAACAGATTGACAAAAGCGTACAGATTGTTAGCCATGAGTATGTCATGGGCAGTGGATAGATTAGCAAGGCTATATGTGGATAGAATAGTTACTAAATCCTAACTATTTTCTTAACTATCTTCCTTTCATTATTAGATGTTTTCTACATATATGGACAAATTTCTATAAAGACTTTGCAATATTGTGAAGATGATGGTTTATTCATGTACAATCTCAACCTTGGGCTCTGATACCATCTCTATAATGACCCTCTTTATACCGGTACGATTATACCAATCCCCATCAGTACAAAGGGCGTCATTACAGTGGGATAATGACCCAACACTAAACGATAGGTTGATATGTACATGAATACAAATGAGTACAATGGAAATAAAATGAAATAACTCATTCTCATTCCATCATCATCATCACATCATTCCACAATCTATATAGCAAATGAAAGAAATGACAATGTCCACATTATTACAATTTCAAAAGAACTACATTGTCTATTAGATTGTCCATAGGAATAACATTATTCATACTATGAAATAAAGCAACTAATAAACAATCTCTCCAAGTAGCTACTCCTCGTGCTCTATGTCGCTCCTCATTGCACCCTCTTCAGGTACGGGAACACCTGTTTCACCTATATGCCGAAGCAAATATGAGTCTAAAATACCCAGCAAGCAATCTAAGGACACAACCTTACGCATATCACACACATGCTAATCTAATAAATAATGAGGAAACACATGCTCTTTTTTAAACAATAAAGAAAAGTACATGGTACATATTTCATTTCAATTTACAATATACATCAACAACCTAAACATGTTTTCTAAGTATGATAAACAAATTGGTTCATGTTACTAAACATCGTACATATTAATCATATTCCTAACATAATCAAATATCTATAATGACCTATAGCATGCTTTCTATACATTATGTCTAACATGATTTAAGGTTTCAAATTTCATTCAATTCACATCACAATTCTATGCAATTTAAAACAGGAATTTAGGTACATGGTAAATACAATCCTAGCATGTTATCTAACCAATTTCACATGTAAATATGATACTTTTTCACACATTTAGCTTGCTATTTTAATATGGATAAATCATTTTCACATGAATTTACCATCTTTCACATGCTAACCCATTCATACCACAATAAAGCACAAATCAGATAGCACATCATATCACTTGACACATACCTGCCACATAGGTAATTAAGTGGCAAATCTTGGTAACTGCGTAGACCGGGAGAAGCCCTCTCCACCGTATCCAGTGGTACTTGTTCACCTCTAGGGTTTCATCCTAATGCCCTTAGGATATATTTCACAACGTTGAGCCTTCCATAGGGACTTTTCTGTGGTACAGCTCTCAGACCTCTATGGTAGCAGTGTCAATCTCGGTCCAATTTTACATTAGCACATTATCATATTTCATCACATTTTACTCACACTTATATATACACTTTAATCCCTTTTCACATGCACTTAGCATAAAATATTTACCTTTCAGTTTACAACATTCTCTCTTACTATTTAACAGTGATAAACGACTCATAACAGAATATTAATATGCTGTTAACAATGAAATTTACATGTTTAAGCTAATCATGCTCATTATAATTACTTTCAATTGTTATAACACAAGCAGTACCTACTGTTGTCACATCAATACCAAATTTTTATCACATGCTACATGCAGTTAGTATATCACATATTAAATTTTTCAGTTTTTTATGAGTAGCATTTCAAAATTCAGTAATTAAGATAGAATTCAGGCATATTACTCAATATTTTCACTTAATTAGGTTTCACAGTGAAACAGTAGTGTCTAACAGTTTCAAAGCATGAAAACAGTCATCATACTAATAGGGAAAATTTATAAAACCCTAACATGTAGCAAATCTAATTATTTCCGGTTAAACATAGATAAACCATGCTTGTCTCATTAACAAAAAAAATTCGATAATTACCACTATGTACAGAAATTCGAAATATCCTCATGATATGACCTAATGACTGACCCTGACCACATACAATTTTTACAGCATGCATATACATCCAAAAGTCCAAATAACACATTTTAAAGATCAAACAGTGCTCTTTCAGAACCCTGAAGAACCTGGTGGCACAGTGTATGCCGCCAACTGTGTAAACATCACAATCTGGTGCTGCCAACATAGGAACTTGGCGGCATAGTATGTGGCCGCCAACTTCCTTTCTGCAGACCATGCAGATAGCACACAAATGCAAGAGAAATTTGGAGGTTCCAGGACACGAGAAAAATTCTGAAAATTGCTAGGACCTAAGGGGACATGAGTAGGGTTGACATCTATAGGTTACTTACCTCCAGATAAATCAAAAAAGATCAAATCTTGCTGACGAAGCCCTCCTCGGCCCAGCCAAGAAGGTGCTCAAAACCACTTCAAATCCGGTTCTTCTGTTGATGTAGGTTGATCCTCTGAGTTGGAGATGCTTCCATGATGTATGGACTATCCTCCAGTCGATGCAGGTTGCTAGGAAACTCCTCTAGTCGCCAGATCTAGCTCTCCACAGATCAACTTTTCTCCACAAAAGCTCTAGGGTTTCACAAAGACCAAAAGACATGATCCGGTCGAACCAAGGTGTTTTTATAGAGCTGGGTAGGTTGGGTACGCATCAAGGTATGTCTCCTACGGTTAGAGATGGGTTTCCTAAATTGGAACCGGACAAAATGCAGGCGTTACCAAATCTGAACCGGTCATACAGCTGAGAACTTGGAGTCCACCTATGGTGCTGCCAAAAGGGGGGTGGCATCCATCGATCTGGACGCCAACTCCTCTGGCCCAGGCAGTCAGTGGCCAGCATGTTGCCACCAACTGTACATCTCGGCCAGAAAACAAGTATACATTAAAATAGATATACAAACACATCATAAACAATTTAATGGTTACGGAAATAAGTAGATATTACATGCACAGGGTTAAACATATATATATATACATGTGTACACAGCGTAATTACATACAACATGCATGAATTAGATAAATATAACATGTACATCGATAGTTAGATAATGCATGCACATTTAAATATATACATGTATGAAAAATAACTCATATGCACTTACAAGGTATATAGCAGTAATTACATATCATATGCACAACATTACTCAAAATAAAATGCATGGTTTCTAATTAAGTACAATATGCACAAGATTAGTTAGCTACTTATATTCACAGAAAATATATATATATATATATACACTTACATATGCACATCTAAATAAATACACTACATGCACAGAGTATCACATATATATTCATACATATCCATGGAATAAATAGTATAATATGCACATCAATAGTTAGGTAGTATATGCATAGCATTATTAAGATGCAATATGCATAAGGTTAATTAAGAACAGTCTATACAACAATAGTTTATTAGCATATGCACACTTAAATTGACATATATATTTATATATATATATACATATGTACACAACATAGTTACATACATTATGCGTGAAATAGGTAATTACAATATGTACATCAATAATTAGATTCAACATGCACATTTATACACATTACATGCATAGAAAATTAACTCATATATACCTACAAGATGTATAGCAATATTCACATATTTTATGCACATCATTACTTAAATATAAGATACCTAGGTTTTTAGTAAGCACAATATGCACAAAATTGGCTAATTACTTATTCTCACAGAAAATAACATATATATACATATATATGTACATGAGTAATTTAGAAATTGCAATATGCACAATTTAATACACACACTATATACATAACTAGTAACTATCACATGCACAATATAAAATGAATAAAATTTGGGGGTCTCACAACAAGTATCACTAGTTTGGGTGGAGAGGACTTCTCCCAGTTATGCGCAGTTACCAAGATTCGTCACTCTAATGCCTAGGTGACGGGTATGTGTTATGTGATATGTTTGTCCTTCTTTATGGTGGTTCGTACTATGTGTCACGATAAAATAATGTGTAAAGATGTGAACTATGTGTGAATGTGCCAAGTGATCATGCGAAAGTGATGTGCAAATGTGTTACAATCTGGAATAATGTGAAATCATGTAATTATGTTTTATTTATGTTAAAACAACAAGGAAAATGTGTGCTTATGTTATATAAAAGCATGTGAAAAGTGATAGATATCATGCTAGGTTTGCTAGTAGTCATGTGTTTAGTTCCGCGATCAAGTTGTTTGGAAATATATTGTAAATGAGTTGTAATTGATATCATGATTTAAGCTAAGACCATGTGTAGATAGCATGTTATAGGTTATTCATTTGTACTTGTTTGTTATGGCATGAACCATGTGGTAAAATTACTCTTTTTGTTAAATTGAGTAGCATGAATGTGATATGTGTAAGGATGTGCCAATATATTAATTGCTGAGTCCTTCGTGTGATTTTATATTGATTTTAAAAGGGACTTGTATCATGCATGGAAGGATGGACCCAACGTGAAAATGGTTGTTTTCCCTTTCTGTGTTCGGGCCGCCCTTCTGAAATCGTGACGGCCTGACCTGTCGTGATCTCAGAAGGGTCACGACCAGCCAGACCGCTGCATCATGAACGCGATGGCCCGAGCCGTCGCGGTTTGTCCCAACTCACGCCAGCCCGGCCGGTTCAGTAGAACGCGGCTGGACCACCTGTCGCGACATGAAACGCGACGGGTACCCCCATCGCGATTTCAAAATGTCGCCAGAACATTAAATTGCTCATGTACCCCTGCTATATATGCCATTTGACCCTTGTTTAAACCTAATTAGGCACTATTATGAATAGTATTGGTGTGAATATTAATATTTGGTAATAATTATATAAATTTAATTAATTAAAAGCCATATGCACGATTATACATGTTTGTTGGATTTCTTAACACTTGCAAACACTAAACATTAATGTCTGTAATAAGACCCTAATAAATTACTCAATAATCTATCTAGTAATTAAGTGTAATTATTTCACTTAAATTTCCCTATTAATTTAATAACACTTGTCTTCATTTTATTCGCGTGCTTTGTACACCATTATCGTACTCCTCTGCCTTCGAACACTCGAGGCAAGACGGATAACATTTCGTTACACACTTCTTTCTTGACTTGGACCACCTCTCCGTTGGGAATACTCCTAAGAGGATCAGGGACTCATTGTCAAGGCCTCCGTAAGTCTTCTTGGCTTTGGCAGACGTCCATTGCCGACGAGCGGGTTGTACCATCAATATCTATCTTGCCCCTAGGGATCAATATGATCCAATGGCTTTAGTGTGTTCTCTCTTGTCTTGCGATCACGTCAGACCTCTGGTCTATGTTCATAGCACGGCTAGTGGGTGGTTGTGACTTCTACTAGGCTGTCGGCACACGACCTTGTGCTATGCAACTGTTACTATCGCTTGTTTATCGTTGTTTTTACGAATACGCCCCTATCTCACCTACTATTTTTATACTCTCATATGTTCGCTTTCTTTCTACACTCTCGTCCATTCGTCTACTACTCACATCTATTATTGGTACTCTATTTGGCCATCCATATGATTGTCTAAGATAAGAAAAATGACTTATGTCATGCAATAGGGCCCGATCTGGTCCTGGGAGGAGTGCCCGAAAAGTGCTATTTGTCCATGGGAGTTAAAATGATCAGGATGTTGGCATATATCTAGTGTCATTATACTATCAAGATTTAATCTATGACAATCAAACAATCAGTTCAAGTGTAATTGTTATAAGTGCTATCGTTACTAGTGCACTGTTATGCAACTTTACGTGCTATATCATTACATGGCCAATCCATCATCATACTTGTTGTGCTATTTTCTACATGACTATTTTCTATAGTTATCCTGCCTTTTAAGACATTAATCACTTAAACATGTCTGTTTACATGAGATATTAACTCCTAGTGAGCGTTATCGCTCACCCTGTGCTATTTATTTCATGTGTTTCAGGTGAGTCGAATGGAGATTACCACACTCACGAGGAAGGGAATGAGGAGGATGCTCAGGAGTGACCAGTTTCGACAACCATTTGCTTTTAGTAGTTAGTTAGTCATTAGTTAGTCAATATGTATTAGTTTGGATTTGAATAAAGTAATCTGGGCCCTAGTTTTGGCTCTGATTAGTAATTGTAATAGTTAGATGATGAATTATTAACGAAGTTGAATTTCATTTGGCTTTATTCCAATTGTGCAATGGATGTTGTCTATTTATCACTCGATACTATTTAATTAACTATAATTCCGCTCCGATATTCCGCGTCGGGGCGTTACATGAAGACTCATCCTTGCTTTAACATACAGGTGAGATAGGTGTTCCTGTGATTGAGGACGACATAGTGACGAGCGACTTTGAGCGAGAGGAGTAGCAGAGCTTGTGGAAGATTATTTGCTTAGCTTGTACTTTCCATTTACTAGTATGTGGACAATGATATGCTATAGACTTGTTTAATTATGTACCTTGTTTACGTTCATTGCTACTATATAGACTATGGAATGTGTGTAATGATGATGGAATAAGAATCTCTTTAATTTCCGCTGTACTTTCCTTTGTTATTTATGTACATCTCTACCTAATGTGTTGTGTTGGGTACATGTCGCACTGTGACGGCGCACTTTATATCGACGTGGATTGGTATAATCATACCAGTATAGAGAGGGTCGTTATAGTAGTACCATGCTTAGACAATGTTATATGTTATTTAAATACATGCTTATTCTTATTGTGGATTTATAGGCTTTGAGAGAGTTACCCTACTCATCCAATGACTTGTGAGGCTCATCCCTTCTTCTTCCAAGTGAAGGGGAGCAAGAGGGTTCCCGTCCCTCTTCTAGTTCCGGACCGCACCGTAGCGGAGTCGGGCCTATAACACCAGCAGAGTAATTTCCTTCTGTTGTGCCTTGGGGTTGGTCCCAAGTAATTGTAATCTGTACTTTGACTTTAGTTCGGAATTGAATATATACATTTCGTGTGAATATGTATAACATATGGGATCCCATATATGTTCAACGTGTTTTTTTATATTTCCACGGACATATATGTGTTGATATTCCTTGCGAGGTTTCGACAGCTTTGCGGGAGACGGAGTCGGGTCAAGCTCGTTATTAGGTTAACGGATTTGGACGACGTGATCCGTCACATTTTCTTTCTCCAATCCTTTCTGTAATATCATTTATTATTATAGGATTGCTAAGAGATTGAATGACTAGTGCCAAGATCACTGTCTGTCCAAGCGCATTAATGGATTTATGTCACGTGTTCTCCAGATAAATAAACTTATGTAAACTTATAATTAATTGTTTCTCTGTTTGAATATAAGCAGGAGTTAATCATGTTTTGAATTACTGAGGCAGTTATGAAGGGAAAAGATTGTTGGGAGGCCCCAAGCTCACAAGGGAAACAAGACGGATGCCGATTTAGATTATTGTGACAACCAAATCATCAATATGTCGAACATGAGGATAGTTTAGAAACAGTGCAATTGTGTATGAGGGAATCCATCCCATTTAACTACAATGACATGAACTTTATGATGAAACCTTGATTCAGAATAATGAACTGGGTGTTCTGTGCTTAGGTCAAGCAAGAGATGATTTGCTTAGTTTTTTATTGATGGAAAAGGCTTCTTCTATAGAGGGCCGTGTTAGTATCTTTAGTCACATTTTGGGAACTCTAGGGTCTCTATATTTTATCCCATTTTTATGATCTTCATGAATATGTGGTACAATTTAACTAGTGTATGGAGGAGTACAATTTCCCCTTCACTTATTTTGTTGCCATTTCATCTTTTGTTTTGTCATTGTCTTTCTTTGTTACTTATTTGAATTCATAGTTTGGAGATTGTAGACGTCACGGGATGGAACGTCACGCTCTCAGCTCCCAAGTGGGTAACGTTTTCAGCCCCTAAGTAGCCCCTAAGTTGGTATAGTCCTTCTTTACTCAATTCTGAGCTAGTGTTATATATATTTATCTGTATTAAGGATGCCGATAAATTATCCAGATTAGGAATTTATTAATTTTACTATGCCTAACTCCTTATTTACTTTTATCAAGATTGTGGTTTTGGTTCACATTTATGAATTTCAGTATGAACACTTCGGATGTCTGTAGTGAAACAAAAATGATGTAAGAAAATAGGTTGTGATCTTGGTTGGTCTGCCACATCTAGTCTCGTACAAATCTTCAAGTGTGATGCCAAAGCACTTATTTACACTAATTTGTAACAAAAATGATGTAAGAAAATTGGGTTGTCTTGGAGTAGAATGTTGTAATGTTTACACTGGCCGGTTTGTTGGTAATTTGACTCTCTGTTATTCTGCCTCCTGTGATTTTGTTAGACAGGCCAATTCTGCTGCAGTGATATCACTATAAATTGTGCTCCTGTGATGTCTCTATCTTCTACTGTGACTCTTGACCAGTGTTGGCAACATTGAAACTGGCTTATCCTCAATTTTTCGGACCCACTTATCAGTGGGAATCTTTGCATTATATAAAGCTTTCTTTGACTGCAAGAGATTGTTCATCTTTGCGATTACTCACATGAAAGTAATCTCGGAATACTGTGGAGCCATTTTTAGGTAAATATTGACCGAATAAACATGTTAGCAGTTCCCATCTTTGAAGTGTATTAAAGTTGTTGACCTTGTTAACATCATACAGAGAGTTGCCATTTTTTATGTTTGTAAATGTGCTGGTGCAGAGGCGTCCCATGTGCAATTAGTGTAGTCTTTGATTCTCCTTCTTTTGTTGTTATTTAAATGTTGTAATATCATTTCTTTTTTTGCCAATTCTTATGTTGTATGTCATTGTCAAACAGAGAATTGTATTTTTTGTGTCATTTTGATTCCCCTTCTTGTGATGTTATATTTAAATAAATGGTACATTGTAAATTTGGATGTTTTTACTAAAAAAATATCCAAAGCATTTGAATAGTAATTTAAGTTTGTGGAATGCATGAAAATTTTCTACGGTTATGATGGTGCCGGTCCGTTGGCTATTATGCACATGGAAATTGTTGGCTTTCATGTACATGTGATGTTTGAGTTCCTTGACGATAGTTGGGACCGTCGACCATCAGAAAATGGCAACATTGAGTCAGTGGGCTATTGTCCCTATGGCGATGGTTGGAACCGTCGTCCATCTAAAAAAGTATTGATAGTGGGATCTGTGGGCTATTTTTCACAAGGTGAGCATATTAACTATCGGTTGTCATACAAATGGTGACGGTTATCAACTGTTGTCAATGACCAGGCTCGACGGTTATTGACTTATTGTAAGAAGTGATTGACAATGATGTATGTAGCCCGACAGTTTTTGATAGTTGGTTATTATATAAAAGATGACGGTACACACGGTTGGCAATGGTATTTAAATAAAAAATAAAAAGTAGACGACGGTTGCGTGAAGTCCATGATTGGATGACCATCGGCGCCCATCATATATATAACCCAATGAAAGTATAGACCATGTTCTATGCACTAGGGTTGTACCGTGTATATTGGTTTGGACAATGATGTTTTTACGGACCATCGACGGTTTGAACCATCAACAATATTCTACTGCAGCTAGCCAGCGGCTGCTTCATCCGCCCACATACATATGAGCCTCAATTGCCCCAAATCCACGCTGCCTAATTGAGTAGGAGAGGGCACCGTTGGAACAAACGGAATTCTGAATGGAGATCAAAATGATATGACCTCCTGAAACATCTACACCTACACATTTAACAACTTGACTCTCCGGTCATAGTCTGACTACTACCCTCCTCCTCCCACCTCTTACTGATTTAAGAATCAAAAGGGGGCAACACTCTGGGTCCTCTTAATTGCTTCTTCTCTTTTATACGTCTTTCATGATGTTTCTTTAGTTACAAATCTTAGAAATACTTAATAGGTCGGACAGTCCAGCTGACATGACTATTTCTCAGCCTCTATAACGTGTATAATGGAGCATCTTAACCACTTAATCATTCGTCACCCTACAACAAAAAATTTTTGCAGTATTCTAGTTTTGAGCTCTAGCAATATTGATGGCCTTATGACGGCATGCCTGTGGCATCTGCAACCGGAGGAGGGAGGGGGAGGAGCGCCCTGGCCCTGCCCATGCAACAGCATCTTGCCGTTTGCATGGGTAAACCAGAAAAAGGGCCCTCGGGCCATTTATGGTAAGGGGAGAGCGACCCCTCCCCCACCCCGACTCCTTTATCTCCCCCCCCCCTCCTCGCAGATCTCTCCCCTCCCTGGTTTTCGTCTCTCCGACCCTCTTCTTCCCTCCCTTCTCTCTCTCTCTCTCTCTCTCTCTCTCTCTCTCTCTCTCTCTCCTCTCTCCTCTCTCTCTCTCCTCTCTCTCCTCTCTCGCTAATTGTCTCACTGGAGGGGGAAGCTCGCTGCCCCACCGCTACCTTGCTCGCCGTCGAAGGAGACTCCCCCACCCTCGCCGCACCGCCACGCCATCCGCTGCTAGGAGCCCACGCACGGAGGACGCCGTGCGCGGTGCAGTGTCACCGCCGTCCCCTGTGGGAGAGCTTCGCGCCATTCGTACTTCCGACGGGTCCTACCGTCGAGGTAAGGACCCCCCTCTCCCTCTCTGGCGTCGACTTCCCCTTTCCCGACACCGTTCTCTCTCTTCATCATTTTTTCTCTCTACTGTGAGTGAATCCGGGCCGGGGGTTTTCGGCGAGGGGAGGACCACTGGCGGCAGTTGCGCCATCCGGCGACCCCCCCCCTTGCCGCCGGCGCCGGCGCTTGTTGGCCGGCTGGCTGCCCACCCCCCCCCCCCCCTCACCTCCCTGCGTTGCAGAGGAGGAGTCGGGAGGAAGAAGGAGCGTGGCGCAGTGCGCCCAGATCCCGCTGGGATCTGGGCAGCGCCCTGCCCCCTGGCGTGCTGCGCCGAGGCGCTGGCCAGGGCTTCCCCTGCAGCACATTGCGCCAGTAGACCCCCCTTTTGGGCCCATTTGACCGCCGTTTTGGGCCGTTTCGTGACGCTTTCCGTGGGTTGTCGCTCTGGCTATGCCGGTGGGCCGGCCCGGGGTTGGTGGCCATTTTGTCGAGCCACGTGGTGGTCGGGCCCACTCGGGTCGACTCTGACCGGGCCGGTAGTGCCTGTTGACCGGTCAACTAGGGGCAGCCATGCTGGGTTTTTGGCACCCGTCGAGGACCGTCCGACCCCTCACATGTGCTGTATGGGCGTCTCGAGTTGACTTTGTGTTCTAGTTTGCTTCCACCTGTGTTTCGTACCGCACTCGTTATGCTTGTGCTGACTCCCTAGCACTGCACCTTACTAGTCTTCGCCCGGTGTTGTGGCACTTGAGGGCTTGTCCCAGCACACGGCGCGCTTTTGGGGTTGTTACCGTTTCCCGAGACCCCTGTCCTCGTGGGCCCGTTGAGGGAGGTCTCCGATCCACAAGTGCATCCCTTGATCATTTCTCCAGACAGAGGGGAAAACTGTGTTGGACAGTGGCGTTGAGTCATTTGTTGAGCTCACATAGTTGGTCCCGGTCCCGTGGAGTTTGGAGTGTCACGGTGCAGGCCAGCTAGTCCGTTCTCACTGCCTCGCCTTACATGGTTCCGGAGCCATGTCGAGAGGATAGGCATGGGACCGTAGTCCGTCCAGACAACGGCTTGTGTTTTTGTTTGGTCCACGCGTTTCACTCCGACGAGAGGGGAGACCTAGACTTGTGGTCGAGCGGTAAGACACCAGTGGGTGTACCTGACTACCGACTAGTAGAGGTTGGTCTATGGTAGTATTCTTGTCCAGACAAGGATTCTTCCGTCCGCGTGTGCAGCCTTGTATCGTCCACTGAGTGCTTTTACTGAGTTGGGACTGTGCATTGTTGTGCCGTGTTGATGGTACTTGTGGACTTGTGTACTTTCCATTTATTTATTTTAGTACTTGCATAGTTGCCACTCTGTTACTTTACCTGCTTAGTTGGTAGATCTGTTCAGTTAATTTATCGCCACTTTTCCACTTGCACAGTTAGTTACTCTTTTAGCTTTGTTGTTCTCCCACCTAGTTAGCTGCGTTGTTTCTTTTGCTTCCGCTGTTCGAACCGATGAGGGGTTGGGTTCCCTTACTGGGCTTTGTTCGCGAAGCTCACTCCTTCCCTTTCACAGGTGAGAGTTTGCAGCACTAGCAGGACCTCCCTCGGATGGAGTGTTAGTTCCGAGGCGTCACGTTTAGCAGCTATTTCTCTGTTTGAGTAGTTCTCACCCTCGGGGTATGCCCCTTAATGGTTTTGTGTTCCCTTTTGTTTACTGTACTTGTTCTTGAGACAGACAGATAGACATGTACTTGACATGTGGTCTCGTACTGGGGACTGTAGGGTTACGTTCATTTGTCTTCTTTGCTTACTTCACCGAGTCTGGTACTTGGAGGGTTCTGGGTATCAGATCCTTGGGTCGTTATAGTTGGTATCAGAGCAATCCTAGCGTAGCTAGTAAATGACTCAAATGACCGTGACGGTCTCAAGGAACAGTATGGGTGTGCTGCTGACTGATCGACTTACCTTTGACGTACTATTGTTCTAACGTTTTGGCAGGATATGGCTCCACGTAGGCAGAGACGGCTTGATGACATTCCAGACCCACCTAGAGATCCCGAGCTGTTAGAGATGAGTTACTCAGAGTCATCACAGGACGAGGCACAACACCCTCGAGATGCAGGTAGACGACATCGCAGAGGTGACCCTATGACACAGTTTCTCGACAGGATGTGGACTAGTTTAACGAGGCACATGAGGCATGAAGGTGGTCATAGAGGTCGAGTAGATAGAGATCCAGATCCAGAGGATGCCGCTACAATGTTAGAGAGGTTCTTGACGTTTCGACCCCCACAGTTTGCTGGAGCAGTGATCTAGATCGAGCTGAGAGCTGGGTGCACGAGATCGAGTGGACTTTCGAGACAATGGACTGTAGACCTGACGACAGAGTTACTTTGGCAGTGTACCAACTGTGCGGGTCAGCACACGAGTGGTGGAGGGTGCAGAGGCAGACGCATTTTCCAGGCTCGGCCCTGAGGCAGATTAGTTGGGAGTAGTTTGTGCCCCTCTTTCACGATGCGTACTTTCCAGCGCATGCGCAGCGTGAGAGGAGGGACCAGTTTTTCTCCCTCGTTCAGGGAGGCATGACCGTGACGGAGTACCACATGAGGTTCGTCACCCTCATGAGGCACGTGTCATCGATTGCTTCCAGTGAAGAAGTGCGGACTAAGAGGTTCATAGCAGGACTGAGGCCAAGCTGAGACAAGCGGTAGTGACACACTTGTACCAGACATTGTCAGATGCAGTTGCCAGAGCTGGAGCACTTGGGAGGGACATTCAGCAGCAGGTGGCCAGATCAGAGAGTTTTGGCAGGCAGAGTCCATACATTCGCCCCAATCACAGTCTTCGCGCTCCGACTACCTCTGCGTTGGGTGCTGAGTCGTCTAGGGTCGGGTCGATGCTTCGTAGGTTGTTTCGTTCTGGGAGTCATAGGTAGCAGAACAGATCAGGTGGACCTTTTCCAAGGCAATTTCCAGTAGAGGAGCAGTTAGTTCAACAGGTCAGTCAGTCGAGCCGGCACACCATCGTCTATTGTGGGTGCGGCCAGACGGGTCACTTTGTGAGAGAGTGCCCAGGAAGAGCAGGACAGCAGCAGGCACAGTCAGTACAGACAACATAGTCTAGATCGGACACCCAGCATAGGCAGTAACACTAGTTTCAGCAGCCACAGTTCTAGCAGTAGTTCAGCAGCCACAGTTCCAACAGTAGTTTTAGCAGTAGCAGGGTCAGCCACAGTGTCTGCAGCAAGGTCAGCGTGGTCAAGGTCGTGGTCGGGTGATGGCGCTTGATAATGAAAAACTTTTTGTGTTAAATTTCATACATTTAGTTAATTTTAGGCATACTTGTATATAAATAATGTGTATTTGATTTTAATTTTCATTTCATCCATGAATAGGTTTTTGAAATATTAGTTGATAATGGGTTAGAATACATATGTTAGATTTTCATTAATAAGTCATTTTTTTCAGATTGACTAATCAGGTTCATTTTGGGAAATAAAAGATCTTTTGTAAATAAATGTGTATATAAATAATTCTTGTTGCAATAACATTTTGTAATATCTTTTAATAGTAGATAGGTATAAGTTTGTAAATAAATAAGATTTTTTTCCCCACCAATCCATTAAATAAATAAGAATTTTTTTTTAATAATACACCACCATACCTTTGGTCACGCACACCATTGAAACCCTTCTTTACCCTTTCTTTTCTTCCCTAGGTCGATAGAAGTAGCTGGAAGCAGGGGGAGGCGGCTGGAGCAGGTGCGGGTAGCTAGGTGTGAGCAGCTGGGGGCAGCTGGTGATGGAGGTGTGCACATCCGGCGTGCGCGGCGAAGCTGGTGGCGGTGCAGAAAAGTTGTGCAACGGCTGGAGCTGGTGCGGAGGCGGGAAGCAGAAGCTGTGCACGGCGGAGATTGGGCGTGTGAAGTCCAGCTGTGCAGAGGCGTTGCACATCCAGCGGGCGCAACTGCTGGAGGCGGGAGAGTGGCACTCAGGCGGGAGGAACCGGGGTGTGCAGAGGTGCATGTGCAACTGGGTGCGCGGGAAGCGGAGCTCACGTGTGTGTGAAGCGGGTGAAGCTCGTAAAGAGCCTGGGCCAGGAAGGTTCGACTGTGTCTATATAAGGACCCCAAGGTCCTCAGATATGGGGGGACTCAGCTGTTGTTGTTAGGCGGGAGAGGTAGCTGGTTGTAGAGATTAGGTTTTCTTTCTTCTTCCTCTGTTTGGGTTCGGAATCAACGTTTTCTTCTTTCTTTTGTGAGATTGGATTGGTTGGGCTGTGAGAGATCCAGGGGTTCCTCCCTCTGTTCTGCGAGGGAATTTTAGTGTTTTTTTTTTATTCTTTTCCTCTATACTGCTGAGATCAACATTTTCTTTCTTTTTTTCTGGGTTGTGTTTTTGGGGAGATCGGCTTATTCCTACTCTCTACTGCTGGGAGATCAGGGACTTCCTGCTTCTTATGTTCTGGGAGATCGGCTTCTTTCTTCTTTTCTTCTGTTGGTTCGAGAGACTGGTTGTGTTGGAGAGATCGATCCAGTAGATTTTGTTTTCTTTTTCTTTCTTCCTCTGTACTGCTGGGCGATTCTTCCTCCTTTCGGGTTGCTGGGAATTGATGGCTTCCTTTTGTCTTCTGTGAGGGTAGTGATTCAGGCTACTGAGGTAGTCGATCCAAAGAGCAGCGGCTTCTTCTTCTGTAGAAGGCTTCCAGAAATCGATGGCTTCTTCCTCTTTCTTCTGCACCTGGGAGGGTGATGGCGTCCAGATGACTTTGAGGTCTACCCAAGCCAGACAAGAGTTGAGTTCGTGATCCATGTTTCTATTGCAGCAGGAGATAGATTTGAATTCACGAGGGATTTCGGAGTTCTTAGTGTTATTTTTGTTCTTATCCTGTTCTATAGTGGGGAATTTGATTAAACATCAGTAAACTCCTTATCTGAATGTTCTGTTCGATTCTTAGAGTTGTGAAGATGGTGTTCCAGTTTTTGTAGAGAGCTACGATTACAAATTGTGCATCCCCTGAACTATAGGGGTAAAGTGGTTTGATAATTTCTAGTTAAAATCTTTGTCTATCTGTTTGATCCCTCGAATGTGAGGGCACATGAATATAAAATTTCTATAATTCTTGTTGATCTCAATTTAAATTTCTGGTTGAGTTCCTTTTTCATTGTCTCATTCTGATCTTTGAATTGTAATAGAATTGTGATTTTGATTTAGTAATAATAAATTCTATTTCTAAATTTTCTGTTCAATTCTTGAGCTATGAGGATAGTTGGCTGATGTTTGTGGAAGAGCTGAGAATGTTGACTGTTTATCCCCTAAGCTGTAGGGGTACATTGAGTTGATAATGTTCTTTTGAGAATTCTTATTCTATCATCTTTTCATCTTCTGAAGTTTTAAATCATTTCAGAATTAGAAGTGCGTCCGTGTGTTTCTAGTTAAAGATTGTTGTCTACCTGTTTGATCCCTCAATTGAGAGGGTACAATGTTACCAATTTTTTGTTAATTTCAATTCTGCATGTTCTTTCATTATGTTTGACGTGTCGAGTTGTGAGGGGTTTGATTGGTGCTGTTATAGAATTGAATCTACTGCAATGTTATCTTGGTGGAAAAGTGTTTGTTAGAGTTGTTTCAAAAATAGTTTCTTAAGTCGGACTTTATTCAGTCTCCCTGTGGAAATGACCGTTCTCACCACTTTGATAGTTCATCTTTTCTATTTTAAATTTGTGAGACAATTTAGATAAGGTGAGCATTTTGACGTGTGCAAAGAACTCTAGACAATGAAAGTGTACAGTCAACAATGTTGCATTCATCTTGGCGCCGTTGCGGGGGAGGCAATAGAGATTGATTTAAATCTGTTTTGATTTGATTTTATTTGCATTGGGCTTCTCATTGACATGTTATTGGGCTTTTCATTTCAGATTTGCACATAAGTGGAACATGGAGATTGGACTTGACATTTGATCCCATTGGAGAGGAGAGCTTGCGGATTTGTTTTCACATTTGTTTTTAATTCAGAATTTTAGATAGAAGAGTGTGAGTGAAACTTGTAGTGGGGATTTCATGTATTCTTTGTGCATGTACAGAGATTTCTTTCTAGTTGGCATGTAATAATTAGCCTTTTGGTGGTTTGTGTGCTTTGGAATTAGTTTGTAGTATCACTTTATATTTTCTTAGTTAAGTTTCATTTCATTTAGTTCAAAAACCAAATAAAAATAAAACAAATCTAAAACAAAACTTCCAAATCGCTCTTTCATGTAAGTCGTTTGTTTTGTAAATAAAAATTTCATCTTCTTATGATTAGAATCACTTGTTTTAGGACATTCATCATTTTAATTGTCATTTGAATTACATTTCTTTTTCTGCTTTGAAGAGTGCGGGGGAAAGGTATGACTTCTATCTCTTGTTTCATGCATTAGACTTAGCATTAGAAAACCCTTATTTGAACTTGATTTGTTGCACTTCATATTTGTAAAAGGGACTGCTTAAGGGCATCACCCTTTAGAAAAAATAAAGATAAGGTGAGGGATTTCATCACCATTTCCTTTGCCCAAAAATCACTAAAAAATTTCCACATTCTTGCATTTGCCTAAACTTTTAATAAAAACCAGTAGACTTGGCCCTAGGGTTCATAACTAGATTTATCCTTTCTTAATTTCAAAACTTCTCTTTAAGTCTGGTGTCTAGGATTAGAGGTTAAAAAGCTTATGCTTATGTGAGTTAGAGGTTATTTAATTGGGTCCTTGCGAAAGCAAGGGGTGCCTCCCTCTACTCCACCTCTTACCTAGCTAGTACAAGAAGAGTTAGGATTGGACTTAAGCAAGCATAAATCCGATTTTGAGAAAATTAACATAGGTCCAAAGACACTTAGTGTTTAGGTTAATTTGTTTCAAAGTGTTTGTTTGTTGGTTTGTTCATAAAATTCAATAATCAAAATCATAAAAATCTAAAAATTTAAAAATAAAACAGAGGGCTTTCAACTGTGTATGCTTGGTAGATGCTCCCTGAACATAGATTTGGCTCAACCTATAGACGAGATCGTAAGATTCTTTCATAGGATGGTCAACCAAGACCAAAACCAAGTTACTAGGAATGTAGAGGAGGTCGCACCCAGACAGAAGAAGGAGTACTTCATTCCTTCTGATTATCAACCTGCTACTTGCATTAGGCCAGAAATTCCTTCAAATCACTTTGAAATCAAGCCAGAAACCATTCAAATGTTGCCATCCTTCTATGGCAATCCCAATGAAGACCCTTATAAGCATATAGATGAGTTCCTAAAGATTTGTTCCACTGTCAGGATCCAAAATTTCACTTAAAATGCCTTAAGACTGACCCTATTTCCATTCTCTTTAAAAGATAAGGCAAAATATTGGTTAGGAACCATAGGGAGAACCATTAGATCATGGCCAGAAATGCATCAGGAGTTTTTGAAGAAAATTTACCCCATTGGCCGCAATAACACCATGAGAAGAGCAATAACTAGATTCTCCCAACACCCGGGAGAGTTAATGCATGAATCATGGGAGAGATTAAAATAGTTGCTTAGAAAATGTCCCCACCATGGTTTGTCAAGGTGGCAAATAGTCCAAGCTTTTATTGAAGGTCTGACGGAATCCAATAGATAGATAGTTGATGCCTCATGTGGAGGAGGATTCATGACTAAGAGCGAGGATGAGGCATATGATCTGTTTGATACATTGAGTGAGAATTCTATCAATCATGCCTCACTCCACTCTTATGAGAGAGCACTAGGACCTGTAAAGAAAGCAGGGTTGTATGAATTAAGAGAGAGGGGAGAATCAGATTCTAGGGTAGAAGATCTGTTAGCTAGACTTGATCAGATTTGGAGCAGAAGTTGGAACAAAAATTCGATCAATTACTATCTCTAACTGGGCAAGCCACACCCAATTTTTCTCAACCACCTGAAACTTGCTCTATGTGTACTAGCTCAGCCCACTCCACTAATGCTTGTCCCACTACTACCCAATTACCCCCTTTTATTCAAGAACAAGTCCAAGCTGCCCAATGTTTCTACAAACCCTCCTATGATCCATATTCTAACACATACAACCCTGGTGGAGAAACCATCAAAATTTTCTTGGAAAAATCAATTGAACAAGTGTCTCAACCTTCCTTTAAGCAACCCATGTACGGTCAATCCTATCCCAATCAGAATCTGGGATTTGGCCAATCTTTTATCCAAACCTCCATAAGTCCAAGGAAATCAAAACTCCAATCAATTTCCTCATACCAATTTCTAGCAACCTTCATATAATCAACCACCACCTCTTCAGCCAATTGGGAAGATAAAATAAATCAACTCCAAAACATGATGGTGACTCTATGCCAAACTGTGCAAGAACAACAAAATCAATATCAAAATCAAAACCAAAATTTTCAACAAAATTGGCAAGGATAGAGTCCAGATTGTTGATGTATGTCAAAGGAGGGAATCAGGTCAGCTGCCAAGTCAAGTATAGCAAACCCAAGGAACAACCCTCCCGGATTTTATCAGAACCAGCAATACCATCAAGCCTAGGGGTACAGACCACCTGCTCACCAAAATGCCCCTCCTCCACTAAACCAACAACAAGCTTGTGTTCAAAACATTCCAGCACCACAAAATCAGAATCAACATATACAACAGAACCCTCCTCCTGCCCAAGCTAGGGGCTCCCAAGTAGAGAATGCAAAAACTGTGTCTACCTTAAGAAGTGGAAGAATCAGAATAAATCCTCACCCACACATGTCAACATTGCATGAGGATAAAGAAAATCAAATTGAAGAAGAGATTGAAGAAAATGTTAAAAAAAGAAAAGTCCAAGGGAAAGGAAAAAATGACTGAAGAATCTCTAGATAAAATCAAAATGAATGAAGACCCAAGCTGTGTACATTCCAAGAGTCCCTTCCTGAGGCTTTAAAGCCAAAATCCAAAAACAAACCAGCTGGTAATGAAGAACTCTTGGAACTTTTAAGCAAGTTCACATCAACATTCCTCTCCTTGATGCCATTAAGCATGTGCCTGCTTATGCCAAATTTAAAAAGAAATGTGTACTCCAAAACGTGAAGTGAGAAATAAAACTAAAACAATCATTCTTCCAGAAATGTGAGTACTATTTATCTGAACCAACTTCCTAAAAAGCTCAAAGATCTGGGCACTCCACTAATTCCTTGCACCATTGGTGGAGTCACTTTTGAAAGCGGCCTTTTAGATTTGGGAGCCAGTGTCAATCTCTTACCTTCTGCTATTTTTGAGAAATTCAAGTTAGGAGAATTGAAACCCACTTCTGTTGTCCTTCAACTAGCCGATCGTTCTGTCACCACTCCTAAAGGCTTAGTTGAAGATGTTATTGTGAAAATCAATGATTGTTACTTCCTGCTGATTTCATCATTCTAGACATGAACACTTCTCAAGATTTAACTCAGTTACCATCATCCTTGGTAGACCTTTTTGGCACAAACTAGAGCTAACATTGATTGTGCTACCGGGATGATGGATATATCATTTTGGGATAGGCGGGTTAGTACCAATATTTTTAGGGCATCTAGGCACCATGATCAAGGAGAGAGTTGTCTAGTGGTAGACTCCTTGGAACAATCCTGTGTGGAAGAAACAGTAGACCATCCCTGTGCTCTAGGGTTTGAGGGAGAGGAAGGACAATTTAGTTCCCTATTTCAGAATAATGATCCATCATTTCCATTAGAGTGTCCTCCAAACGTTGAGCTAAAACCACTCCCTGCTAGTTTAAAGTACATCTTTTTAGGAGAGAATGAGACTTGGCCCATCATAATTGCCAATGATCTTGAGGAAGGGCAGGAGAAGAAATTGATTGAAGTCTTGAGAAGTCATAAGAAAGCTATAGGTTGGACAATTGATGATTTGAGAGTGATAAGTCCTTCAGTGTTCACACATCGCATATACTTAGAAGAAAATGCTAAAAGTTCAAGAGAAATGCAAAGAAGATTTAATCCCAACATGAAAGAAGTTGTTAAGAAGGAGATTGTCAAATGGCTTGATGCTGAATTCATTTATCCTATCTCTGATAGCCAGTCGGTTAGTCCAATTGATGTTGTGCCGAAAAAGTCAGCACTAACTGTTATTCAAACTGAAAAGGGTGAGCTCATTCCCACTCGGTTGGCTACTGGATGGAGAGTGTGCATTGACTATCGCAATTTGAATGCGATGACCAAGAAAGACCATTTCCCCTTGCCTTTCATTGACAAATCTTAGAGAAACTTGCAGGCCAAAAATTCTTTTACTTTCTTGATGGATATTCAGGGTATAACCAAGTGGCTATTCACCCTGAGGATCAAGAAAAGACCACTTTCACATGTCCATTTGGAACTTTTGCCTTTAGACGCATGCCCTTCGGGTTGTGTAATGCCCCCGCAACTTTTCAACGTTGCATGCTGTCTATTTTCTCAGACATGGTTGGGGATTACTTAGAAGTCTTCATGGATGATTTTTCTCTGTTTGGAAGTGACTTTGATTCGTGCCTCGACCATTTGACTGAAGTGCTCAAAAGATGCATAATGTCAATCTTGTCTTAAGTTGGGAAAAGAGCCACTCATGTTAACAGAGGGGATTGTCTTAGGGCATATTGTCTCAGAGAGAGGGATAGAGGGTAGATAAAGCCAAGGTAAATCTCATTTCCAAATTGCCTCTCCCAACTCTATCAAACAAATTTGATCCTTCCTTGGTCATGTTGGATTCTACACGAGGTACATCAAAGATTTTTCCAAAATTGCAAGACCATTGACTTCTTTGTTAAAAGACACTCATTTCATTTTTGATGAAGCTTTTAATAAAGTATTTGAGGACTTAAAAGACATTTTGACCAGAGCTCCAATTCTACAATCTCCAGACTGGTCATTACCATTTGAGATAATGTGTGATGCTTCAGACATTGCAATAGGTGCTATTTTGGGTCAGAAAATGATAAAGGATCTGTTGTGATTTTATGCAAGCAGAGAACATTGAATGACACTCAGATTTGATACACAACCACTGAGAAAGAGCTCCTAGCTGTTGTCTTTGCCTTAGAGAAGTTCAGATCCTACCTTTTAGGAGCCAAAATCATTGTTTTCACTGACCATACTCCTTAAGGCATTTGCTTGCCAAAAGGATGCCAAGCCTAGGTTGATCAGATGGATTCTCTTGTTACAGGAGTTTGATTTGAAAATCATGATAAGAAGGGTCCAAGAATGTGGTAGCTACCATTTGTCCAGAATAGTTGCCCGGACTCTATGCCTATTAGAGATGCTTTCCCGGATGAGCACATTTTGCTGTCTCCATATTTCATCTCCATGGTATGCACACATTGTGAATATAATATATTGGACGAGTACCTGGAGATTGGACCAAAAAAAAGAAAGAGAGAGATTCTTTGCTAGGGACAAGTATTTTATTTGGGAGGACCCGGAGCTATTTTCATAGGACCAGACCAAGTGATAAGAAGATGTGTCCCTGAGAGTGAGTATCAAAGTGTCAAGTTTTGCCATTCTCTTGCTTGTGGAGGGCATTTATCAGGAAAGAAGACCGCTGCTAAGGTCTTAGACTCTGGTTTCTATTGGCCCACATTGTTTAAGGATGCTCACCAATTTTGTAAGGCCTGTCCTAGATGTCAAACCATGGGAAATATTTCTAAGAAGGATATGATGCCTCTTAATCCAATTTTGGTTGTAGAAATTTTTGATGTTTGGGGAATAGACTTTATGGGACCTTTTCCACCGTCCTTGGATACACGTACATTTTTAGTGCAGTTGATTATGTGTCCAAATGGATAGAGGCCATTACCACAAAGACCAATGATCATAAGGTGGTCATCAAATTTGTTCAGAAAAAACATCTTTCTAGATTTGGGTGGCCCAAGGCAATCATTAGTGATGGAGGACCACTTTTCATTAACACTCAGTTTAGGAACCATCCTAAGGAAGTATGGGATCACCCATAACCTGGCAACATCTTACCATCTGCAAACCAGTGGCTAGGTAGAAGTATCAAACAAGGAGATTAAGAACATTCTTCAGAAGTCAGTTAGGCCTGATAGGAAAGACTGGTCAGAAAGGTTAGATGATGCATGTGTGCCTACCCGAACAGCTTTCAAAACTCCCATTGGAATGTCCCCTTACCGGCTTATTTTGGAAATCTTGTCATCTTCCGGTAGAACTTGAGCATAGAGCCTATTCGGCTATTAAACAGGTAAATCTTGATTTAGCCCAAGCTGGTCAACAAAGGGCTCTACAGTTGAATGAGCTAGAAGAACTTAGAAATGAGGCCTATGAAAGTTCCAAGATCTATAAAGATAGAGCCAAAGCATTCCATAGTAAACACAATCATAGAAAAACTTTTCAAGTGCATGATACGGTCTGGTTATTCAATTCTAGGCTTCGTCTGTTTCCGGGAAAATTGAAGTCCCAATGGGATGGTCCTTACACTGTTGTCAAAGCTTGTGACAATGGTGCTGTCATTATTCTTGACCCTAAAACTGGACAATCATTCACTGTTAATGGGCAGATGGTTAAAGCATTTCTTTGAAAGTCCACCTTCCTTGAAAATTGAGTCTACCATGCTAGCTGAGCCAAATGGAGCTTAGTTGCGTCTGGCTGAAGACGGTAAACTTAGCGCTCTTGGGAGTCAACCCATGTGTATAGATTTTCTTTATCAGGTAATTCTCTGTCTTACTTTCTTTTCCTGTAACTAATTTGGGAAGGGTAGAATAAACATGCATTCATAGTCCTCACCCTAACCATTGTTTCATTTCTTTTACTTGAGCTTATACATGTGCAAATAAAAAGAAAATTTTACAATATTTCATCTTTGAATAAAAAAATGCTTAGCATTACGAAACATAGACTATATGTCTGATCTTTAACCATTAAAAATTTTGAAGTTGTCACATCCCTTTGCAAGCATCCATGTTAGGTGCCCTCTAGTAAAGGATTACATGTACTCTCTGTCTACCTTATGTAAGGATTTATGGCAAGAAGTTTTTATACACACACTACACAACCACTTAGACTAGTTAAACCCGAATGTCGCAAATTTGTTACGGCTGGTAGTAGAGAGATGATTGGTTTTCTCCCTTCCCCTTAAGTGAATTGCGAAGGAAGTGAAGGCGTGTGATCAAGGAACCTGACTGCCCATCCTTCCTTTAAGAGGAAAGGAAAAGAAAAAAAAAGAGAAAAAAAAAGTAAAAGGAAAAAAAAAAAATAGATTATATCTATGAAAAATGCACCGGATCTGAGTAAAGTTGGACTCGCTACTCTTGAAAAGTGATGGGTTGTGCAGCATTATGGATGAAAAAGAAGAAAGAAAAATTTTGAGTGCACAAAGTGCAAATAAAGGGGCAAAGTCCTCAGCTCAGATAAATAATCCTCAAGGAAGTTGGGCAGAATGGAACTGAGAGAAACAACCCAATCTGACTCAGCAAGGATCTTATTTCACAACTCTTTTCTTCTCCCTCGAATTAATCTAATCTCAAATACTAACTGAGGCATAGAAGCTCCAGAAGGGCTGATGCAATTTGTGCACTAATTTCTTGCTATAAGCCCTTACAATTAGGAAAGTCATATATCCGCATTAATCTTTTACATGATGGCTGCTTAGCATGAGACATTACATCTTCTAGTTCGACAATTAGCATAATTTTTATTGCTAAGGGACTAACAATATTCAAGTAGGGAGGAGTGATAATTGAAAAACTTTTCATGTTAAATTTCATACATTTAGTTAATTTTAGACATACTTTGTCTATAAATAATGTGCATTTTGATTTTAATTTTTATTTCATCCATGAATAGGTTTTTAAACATATTAGTTGATAATGGGTTAGAATACACATGTTAGATTTTCATTTAATAAGTCTTTTTTTTTTCAGATTGACAAATCATGATCATTTTGGGAAAAAAAAGATCCTTTGTAAATAAATGTTGTATATAAATAATTCTTGTTCCAATAATATTTTGTAAATATCTTTTAATAGTATATAGGCATAAGTTTGTAAATAAATAAGATTTTTTTTACCCCACCCAATCCCATTAAATAAATAATAATTTTTTTAATAAATACCCCACCATACCTTTGGCCACGCACACTATTGAAACCCTTCTTTACCCTTTCTTTTCTTCCCCAGGTCGACGGAAGCAGCTGGAAGCAGGGGGTGGCGGCTGGAGCTGGTGCGGGCAGCTGGGTGTGAGCAGCTGGGCGCGGCTGGCGATGGAGGTGTGCGCATTCGGCGTGCGCGGCAAAGCTGGAGGCGATGCAGAAAAGTTGTGCAGCGGCTGGAGCTGGTGCGGAGGCGTGAAGCAGAAGCTGTGCGCGACAGAGATTGGGCGTGTGAAGCCCAGCTATGCAGAGGCGGTGGGCATCCGGCATGCGCATCAGCTGGAGGCGGGGGTGTGGCGCTCAGGCGGGACGAACCGAGGTGTGCAGAGGTGCTTGTGCAGCTGAGTGCGCGGGAAGCGGAGCTCACATGCATGTGAAGAGGGTGAAGCTCGTGAGGAGCCTGTGCCTGGAAGGTTTGACTGTGTCTATATAAGGACCCCAAGGTCTTCAGATGTGGGGGGACTCGGCTGTTCTTGTTAGGCGGGAGAGGTAGCTGGTTGTAGAGATTAGGTTTTCTTTCTTCTTTCTTTTGTTTTGGTTGGGAATCAATGTTTTCTTCTTTCTTTTGTGAGATTGGATTGGTTGGGCTGTGCGACATCCAGGGGTTCCTCCCTCTGTTCTGCGAGGGAATTTTAGTGTTTTTTCTCTTCATTTCCTCTGTACTGATGAGATCAACGTTATCTTTATTTTTTTTGTGTTTTGTTTTTGGGGAGATCGGCTTATTCCTGCTCTCTGCTACTGGGAGATCAGGGAGTTCCTACTTCTTATGTTCTGGGAGATCGACTTCTTTCTTCTTTACTTCTATTGGTTTGAGAGACTGGTTGTGTTGGAGAGATTGATCGAATAGAGTTTGTTTTCTTTTCCTTTCTTCCTCTGTACTGATCGGCGATTTTTCCTCCTTTTTGGGTTGCTGGGAATCGATGACTTCCTTTTGTCTTCTGCGAGGGTAGTGATTAAGGTTGCTGAGGGAGATCGATCCAAAGAGCAGCGGCTTCTTCTTCTGTAGAAGGCTCCCAGAAATCGATGGCTTCTTCCTCTTTCTTCTGCACCTGGGAGAGTGATGGCGTCCAGATGACTTCCTGAGGTCTACCCAACCCAGATCAAGAGTTGAGTTCGTGATCCATGTTTCTGTTGCAGCAGGAGATTACATTTGAATTCACGAGGAATTTCAGAGTTTCTTAGTGTTATTTTTTAATTCTTATCCATGTTCTGTAGTGGGGAATATGATTAAACATCAGTAAACTCCTTCTCTGAATTTTATATTCGATTCTTTGAGTTGTGAAGATGGTGTTCCAATTTTTGTAGAGAGCTACGATTACTAATTGTGCATCCCCTGAACTGTAGGGGTAAAGTGGTTTGATAATTTCTAGTTAAGTTTTTCGTCTATCTGTTTGATCCCTAGAATGTGAGGGCACATGAATCTGAAATTTCTATAGTTCTTGTTGATCTCAATTTAAATTTCCGGTTGAGTTCCTTTTTCATTGTCTCATTTTGATCTTTGAATTGTAATAGAATTGTGATTTTGATTTAGTAATAATAAATTCTATTTTTGAATTTTCTGTTCAATTCTTGAGCTGTGAGGATAGTTGGCTGATGTTTGTGGAAGAGCTGAGAATGTTGACTGTTCATCCCCTAAGCTGTAGGGGTACATTGAGTTGATAATGTTCTTTTAAGAATTCTTATTCTGTCATCTTTTCATCTTCTGAAGTTTTAAATCATTTCAGAATTAGAAGTGCATCCATGTGTTTCTAGTTATAGATTGTTGTCTACCTGTTTGATCCCTCAATTGAGAGGGTACAGTGTTACCAAGTTTCTATTAATTTCAATTCTGCCTATTCTTTCATTATGTTTGACGTGTCGAGTTGTGAGGGGTTTGATTTGTGCTATTATAGAATTGAATCTACTGCAATGTTATCTTGGTGAAAAAGTGTTTATTAGAGTTGTTTCAAAAATAGTTTCTTAAGTCGAACTTTATTCAATCTCCCTGTGGAAATAACCTATTCTCACCACTTTGCTAGTTCATCTTTGCTATTTTAAATTTATGAGACAGTTTAGAGAAGGTGAGCATTTTGACGTGTGCAAAGAACTCTAGACAACGAAAGTGTATAGTCAACAATGCTGCATTCAGCACTCACTAGGGTAGAGGCGGAGGCCTCGAACCTAGTGGAAATTACTTTACCCATCTCTGGTAGGATTGCTCGTGTTTTAATTGATTCTGGTGCTACTCATTCCTTTGTTTCCAAGGAGTTTGTGAGTGCTTGGTAGAGTCGGTGCCCGAGCAGCAATGTGAGTTGCTCGTCGAGGTTCCTTCCAGTGACTTCATGCTTACTTCAAGTCGTTTGGAGTGTGTGCCCATTGAGGTTGAGGGGCACGTCTTGCCAGCCAGGTTGTTTGTTCTCCAAATCTGAGACTTTGATGCGATCTTGGGGATGGACTGGCTGGAGGCCTACTCTGCAGTGCTAGATTGCTGGAGAAAGATGGTGTAGTTCTAAGTACCTGGTGCACCTTCCTTGTGTTTTAGAGGTATCTGATCCATACGTCGACCTTTCATTTCTGCTTGTAGAGCGAGGCGTTTGGTTCGTCATGGTGCTGTGGCCTACCTTGCTTCAGTTTATTTCTCTGAGACCAGTGGTGTTTCCGTTTTGGGTATACCGGTGGTTAGTGAGTTTTCAAATGTCTTTCCCGAGGAGTTGCCGGGTTTACGTCCCAAGCGGGAGGTGGATTTTGCGATTGAGTTGTTGCCTGGGACAATGTCGTTGTCCAAGGCACCTTACCGTATGGCCCCCGTTGAGCTGAGAGAGCTCAAGCATCAGCTTCAGGAGTTGCTTCAATTGGGTTTCATTTGTCCTAGCCAGTCACCTTGGGGTGCGCCGGTGCTGTTCGTGCAGAAGAAGGATGGGAGTTTGAGGCTATGCATAGACTACAGGGAGCTGAACAAGGTGACAACGAAGAACATGTATCCGCTATTGAGGATTGACGACTTGTTTGACCAGTTGCAGTGAGTCAAGGTATTACCATTTGAGGATCTAGGCAGAGGATTTCAGAAAGTCAGCCTTCATGACCAGGTATGGCCACTACAAGCATCCGTACTTGGACCGTTTTGTAGTTGTGTTTGTGGATGACAACTTGATTTACTCAACTTCAGAGGAGGAGCATGCTGGATACCTGAAGATCGTGCTTCAAATATTGAGGGATCACCAACTTTATGCTAAGTTCAGCAAGTGCGAGTTTTGGCTAAAGGAGGTGCATTTCCTTGGACACATGATCTCAGGTGTTGGTGTAGCAGTGGATCCAGCCAAGGTAGAGGCAGTTTTGAGTTGGTCACAGCCGAGTACAGTTCCAGAGATCCGCAATTTTCTAGGTTTGGCAGGGCACTACCACAAATTTATTTGGGATTTCTCAAAGATTGCAGCACCTTTGAGACGATGTTGACTAGGAAGGATGTCGGATTCCAGTGGACCGCAGATTGTGAGGCCAACTTTTAGGAGCTAAAGTAGAGACTGACTACAACACCAGTGTTAGTGTTACTGTCAGGTAATGGAGGTTTCGTGGTCTACACCAATACTTCGAAGGTAGGCTTAGAAGCAGTGCTGATGCAGCATGGCAATGTGGTGGCCTATGCGTCCAGGCAGCTGAAGAGGCATGAGGAGAACTACCCGACACATGACTTGGAGTTAGCAGCAGTGGTGTTTGCTTTAAAGCTATGTTGGCACTATTTGTACGGTGAGAGGTTCGAGATCTTCACCGACCACCAGTGTCTCAGGTATCTGTTCACACATAGAGATTTGATCTTGAGGTAGCGCAGATGGATAGAGTACCTGAAGGACTACGACTTCACCCTTTCCTATCACCCAAGGAAGGCGAACGTCGTAGCAGATGCCTTGAGTAGGAGAGCCCATGTCAGTGCGCTGATGCTCAGAGAGTGGAGGATGCTTGAGGATGTGGCTCAGAGTTTCCTTTAGGTACCTAAGAGTAGAGATAAGGCAGTGTTGGGTAGCTAGACAGTCAGACCAACAGTGTACTTCGAGGTGATAGCAGAACAGTTAGCAGATCCAGAGTTGGCAGAGATACTACAGTTGCCAGAGGTTCAGCTAGATGACAGTTCAGAGGTCAGATACAGAGGTAGGTTGTACGTACTGAGGGATGCAGAGTTAAGGCAGAGAGTGCTTCAGGAGGCACACAGATCAAGGTATATTGTTCATCATAGCTCCACCAAGATTTACCACTGCTTGAAGAAGCACTTCTGGTGGCCTGGGATGAAGAGGGAGATTGCTGAGTTCGTGTCTAGATGCATAGTTTGCCAACAGGTTAAGGCAGAGCATCAGCGTCCAGGTGGTGAGCTTCAGCCGTTGCCTATTCCCAAGTGGACGTGGGACAACATCGCCATGGACTTTGTGGTTGGATTGCCCCGCACACAGCAGAGACATGATGGCATTTGGGTAGTAGTGGATAGATTGACAAAGACAACACACCTTTTGCCAATGAGGATGACATGGTCAGTTGATAGGTTATCCAGATTGTACATGGACAGGATTATACCGCTTCATGGAGTACCATTATCGATTGTGTTAGATAGAGATCCGAGATTCACTTCAGGGTTTTGGCGGAGTCTATAGAGAGCACTAGGCACCGAACTGAGGATGAGCTCCGCTTATCACCCACAGACAGATGGCCAGTCAGAGAGGACGATACAGACTTTGGAAGACATGGTTAGGGCATGTTGTTTGGAGTGGAGTGGGTCTTGGGAGACACACCTGCCGATGGTTGAGTTCACCTACAACAACAGCTACCACTCTAGCGTTGGCATGGCACCTTTTGAGGCACTGTATGGCAGACTATGTAAGACCCCGTTACACTGGCACGAAGTTGGTGAGAGTCCGCTTTTGGGACCAGAGTTAGTTCAGCAGTGTGCAGATATAGTTAGGTTGATCTGGCAGAGGTTATAGACAGCACAGAGCAGATAGAAGTGCTACGCAGACAGACGCAGGAGGCCACTTGAGTTCGCACCAGGAGATTTTGTGTTCTTGAGGATCTCGCCGAAAAAGGGTGTGATGAGGTTCGGGAAGAGGGGAAAGCTCAGTCCCAGGTTTATATGCCCCTTTCCCATCTTGGAGCTGATCGGCGAGGTTGCATACAGATTAGCACTACCGCCAACACTATCAGCAGTTCAAAGTGTGTTCCATGTGTCGATGCTGAGGAAGTACATGCCAGATTCGAGTCATGTGTTAGACTACTCAGAGTTAGAGGCTGCACCAGATCTGATAGTTCTGTAGTACCCAGTTAGGATAGTGGACAAGAAGGTTCAGCAGCTGAGGAGTAGGTAGATTCTGATGGTCAAGATTGCTTGGGAGCACCATGCGGACCATGAGGTGACTTGGGAGCTTGAGGACGAGACGCGGGAGAGATTCCCCCATCTGTTTGAGTGAGTTCATTCCTACCCCTGCTTTGTACTTTCGGCTTTATTTTTGTAATTTCGAGGGCAAAATTTTGTGTAAGGGGGTGGGATGTGGCATCTGCCACCGCAGAAGGCCAGGGAGGAGAACCATGTCCCTGCCCATGCAACAACATCTTGCCGTTTGCATGGGGACACCAGAAAAAGGGCCCTCGGGCCATTTCTGGTAAGGGGAGAGCGACCCCTCCCCCACCCCGACTCCTTTATCTCCCCCCCACCTCGCACGATCTCCCCCCTCCCCTGGGTTCGCCCTCTCTCTCTCCTGACCCTCTTCTTCCTCCTCTTCTTCCCTCCCTGCTTTTCTCTCTCTCTCTCTCTCTCTCTCTCTCTCTCTCTATCTATTATCTCCCTGGAGAGGAGGCTCGCCGCACCGCCGCTGCCTTGCTTGCCGCCGGAGGAGACTCCCCCACCGTTGTCGTGCCGTTCGCCACTAGGAGCCCGTGCATGGAGGACGCTGTGCGCAGTCCAGTCGTGCCGCCGTCGCCCGAGCTTCGTGCCGTTCGTGCCGTCGACGGGTCCCACCGTCGAGATAAGGATCCCCCTCTCCCTCTCCGACGTTGACTTCCCCTTTCCCGGTGCCATTCTCTCTTTTCGTCACTTTCTCTCTCTACTGCGCGTGAATCCGGGCCGGGGGTTTTCGGCGAGGGGAGGACTGCCGAAGGTGGTCACGCCATGCGGCCCCTTGCCGCTGGCACCGGTGCCGACGCCGGCGCTGGCTGGCCGGCCGCCCCCCCCCCCCCCCCCCTCCTCTTCCCCCCTCACTTCCCTGCTTTGCAGAGGAGTATAGAGGAAGGAGGGCGGTGCAGTGCGCCCAGATCCAGCTGGGATCTGGGTGGCGCCCTGCCCTCTGGCGCGCTGCAGCGGAGCGCTTGCCTGGGCTTCCTCTGCGGCGCATTGCGCTAGCAAATCACCTTTTGGGCCCATTTGACCTCTGTTTTGGGCCATTTTCGTTGGTTGTCGCTCTGGCTGTGCCAGTGGGCCGGCCCAGGGTTGGTGCCCATTTTGTCGGGCCACGTGGTGGTCAGGCTCACTCGGGTCGGTTCCAATGGGGCTGGTAGTGCCTATTGACCGGTCAACCGGGGCAGTCGTGCAGGGTTTTCGGCACCCGTCGAGGGTGTTCCGAGGGCCGGTGTAAGGCCCTCGAATTTCGTTGCATTTTTTTATTTCGTGTAAATAATTCATGTTTGTGTATGCATAGATGTACATATCTACGTATGTATTAACTAGTTATACTTATGTGTGCATGTGTATAATTATTTGTAAGTAATGTATGAATTACATGGTGGTAGTGGTACATAATAATACATGTATGGAATGTATATGTGTATAAGTTAAGCATGGTTTCTACATGTTTTGAGTTCTGGCCGAAGGACCCTATTGGTGTCCACATAGATGGACGCCCATGCTGAGTCAGCGTCCACCTCGATGGATGCCAATGCCCAAGTCAACATCCATTGATATGGACGTTAAGATCTCTGACATGCATGCACGCAGAGCCCGAATTTCCAGGGACAAGCAACCCCAGCCATTGGGGAGCTGTCCCCAACGGCTGTGAAGGCCTCACATCACCCCTGCGGGAAAGGAGAGACCCCTCTCCTTTAAACCAACCTCCCCTTGCAAACCCCAGAGCTCTCTTCGGCTCTTTGCAAAGAGGAGAAGAAGAAAAAAAAAAACCTAGTTTTGGTCTGTGAGAAAAGCTGGACTTTGCAAGCTCGGATCCATTAGTGTGAAGGTGTTTCCGGCGTTCTACTGCAACAAGGAGGTAGCCGGAACATCGAGGAAGAGTTTCCCCGACCTTGACGTGCTGAGGAGACTGATCAAGAACCCGGAGGAAGACATTTTTGGGGCTTCTTGGGACTGCCCAAGGAGAGCTTCTACAAACCCGAGATCCCATTGGAGTATCTTGAGAGTCACAGTAACCACACGCTAGCATGTAGTGTATAGTACGGTTATTTTTTTTTTTACACCTTACTTTTTTTCCTCGTGTCCTAGATCCCTCATTCTTCTTGTGTTTGGACCTCGGGTCTGTATTCTTGCAGAGACTTGAACTTGACGGCAGATCCCTTTTCATCAAGATCTTCATTAACGGCCAACGATGTTGCCGTTAAGCTCCATTAACGGCCCGAGTATTCCATTAAGTTCGTCATGATAGAACATGAGCTATTCTCTCCTTCTATATGACTATTTTGATGTGTTTCCACGATGAGGATATATGTAACTTCTATATGCTATGTACCCTAGTTAATGTGGTGTGTGGGAGAAGATTTGCATATATTTTGTGGATAGTAGAGTATTAGTTTATTGAAATGCATGTTGAAGAAATTGCCGTGTATGTTCCCCCATCCTAATGTCCGTGGGAAATTTGGATGCCCTAAGCGCATTTTGTTAGATCTGAGTGGGTCTTTCAGGATTTCTGAGAATTTCTCCATGCTCCACAATGATTTACTGAAATTCTCTTGAGAGAAACCTGCGTAGTCTTGTATCACTTTTAAATTTGTGGTGTGTTGTAATAAATCTGGGGAAATTTCTTGTGGTGTTGTGTATGTTGGTTTCAGGGCTACGAACTGTTAAACTAATATTCATGTGGTGTGCCATGATAAATTGAATTACGAATGATATGAGGATTGATATCTATTTTTCTGTAATTGCATTATGAGTCAGAAAAATGTGAAATTTTGTATGTGAGGTCATAAACATGTAATCAGTAGTGGTTAATTTTCAGGCTGTTTGGACAACTGTAGAATGCAATATGAAACTTCCATGCGAAAATATGGGAATAGCATGCTATTGTGAAAATGATTTGAAATGCGCGTGGAACCTGATTTAAGCAACTTACTGAATGTGTAATCTCTGTCATCTGTAGTATCATGCTAGGAAAATAGAGCCATGTGTGTGAATGAGATATGTAAGATGTGTGTGCGCCATGTGTAAATATGTATGTTAAAATCGGTATGTGTAATTGTGTAGACTGTGCCAAGTGTGACAGCTTCCATAGAGGGCCGTGGAACCGTACCATGGAATAGTCCCCATTGGCAGGTTTCATGTGTTAAGATCCTAAGGGCATTAGGATGAAATCCTGGAGGTGGACAAGTACCACTGGTTAGGGTGGAGACTTGTTCTCCCGGTCTGCGCAGTCCAAGAGTCGTCACTGTATTGCCTAGGTGGCGTCTATGTGTCTGTGATGTGTATGTGTCCTTCTAATGGTGGTTTGGACTATGTGTCACGGCACTAAAGTGTAAAATGTGAAAATGTGAAATGTGAATGTGATCATGTGTAAATTGTGTAGTGTGAATACGTGTGAAAAGTGAAGTATGTGAATGAGGAAATTGTGCAACCATGTGAAACTAATGTATTAGAATGAAATGTAATCCACGATATGTTAATGTTAAACTTGTCTCATAACAGCAACCTAATCGTAGTTATGAAAATGCTTTACATGTGTGCAAATGCGTAGAATCCATGCTAGTAGCATTCTTACTTATGTGTAAATTTTCCATGTTTAAGCGCCACTATGATATAGTTAATTGTGATTGTAGCTCTCATGTGATTTGTTGTGAACTTCTAATTCATGCCAAAACAGCAAGCTAAAAGTGTATAAAACGATAAGTGCATATGCAAGAATGTGTAGAAATCATGATAGGAAAGTCTCATTTCATGTATGCAAGCACACCATGTTTGGTTGCTCTCATGTTTTGCTTAATTGGAGGTAAAAACCTTTATGTGACGGAATAAGTAGGAAGCATGTATAGGACGTTTTATTTTCGAAAATTTGAAATCATGACCATGTGTTTACTTGGTAGAATTACCATAATAGGTTGTCTCTTATTGATGTCAAGCATGCTACATGTTTTTTGTCTGTGACTGGGATGAAAACCGCTATGATATGTGCATGTATGATATGTGTGGTGTTATTTGCTGATCTTTTAGACTCATTACTTGCTTCGGCGTACAGGTTTAGTAGGTGATACACCTTTGGGAGAGACTGTGGAGAGCGACTCCGACGCGGGGAGTAGCTGACGGAGTTGTAGAGTGACTTTTGCTTCCATTGTATGTAACAAGGCATTGTAAGAACTATTAAGGAATTTGTGGACAAACTATGTATTTTTTTGGCACTTCTTTTATGTGGATTAAGTGGACTTTGGATCTTTAATTGTTTCATGAATCATGTATGTTAAATGTGGATGATGACATGAATGAAAGACATGGTTCTTTTACTTCCGCTACTCTGTATTGTATTTTGTGTATCTTAATCGTATGTTATTGTTTGGGTAAATGCCCCACTGTGATAACGTTCACTATACCGACGTGGGTGGTATAACCGTACCAGTATAATAATGAGGGTCGTCACAGGTTGGTATCAAGTGACCGATTGAGATTATACATAAGTATACATGCATCATCATCTTCATTACATGCTAAGTCTACGTAATGTCCACAAGTGTAGAATTGATTAATAATGAATGAAAAATAGATAAGAAAATGGTTAGGAAATAAAATTAACGTAGCTCAATATGGTGGCGAAATCATTGCAGCCATGGCTTCGAGAGGTAGGCGTGGTGGAGCGCCGGCCCGAGAGGACGAGCCGAGACATGAGGAGCGGGTGGAGCAGTAGGCCCCGGCACCTCAGGGTCCTGTACTTCCCCCACTGCCGCCTGTGGATTATGGAGTATTCATGCAAGGTCTGGTGCAAGCCATGCAGACGCAGGCTTACTCAGGCTACACTCTTGGCACAGTTGGAGCCTAGGTTAGCATAATTAATGCAAGTGTAGTCTGTTTTATTTAATTGTATGATGTTATGTTGAATGTGTACTATTTGTTGTTGATGTAGTAGGCTCAAGTACCAGCTCAGGACCATGGTGGACCTTCCATCATGGAGAAATTCAAGAGGATGCTACCACCTCTTCAAGGGGGAGAGCCATCCATTGTTGGCAGAAAGCTGGATGAGGGAGATAGAAAAGTCTTTCGAGCCATCAGGTGTGCAGATGAGGATAAGGTCACATTAGCCACCTACATGCTACAGGTATGCTTTAGTTTATATGCTTATATTTCTATTAAGTTAGATTTGTTTAGATGGTGCTTATGAACGGTGTACTACAGGAAAGAGCCGATGTATGGTGGGCTTCATTACTGCGTACCCGGTTTGAAGACGGCGCGGTTGATGTTGCTTGGGACGAGTTCGTGATGCTCTTTCGGGCAAAGTTCGTCCCCGAGCATATTCAAGATCGGATGGAGCAGGAGTTCCTCTCTTTGACGCAAGGCTCCATGACCGTGCTAGAGTATGAGGCCAGGTTTGCAGAACTATCTAAGTATGCACCTCATATCATGACAGATGAGCGTAGGAAAGCAAAGAATTTTGTGATGGACTCAAGCCATCACTGAGGACGAGGCTAGTGGCGTCGACAACCATCACACCTTGGACGAGGCACTAAGTGCTGCTTGCAGACAGGAGGGTGAGATGGGCAATACCTTGAAGAGAAGAAGGCTTCGCAGAAGAGGCCTGCAGCTACGTTCCAACGACAGGATAAGAAGAAAGCGGTGTACCAGACACAGCAGCGATCAGTAGCAGTCGGCAACGCTCAGGTACCCTCTGTACGTTCCCCTGGTGTGAAGAAAGAGTGTCCCCACTGTGGGAAGACACACAGTGGTTTCGAATGTTGGATGATTACTGGAAAGTGCTTGAAGTGCATAAGTAGCGACCACAAGATCAAGGATTGCCCAAGACTTCAGCAGGGAGCTCAGCGTGGAGCGCCAGCCCCAGCAGCGGTAGCGGCAGTAGTGCCAGCTACAGGAAGACCAGGGAGGCCTCGAGCCCCAGCTCGAGTGTTCGCTTTAGGCGCGCGAGACGCCGAGCAGGCGGAGCATGTCACCGAAGGTACGATTTTACTCTAGGTGTGCACGCTCGGGTTTTGTTTGATACAGGTGCTACTCACTCGTTCATTCCGAGCGGTTCGCTAGGCATTTAGCCTAGAGTCAGGCATAGAGTCTGAGGATTTAGAGGTCCCTTTGTCTGTGCACACCCCTGCGGGTACGGTATCGACTAGGAAGTGCATTCCGTCGTTACCTATGTACATTGAGGATAGAATCCTAGAAGGGTGTTTCTTCTTGCTAAAGATGAAGGACTATGATGCTATCTTGGTCTTGATTGGCTAGAAGAGCACTATGCATTAGTAGATTGTTGCAGAAAGGAATTGTTTTCCGCATTCCTGGTGAGGACGAGTTCTCTCATCCCTTGCCAAGGAACTTGGCGGGAAAGATGGTCATCTCTGCCATGAAGGCGATGCGTATGGTAAACAAGGTTGTGACGCTTTTCTTGCCAGTGTGGTATTAGTACCAGAGGCTGATGAGTCACCTACTCTTGCGAGATTGATGTGGTGCAGGACTTTCCAGATGTCTTTCCTGATGATTGTCTGGTTTGCCACCGATAGAGAGATAGAGTTTACCAAGAGTTGCTTCCGGGCACCTCTCCTATCTTAAAGGCTCCATATCGGATGGCACCTGCGGAGTTAGCCGAGTTAAGGAGGCAGTTGCAAGAGTTCTAGATAAGGATTTATTCGCCCTAGTGTTTCCCCTTGTGGCGCACCTGTATTATTCGTCAAGAAGAAAGATGGGTCACTTAGGTTATGCATTGACTACAGAAAGCTGAACCAAGTGACTGTGAAGAACAGGTATCCCTTACCTCGTATTGATGATTTGTTTGACCAGTTGCAAGATGCATCAGTCTTTTCTAAGATTGATTTGCGATCTGGGTATCATCAGTTGAGGATTCGGAGTGAGGATGTGTCCAAGACAGAATTCAGATCCCGTTATGGACATTATGAGTTTTTGGTTCTTCCTTTCGGATTGACCAACGCCCCTGCAGCGTTCATGGATCTCATGAACAGGGTGTTTAGGCCGTACCTAGATAGCTTTGTTGTGGTGTTTATTGATGATGTGCTGGTCTACTCTTCAGACGAGGCCATACACCGTCAGCATTTAAGGGTAGTATTAGAGGTTCTTCGTGAGCACAAGCTATATGCTAAGTGCAGCAAGTGCGATTTTTGGTTGCGCGAGGTTCATTTCCTCGGGTATGTTATCTCCGGTGCTGGTGTTGCAGTTGACCCAGCAAAGGTCCAGGCAGTTATGGATTGGGAGACTCCCAAGACCCCTTCGGAGATTCGTAGTTTTCTGGGTTTGGCTGGTTACTATCGGCGATTCATTGAGGGATTTTCATCCATCGCCGCCCCATTGACTCAGCTCACCAGAAGGGGAGTGAAGTTTGACTGGTCCGATAGTGTGAGAGTAGTTTTCAATATTGAAGACTAAGCTCACGTCAGCTCCGGTGTTAGTCTTACCGAGGGGTGTAGAGGGTTTTGCTATCTCTATGGATGTATCTCGGATTGACTTAGGCTGTGTGCTAATGCAGCAAGGAAGGGTAGTGGCTTATGCTTCTCGTCAGTTAAAGGAGCATGAGAAGAACTATCTGACTCATGATTGGAGCTCGCAGCAGTGGTTCATGCACTAAAGATCTGGAGGCACTATCTTTATGGTGTCAGATTCGAGGTGTTTACCGACCACAAAAGCTTGAAGTATCTTTTCTCCCAAAAGGAATTAAACCTAAGGCAGAGAAGATGGATTGAGTTCTTGAAGGACTATGACTTCGACCTTCAATATCACCCTGGAAGGCGAATGTCGTAGCGGATACTCTGAGTAGAAAGAGGCCATCTCTCCAGTAGGATTGGAAGATGTTGGAGGATGCGGCTTGCGTGTTGACTGAGTTAGAGCCATCGCTATGCCAGGCTTTTGTAGCTCAGTTATCTCTTAGGTCCTCGGTTTTGGATGAGGTGATCGAGCAACAGAAAGTCGACCCTAGACTCTTAGAGTTAGTGGGCAAGGGAGGCATTGCTTGTGATGAGGACGGTGTGATTAGATTCCATCACCGTGTTTGTGTCCCTGATTGGTTGATGTCCGTGAGCACGTGTTAGTGGAGGCTCATAGATCGCGATTCTCTATTATTCGGGTAACACGAAAATGTACCAGGATTGAAGAGGTCCTTTTGGTGGTCTGGCATGAAGAGGGATGTAGCGGATTATGTATCCCGGTGTTTAGTAGCTAGCAAGTAAAGGCCGAGCGACAGCGACCCCCTGCCTTATGCAAAGGATGGAGATCCCAGTGTGGAAGTGGAAGCTGTCACTATGGACTTTGTTTCGGGTTTGCCTCGATCTAGAAGGGGCAATGACTCGATTTGGGTAGTTGTAGATAGATTCTTGAAGACTGTGCATTTTTTACCGATGAAGAAGAAGCAGTCGGTTGAGAACTTAGCTAGATTGTATGTAGTAGTGTGGTTAGATTGCATGGTGTGCCGAAGTCGATCATTTCAGATCGAGATCCGAGATTACTTCGAGGTTGTGGAAGGGTCATCAGCATGCGTTAGGTTAGGAGCTGAAGCTCAGTTCGGCGTTTCATCCCCAGACTGATGGACAGTCTGAGAGGACTATCCAGATGCTCGAGGATATGTTGAGAGCGTGTGTACTGGATGGAAGGATGATTGGGAGTGTCATTACCTATAGTGGAGTTCGCATACAACAACAGTTTTCATGCGAGTATTGGTATGGCTCCATTTGAGGCGTTGTATGGTAGGCCTTGCAGATCTCCTTTATGTTGGTAGGAGACCGGTGATAGGCTTCAGGAGACTTCGGATAAGGTCCAGCTTATCAGGAAGAGGCTTGTTGCGGCGCAGGATAGGCAGAAGATCTACGCCGACAACAGGAGGAGGATTTAGAGTCGAGGGGGGTGAACATGTCTTCTTGAAGATATCACCTACTCTGGGTTGTCGTCGATTTGGCAGGCATAGTAAGTTAAGCCCTAGATTCATTGGCCCATATGAGATTCTCAGACGATTGGGCAGCGTGGCATATGAGTTAGCTTTACTTCCAGCTTTAGCTAGTGTTCATCATGTTTTCCACGTTTCTATGCTCAGGAAGTATGTGACGGCCCTCATTATACCGGTACGGTTATACCAACCCACGTCGGTATAGCGAGAGTCCTCACAGTGGGACATTTACCCAAACAATACAAACAGCTGAGATACACGCGAATATACAACAGAGTAGCGGAAGTAAAAGACAACTGTCTTCATTTATTCATCATCCACATTAACATACATGAAGTTTGCAATTAACAATAAAGAACTAAAGTTCACATAATTTAAATTGCTGAAATATAAATACATAATGTCCACACTTATACATTCTTTCATGATACTCTAATACAACGTTCAAATTACATACTATGAAATGCACAAGTCACAAAGAAACTCAAAGACTAATCTCCGCGCTCGGAGTCCGTCTCCACTATCTCCTCCAACGGTGCCACGTCACCAACTACACCTGTACACCGAAGCAAGGAGTGAGTCTAAAGACTCAGCAAGCAACACTACTCATAACGTACACGTATAAGTCATAGCGGTTTCTACATGCACATTCGAAATTTCAACAATGGCATGAAGTTTTACAAATTAATACATGGATCATGCTTTCAGATTTCTAAGAATAAAACTTACCTATCACATGCTCTCTATTCAATTTACTCGTGAATTTTGCCTTTAAAGAACCAAGACATGAGAGCTACCAACATGAACACTGTGCATATATGAAAGGAAAACCACAACTAGCATGGGTTTTACATGTTTTAAACACATACATAGACATTTTCACATGCTTTAAGTTGTTGGTTTCACATGGTTTACTAGCTGTGAATCTACACATGAGAGCTACCATGTTGCTTAAAACATATCATGTGAACAACCAATCATGCTATTTTGTACCCGTGCTCATCAATTATCCCTAACATGGATTCTAGACATTTTGCACATATAAACATGATGATAACAACATAAAATTTCTGATTTCACATGGTTTCAGATTTGTCTCACATGGATTTCAATATCATATCCTCACATTTAGAATTTCACAATTTCTTTACACAAGTTTCCTCTTCACATGGTTACACTTTGCACATACACATTCACATTGTTCACTTACACATTTACATATGAACACATAACAATTACACATTACTCAAACATTTTAGGTGCGTGACACATAGTCCAAACCACCAAAGAAGGACATATACACATCACATTACACATAGACGCCATCTAGGCATTCCATGGCGACTCTTGGACTGCGCAGACCGGGAGAACAAGTCTCCACCCTAACCAGTGGTACTTGTCCACCTCCAGGATTTCCCCCTAATGCCCTTAGGGTCACTTACACATTGAACTTTCTCAAGGGGGACTTTTCCCTGATACAGTTCCACTACCCTCAACGGAAGCGAGTGTGTCACATTGGCACAGTTACACATTTACACATTTTACCGATTTACACATGGTTTTACACATATCACTTTTCATCTCATTCACTTTCTCACTCACATGCATATCTCTGTTTTTTTTATCTGACATGGCACTACAGATTTTAGGAGTTTAACACACAGTAAATGCACTAATCAGGTTGGGTTTAAACAATATCTAACCACATTACGATAACGTACATAGATTATTACATTTCACATGAAAAATATATAACTCCTTATATACTGGTCCAAATGACCTGAAATTTTAACCACATGCTATTTTCGGGTTCAAGGTCATACATTCAATTTTTCAGATTTTTCTGAGCTAAATAGAATTTACAGAAAATCAAATAGCTATTTCGTATGCAATCACAATTTAAGTTGATATGGAGTTTAACACATCATGCAATTTTGCCACTTATTGTTTGAACAGAGACTACTGTTATATGCATGACCTGAGAATACAGAATTTACCATAAATCATAAAACCATAGATCGATCACCACAAATCTTTCTTTCATGGCTTTTTATTTACCGAACCGAATTTATTAGCAACTTATGCAAGCATGGACAATTTACCAAAATTGAATATACGTATACTGATCTACTAATCTTCATGATCTGACAAAACTGAGGCATTCAGACTAATCCTAATCATGAAACATGGATTGGCAAGATTATCAACAAATCATGCTTACAAATTCATGGAATACAATTTTCTAACATCCACCACCCCACATCACACTCATCCACACACCACATTTAACAATATACATAGTGTATAGGGTTACCATATATCCTCATCACGGAAACCATACCGAAAATAGTTGTATAGGAAGGCAGAACAGGTCACTGTTCTGTCCAGAGGAACTTGGCGGCGGTCTCTGGCCGCTGACTCAGTGTCAGCGGCATGCTCGATGGACGCCAAGCATGATCTCAGCGTCCATTGACCTTGCCATCAATGCAGGTCTGTGCAGAAACACAGACCCGAGCTCTCAAGTTGGGTGAAAGTGAGGGTCTAGGACTCGAGGGAAAAAATATACAAAAATTGTAGAATCGACCTAGACACATACGGGGACATTATGGTTAGGTCACTTGCCTTTTAGAAAATGTTCCAATGGATCAAAGTGCTCAGAGAAGCCCTCCTTGGGCAGTCCCAAGAAGGTGCAGAACGTCCTCCTAGATCTTCTTCCTCCGGGCTCCTGGATGATCTCCACAGCAAGGGGATGTCGGGGAAGCCTCCTCCTTTGCTCCAGCTATCCTCTTGTCATGGAAGATGGCGGATCTAGCTCCAGGAAGTCAGATCTTTGGGTGCAAAGAGTGGGTTTTCTCACAGCTCAGAAACTAGGGTTTTTCTCCTGGTTTCTCTCTTGCAAAGGTGAAGAGAGGAGTGGGAGAAGGCAAATCCGGGTTCAGACATATGGGGAGGCCTCTCTCCCACTCACAGGGTGACAAGACAGCTCTCAGAGCCGTTGGGGACAGCTCCCCAATGGGTGGGCTTTCTTGTTTCCAGAATTTCTGGCTCTGCTGCGCATGCATGCCAGAGAAATAGGCGTCCATATCGTTAGACGCCAGGATTAGTGTTGGCGTCCATGTCTGGACGCTGACACCACCTCAACGGCTAGAGGTTGACGCCAAGATGGCCTTCGGCCAGAAGTCTAAAATATGCAGAAAACCATGCATACCATGCATATATACATGCAATATGTATATGGTAGTGTATCCATACTATCACCATTCAATACATGCATTATTTACATATAGTATAAACACATGCACACGTAATTGTACTAATTAATATGTACATAAGTATGTATACATACACAAGCACAATATACACACACACAAATACAATAATGCGACAGAAATTCGAGGGCCTTACAAAGTATGTCCGAGATCCATCTCATGTGATTAGTCATGAGCTAGTGGAGATTCAGCCAGATTTTTCGTATGTGGAGCAACCAGTAGCTATTCTTGACCGGACAGTTCAGCATCTCCGGAACAAGGGTATTGCGTCGGTGAAAGTTCTATGGCGGAACTTCTCGCGAGAGGAGGCTACTTGGGAGCTTGAGGATGCGATGAAGAAGAAGTATCCCTATTTGTTTGAGTAGTTTTGTTTAAACTTCGAGGACAAAGTTTCCTTAAGGGGGAGAGGGTGTAAGGCCCTCGAATTTCGTTGCATTATTTTATTTCGTATAAATAATTCATGTTTGTGTATGCATAGATGTACGTATCTACGTATGTATTAACTAGTTATACTTATGTGTGCAAGTGTATAATTAGTTGTAAATAATGTATGAATTACATGGTGGTAGTGTGTACATGATAATACATATGTATGGCATGTATATGTGTATAAGTTAAGCATGGTTTTTGCATGTTTTAAGTTCTGGCCGAAGGACCCTATTGGTGTCCACATAGATGGATGCCCATGCTGAGTCAGCGTCCACCTCGATGGACGCCAATGCTCAAGTCAACGTCCATTGATATAGACGTTACGATCTCTGACATGCACGCACGCAGAGCCCGAATTTCCGGGGACAAGCAACCCCAGCCATTGGGGAGCTGTCCCTAACGGCTGTGAAGGCCTCACATCACCCCTGCGGGAAAGGAGAGACCCCTCTCCTTTAAACCAACCTCCCCTTGCAAACCCCAGAGCTCTCTTTGGCTCTTTGCAAAGAGGAGAAGAGAAAGAAAAAAACCTACTTCTGGTCTGTGAGAAAAGCTAGACTTTGCAAGCTCGGATCCATCAGTGTGAAGGTGTTCCCGACGTTCTACTGCAACAAGGAGTAGCTGGAACATCGAGGAAGAGTTCCCCGACCTTGGCTTGTTGAGGAGACTGATCAAGAACCAGGAGGAAGAGGTTTCTGGAGGCTTCTTGGGACTGCCCAAGGAGAGCTTCTACGAACCCTAGATCCCTTTGGAGTATTTTCAGAGGCAAGTAACCTACACACATCGTCCATGGAGGTGTCTAGTAGGGTTTTCTTATTCTTACACACTTTTCCTCGTGTCCTAGATCCCCCATTCTTCTTTTGTTTAGAGCTCGGGTCTGCATTCTTGCAGAGACCTGAACTTGACGGCAAGATCCCTTGTCGTCAAGATCTTCATTAACGGCCAACGATGTTGCCGTTAAGCTCCATTAACGGCCCGAGTATGCCATTAAGTTCGTCAGGACAGAACAGTGAGCTATTCTCTCCTTCTATATGACTAATTTCGATGTGTTTCCGCGATGAGGATATAATGTAACTTAAATATGCTATGTACCCTAGTTAATGTGGTGTGTGGGGTAGAATGATTTTGCATATTTTGTGGATTGTAGAGTTTATTAGTTTATTGAAATGCATGTGGAAGAAATAGCCATGTATGTTTCCCCCACTATTCTAATGATCTGTGGGAAATTTGGATGCCCTAATTTTGTTAGATCATGAGTGGGTGATTCAGTTTGTGCTTTGAATTTCAGGGAATTTCTCCATGCTCACATGATTTACTGAAATTTCTGAAATGGAATTAGAAAACATGCGTAGGTCTTGTAAAATCTCTTGTAAATTGTGTGTTGTGTAATAAATCTGGGGAAATTTATTGTGGTGTTGTGTATATTGGGTTCAGGGCTACGAACTGTTAAACTGAATATTCATGTGGTGTGCCATGATAAATTGAATTACGAATGATATGAGGATTGATATCTATTTTTCTGTAATTGCATTATGAGTCATAAAAATGTGAAATTTTGCATGTGAGGTCATAAACCTGTAATCAGCATGTGGTTCAATTTTCAGGCTGTTTGGACAACTGTAGAATGCAATATGAAAATTCCATGCGAAAATATGTGAATAATGTATGCTATTGTGAAAATGATTTGAAATGCGCGTGCAACCTGATTTATGCAACTTACTGAATGTGTAATCTCTGTCATCTGTAGTATCATGCTAGGAAAATAGAGCCATGTGTGTGAATGAGATAATTTAAAGATATGTGTGCGCGATGTGTAAATATGTATGTTAAAAATCGGTATGTGTAATGTGTAAGACTGTGCCAAGTGTGACACTGCTTCCGTAGAGGGCCGTGGAACCATACCATGGAAAAGTTCCCATGGGAAGGTTCAATCTGTTAAGATCCTAAGGGCATTAGGATGAAATCCTGGAGGTGGACAAGTACCACTGGTTAGGGTGGAGACTTGTTCTCTCAGTCTGCGCAGTCCAAGAGTCGTCACTGTATTGCCTAGGTGGCGTCTATGTGTATGTGATGTGTATGTGTCCTTCTAATGGTGGTTTGAACTATGTGTCACGACACTAAAGTGTAAAATGTGAAAATATGAAATGTGAATGTGATCATATGTAAATTGTGTAGTGTGAATACGTGTGAAAAGTGAAGTATGTGAATGAGGAAATTGTGCAACCATGTGAAACTAATGTATTAGATGATGAAATGGTAATCCACGATATGTTAATGTTAAACTTGTGTCAGACCAGCAACCTAATCGTAGTTATGAAAATGCTTTACATGTGTGCAAATGCATAGAATCCATGCTAGTAGCATTCTTACTTATGTGTAAATGTTTCCATGTTTAAACGCCACTATGATATAGTTAATTGAGATTGTAGCTTTCATGTGATTTGTTGTGAACTTCTAATTCATGCCAAAACAGCAAGCTAAAAGTGTATAAAACGATAATGTGCATGTGCAAGAATGTGTAGAAATCATGATAGGAAGATCTCATTTCATGTATGCAAGCACAACATGTTTGGTTGCTCTCATGTTTTGCTTAATTGGAGGTAAAAACCTTTATGTGACGGAATAAGTAGGAAGCATGTAATAGGACGTTTTATTTTGGAAAAATCTGAAATCATGAACCATGTGTTTACTTTGGTAGAATTACCATAATAGGTTGTCTCTTATTGATGTCAAGCATGCTACATGTTTTGTCTTGTGACTGGATGAAAACCAGCTATGATATGTGTATGTATGATATGTGTGGTGTTATTTGCTGAGTCTTTTAGACTCATTACTTGCTTCGGCGTACAGGTTTAGTAGGTGATACACCTTTGGAGGAGACCGTGGAGAGCGACTCCGAGCGCGGGGAGTAGCTTGACGGAGTTGTAGAGTGACTTTTGCTTCCATTGTATGTAACAAGGCATTGTAATATAACTATTAAGGAATTTGTGGACAGACTATGTATTTTATTTTGGCACTTATTTTATGTGGATTAAGTAGACTTTGGATCTTTAAATTGTTTCATGAATCATGTATGTTAAATGTGGATGATGAGATGAATGAAAGACATGGTTCTTTTACTTCTGCTACTCTGTATTTATATTTGTGTGTATCTCAATCATATGTTATTGTTTGGGTAAATGCCCCACTGTGATAACGTTCACTATACCGACGTGGGTTGGTATAACCGTACCGGTATAATGAGGGTCGTCACAGCCGGCCGACTCGTCGCTTGTGTTGTATGGGCGTCTCGAGTTGACCAATTGTTGTGTTCTAGTTTGCTTCCGCTTGTGTTTTGTACCGCACTCGTGACGCTTGTGTTGACTCCCTAGCACTGCGCCTTACTAGTCTTCGCCCGGTGTTGTGGAACATGAGAGCTTCTCCCAGCGCACGCACTACAAGAAAAAGTGGTATTTCCGACGGACATAATCCATCAGAAATCCGACAGAAATCTATCGGAATGGGTGCCTTCTGACAACTTTCCGTCGAACGGTCGTCGGAAGACGCCTGTCGGAAAATTTTGGTCAGAAATTATCGACGGAAAGCAAATCCGTCGGCAATCCGTTGGAAATTCCGACAGAATATTCCGTCGAAAAATAATGTCGAAAAATTGGTCAGTGTATTCCGACTGATGACTGTCAGAAAATCTTTCGAAAAGTCCATCGGCAACTTCCGATGGAAAAAAATCCGTCGAAAATTATTCCGTCGGAACTTCCGACAGAAATGCTGATGGATATGTTCCGTTGGCCAACTACACATTTCCGACGGATCATGTCTGTCGGAAAACGCGTTGGAAATTTGTAATAATTTTTTTTTAAATAAAATACAAAAATTGACAATCATAAATTACAAAACCTGTTAAAATATTTATGCATTCGACAATAACAGATACTCACAATGAAATATAAAATCATAAAACATAACAAATATAAAATCATACATAATAATAAATTCTAAAAATCAAGACAGGTCAGCTAGATCATCCGCCGTCCCCGCCTCATGATCGTCAGGTTCTGGAGGATCCTATATTAAAAAATTTTAATATTAGAAACATTAATAAAAATTAATATACAAACATTATTTTCAAAAATTAAATTTAAAACATGTGATTATTCCTCAAGTTTAATTAGAAAATATTTTGGATCCTTTAGAGTTGGGTTTTTTTTAGATTAGTCATTTGAACGCCCAACCCAATCCGAGAATCCAATTTGGATTCCGCCAGTTCGCACACGTCATTTTCACCCACCCGATCGTGTCAAAGTGAACGACTTGCCGATCAGATCCCTATTTGGGATTTTGGACTCCCGAGTTGCTTGTTCTGATCCTTTAGACTTGGATTTTTTTAGATTAGTCATTTGAACACCCAACCCAATCCGGGAATCCAATTCAGATTCTGTCCGTTCGCATACGTCAATTTCACCTGCCCGGTCATATCGGAGCAAACGACACGTCGATCAGATCCCATTTTGGGATTTTGGACCCCCCGGTTGCGTGTTTTGATCCTTTAGACTTGGGTTTTTTTAGATAAGTCATTTGAATGCCCAACCCAATCCGGAAATCCAATTCGGATTTCGTCAGTTCGCACACGTCAATTTCACCTACCTGGTCATGTCGGAGCGAACGGCACGCCGATCGGATCCCATTTTGGGATTTTGGACCCCCGGGTTGCGTGTTTTGATCCTTTAGACTTGGGTTTTTTTTAGATTGGTCATTTGAAAGGCCAACCCAATCCGGGAATCCAATTCAGATTCCGTCAGTATGCACACGTCACTTTCACCCACCCGGTCGTGGCGGAGTGAACGACACATCGATCAAATCTCATTTTGGGATTTTCGACCCCCCGAGTTGCTTGTTCTGATCCTTTAGACTTGGGTTTTTATAGATTAGTCATTTGAACGCCCAACCCAATCCGGGAATCCAATTCGGATTCTGTTAGTTCGCACACGTCAATTTCACCTACTCGGTCATGTCGAAATGAATGACACATCGATCAGATCCCATTTTGGGATTTTGGACCCCCGGGTTATGTGTTTTGATCCTTCAGACTTGGGTTTTTTTTACATTAGTCATTTGAATGCCCAACCCAATCCGGGAATCCAATTCGGATTTCGTCAGTTCGCATACGTCACTTTCACCCACCTGGTCGTGTCGGAGTGAACGACATGCCGATCGGATCTCATTTTGTGATTTTGGACCCCCGAGTTGCTTGTTCCGATCCTTTAGACTTGGGTTTTTTTTAGATTAGTCATTTGAACGCCCAACCCAATCCGGGAATCCAATTTGGATTCCGTTAGTTCGCACACTTCAATTTCACCTACCCACTCATGTCGGAGTGAACGACACATCGATCAAATCCCATTTTTGGATTTTGGACCCTCGGGTTGCGTGTTTTGATCTTTTAGACTTGGGTTTTTTTTAGATTAGTCATTTGAACGCCCAAACCAATCTGGGAATCCAATTCGGATTCCGTCAGTTCGCACACGTCAATTTCACCTACCCGGTCATGTCAGAGTGAACGGCACGTCGATCGGATCCCATTTTAGGATTTTTGACCCCCGGGTTGCGTGTTTTGATCCTTTAGACTTGGGCTTTTTTTAGAATAGTCATTTGAAACGCCAACCCAATCTGGGAATCCAATTCGGATTCCGTCAGTATGCACACATAACATTCACCCACCCGGTCGTGTCGGAGCGAACGACACGCCGATCAGATCTCATTTTGAGATTTTGGACCCCCGAGTTGGGTATTATGATCCTTTAGACTTGGGTTTTTTCTAGATTAGTCTTTTGAACGCCCAACTCTATCCGGGAATCCAATTCGGATTCCGTCAATTCGCACACGTCAATTTCACCTACCTGGTTGTGTTGGAGCGAACGACACATCGATCGGATCCCATTCTGGGATTTTGGACCCCCGGGTTGTGTGTTTTGATCCTTTACATTTGGGTTTTTTTTAGATTAGTCATTTGAATGCCCAACCCAATCTGAGAATCCAATTCGGATTCCGTCAGTTCGCACACGTCACTTTCACCCACCCGGTCGTGTCGGAGTGAACGACACCCCGATCAGATCTCATTTTGGGATTTTGGACCCCCGAGTTGCTTGTTCTGATCCTTTAGACTTGGGTTTTTTTTAGATTGGTAATTTGAAAGGCCAACCCAATCCGGGAATCCAATTCGGATTCCGTCAGTATGCACACGTCACTTTCACCCACCCGGTCGTGTCGGAGAGAACGACACGCCGATCAGATCCCATTTTGGGATTTTGGACCCCCGGTTGCGTGTTTTGATCCTTCAAACTTGGGTTTTTTTTAGATTGGTCATTTGAAAGCCCAACCCAATCCGGGAATCCAATTCGGATTTCGTCAGCATGCATACGTCACTTTCACCCACCGGGTCGTGTCGGAGCGAACGACACGCCGATCAGATCTCATTTTGGGATTTTGGACCCCCCAAGTTGCTTGTTCTGATCCTTTAGACTTGGGTTTTTTTTAGTTTAGTCATTTGAACGCCTAACCCTATCCGGGAATCAAATTCGGATTCCGTCAATTTGCACACGTCAATTTCACCTACCTGGTCGTGTCGGAGCGAACGGCACATCGATCGGATCCCATTTTGGGATTTTGGACCCCCGGGTTGCGTGTTTTGCTCCTTTACACTTGGGTTTTTTTTAGATTAGTCATTTGAACGTCCAACCCAATCTGGGAATCCAATTCGGATTCTGTCAGTTCGCACACGTCACTTTCACCCACCCGGTCGTGTCGGAGTGAACGACCCCCGATCAGATCTCATTTTGGGATTTTGGACCCCCGAGTTGCTTGTTCTGATCCTTTAGACTTGGGTTTTTTTTAGATTAGTCAATTGAACGCCCAACTCAACTGGGAATCCAATTCGGATTCCGTCAGTTCGCACACGTCAATTTCACCTACCCGGTCATGTCAGAGTGAACGACACATCGATCAGATCCCATTTTGGGATTTTGGACCCCCGGATTGCGTGTTTTGATCCTTTAGACTTGGGTTTTTTTTAGATTAGTCATTTAACCGCCCAACCCAATCCGGGAATCCAATTCGGATTTCGTCAGTTCGCACACGTCACTTTCACCCACTTGGTCGTGTCGGAGTGAACGGCACGCCGATTGGACCTCATTTTGGGATTTTGGACCCCCAGGTTGTGTGTTTTGATCCTTTAGATGGGTTTTTTTTAGATTAATCATTTGAACGCCCAACCCAATCCTGGAATCCAATTCGGATTCCATCAGTTCGCACAAGTCACTTTCTCCTGCCCGGTCGTGTCGGAGTGAACGACACGCCAATCAGATCCCATTTTGGGATTTTGGACCCCCCGAGTTGCTTGTTCTGATCCTTTAGACTTGAGTTTTTTTTAGATTAGTCATTTGAATGCCCAACTCAATCCGGGAATCCAATTCGGATTCCGTCAGTTCGCACAGGTCAATTTCACCTACCCGGTGATGTCGGAGTGAACAGCACGTCGATCGGATCCCATTTTGAGATTTTGGACCCCCGGGTTGCGTGTTTTGATCCTTTACATTGGGTTTTTTTTAGCTTAGTCATTTGAATGCCCAACCCAATCTGAGAATCCAATTCGGATTCCGTCAGTTCGCACACGTCACTTTCACCCACCCGGTCGAGTCGGAGTGAATGACACCCCGATCAGATCTCATTTTGGGATTTTGGACCCCCCGAGTTGCTTGTTCTTATCCTTTAGACTTGGGTTTTTTTTAGATTGGTTATTTGAAAGGCCAACCCAATCCGGGAATCCAATTCGGATTCCGTCAGTATGCACACGTCACTTTCACCCACCCGGTCGTGTCGGAGAGAACGACATGCCGATCAGATCCTATTTTTGGATTTTGGACCCCCGGGTTGCGTGTTTTGATCCTTCAGACTTGGGTTTTTTTTAGATTGGTCATTTTAAAGGCCAACCCAATCCAGGAATCCAATTCAGATTTCGTCAGCATGCACACGTCACTTTCACCCACCCGGTCGTGTCGGAGCGAACGACACGCCGATCAGATCCCATTTTGGGATTTTGGACCCCCAAGTTGCTTGTTCTGATCCTTTAGACTTGGATTTTTTTTAGTTTAGTCATTTGAACGCCTAACCCTATCCGGGAATCCAATTCGGATTCCGTCAATTTGCACACGTCAATTTCACCTACCTGGTCGTGTCGGAGCGAACGGCACATCGATCGGATCCCATTTTGGGATTTTGGACCCCCGGGTTGCGTGTTTTGATCCTTTACACTTGGGTTTTTTTAGATTAGTCATTTGAACGTCCAACCCAATCTGGGAATCCAATTCGGATTCTGTCAGTTTGCACACGTCACTTTCACCCACCGGTCGTGTCGGAGTGAACGACACCCCGATCAGATCTCATTTTGGGATTTTGGACCCCCCGAGTTGCTTGTTCTGATCCTTTAGACTTGGGTTTTTTTTAGATTAGTCAATTGAACGCCCAACCCAACTGGGAATCCAATTCGGATTCCGTTAGTTCGCACACATCAATTTCACCTACCCGGTCATGTCGGAGTGAACGACACATCGATCAGATCCCATTTTGGGATTTTGGACCCCCGGGTTGCATGTTTTGATCCTTTAGACTTGGGTTTTTTTTAGATTAGTCATTTGACCGCCCAACCCAATTCGGGAATCCAATTCGGATTTCGTCAGTTCGCACACGTCACTTTCACCCACTTGGTCGTGTCGGAGTGAACGACACACCGATCGGATCTCATTTTGGGATTTTGGACCCCCAGGTTGTGTGTTTTGATCCTTTAGATGGGTTTTTTTTAGATTAATCATTTGAACGCCCAACCCAATCCTGGAATCCAATTCGGATTCCATCAGTTCGCACAAGTCACTTTCACCTGCCCGGCCGTGTCGGAGTGAACGACACGCCAATCAGATCCCATTTTGGGATTTTGGACCCCCCGAGTTGCTTGTTCTGATCCTTTAGACTTGGGTTTTTTTTAGATTAGTCATTTGAATGCCCAACTCAATCCGGGAATCCAATTTGGATTCCGTCAGTTCGCACACGTCAATTTCACCTACCCGGTGATGTCGGAGTGAACAGCACGTCGATCGGATCCCATTTTGGGATTTTGGACCCTCGGGTTGCGTGTTTTGATCCTTTAGACTTGAGTTTTTTTTAGATTAGTTATTTGAACGCCCAACCCAATCTGGGAATCCAATTTGGATTCCGCCAGTTCGCACACGTCACTTTCACCCACCCGATCGTGTCGGAGCGAACGACACATCGACTGATGATCCAACTGTCCCCATGTAATTTATACAAATTACTTATCTATTTTGGTGATTAAAAAAACTATTCTAACATATTTTCTATGAGTTTTGAGCACAGGAAATGAAACAAGGAATATCAAGCTAAATGGGTAAGTAGTATTTATTCTATAGAAATGTAAGTTCAAAGTACAAATTTTTCTAAGTACACATCGACTCTCTAGTTATTATAACAATTTCCTTAGAATCATAACGATTTCATCATTCACATCGATTTACTCTAAAGTGTAACGATTTCAGTAGAGCCATAACGATTTCATACTCATAAGGATTCGTTATCAAGTTTGATATCATAACGATTCGTTAAGTGATCGCAACGATTTGCCCTCACAACGAATTGTTAAGTGATCACAACGATTTGCTCGTAACGACTTGGTTCACAACGATTTGCTCTCACATCGATTTCTTAAGTGAGAACAACGATTTGCTCTCACATCGATTTCTTAAGAGAGAACAACGATTTTCTCTCACATCGATTTCTTAAGTGAGAACAATGATTTGCTCTCACATCGATTTCTTGAGAGAGAACAACGATTTGGTCTCACATCGATTTCTTAAGTGATCACAACGACTTGCTCTCGCAACGATTCCTTAAGTGATCATAACGATTCGCTTTCTGCAACGACTCCTTAAGTGATCATAACGATTTGCTCTCATAACGATTTGATAAGTTACATAACGACTTTGTCACTGTAACAGCTCATCAAGTTACATAACGACTTGGTCGCTGTAACGATTCGATACATTTCACAACGATTTGGTTATTCATGTATAACGATTTGTGTATGCATCTGTTTGTTTATAACGATTCTGTAAGTCATGCATACAATGATTTCATGGAAGACAATGATTTATTTTTCAAGTCAACTTCCAATACGTTCAAAAGTCGAAGTCTTCACTCATATCTTTCTGTCAGCTATGCATTTATGAAGACTGAACGTATCACTGCATGCATGCAGACGAGATCTTCAATTATCGTGCTTACTCTGTTAACATCTTTTAGAACAGCAAATGGCATAACTATTTTGATGAAGATTCATTCTAACGTTGACTGACAACAAGAGACAGCTTAGCTGTCTATTGTTTAAGCCTGAAATGTGTGCAGGTCTCTGACAGCATTCGTCATACAACATTGGACAAAATAGAAGCCAAAGGATATTACAGAAGATCCTCTCTCTCTTTGCGTACATGAAAGGATAAAGGATTGTTGATTGGAAGCTTCCAAGCGTCAAGCAGTCTAACGTTCACTTATGCTTAGAGACAACGGGCACTTCAACGTTCGAATTTCAAAAGGGTGATATATATAGAAAAATGAAGCTCTTGAAGAAACAAGAACAACGGTTAGAGAACAACAAGTGATACAACGCTTACAACCTTCTGCAAGCTTTCCTAGAGCCAAGCAAAAATTACCATCTGTTCTAGCTCTTGCTCTCTGTGCTAAGTGTAGATCTGTGAGAGAGCCTTTAGTTCTGAGAAGATTCCTTTGTTGTAGATCTTTTCCTTCTCAGTTCTTAGCTTCAGATCAAGCAGTGTTCTATAAGCTTGATCTAGGGGCTTCATCTCTGAACACTTTTCTTGTGTTGTACCCTTCGTTGGAAGGAAGACCTAGTGGGTTCCAGGGTGTTGTTCCCTTCATTGGAAGGAAGACTTTGTGGGTTCCAGGGTGTTGTTCCCTTCGTTGGAAGGAAGACCTGGTGGGTTCCAGGGTGTTGTTCCCTTCGTGTGAAGGAAGACCAGCTGCGGTGCTGGGTGTTGTAGTGTCCTTGAGGGGGACTGTACCCTTGTTAGTGAAATCCTGAGATATTGCTCAGGGACTGGACATAGGATTCCCAGGGAGAGGAGATCCGAACTAGGATAATTCTCTATGTCGTGTGATTGCTTTTGTGTGTTTGATTTTCCCTCACTAACACTAACAATCTGCGAAGTGTGTTTTTGTGACTATTATGTGAACAAGTTTTAAGTATTAAATATTTTTTAATATCCCATTCACCCCCCCTCTGGGCTAGCTAGCTGGGCAACATCGATCAGATCCCTTTTTGGGATTTTGGACCTCCGGGTTGCCTGTTTTGATCCTTTAGACTTGGGTTTTTTTTAGATTAGTCATTTGAATGCCCAACCCAATCCGGGAATCCAATTCGGATTCTGTCAATTCGCACATGTTACTTTCACCCACCCGGTCGTGTCAGAGTGAACGACACGCCGATCAAATCCCATTTTGGGATTTTGTACCCCCGAGTTGCTTGTTCTGATCCTTTAGACTTGGATTTTTTTCAGATTAGCCATTTTAATGCCCAACCCAATCCGGGAATCCAATTCGGAATTCGTGAGTTCGCACACATCATTTTCACCTATCCGGTCGTGTCGGAGCGAACGGCACGTCGATCGGATCCCATTTTGGGATTTTGGACCCCCGGGTTGCGTGTTTTTATCCTTTAAACTTGGGTTTTTTTTAGGTAAGTCATTTGAACGCCCAACCCAATCCGGGAATCCAATTCGGATTCTGTCAATTCGCACATGTTACTTTCACCCACCCGGTCGTGTCAGAGTGAACGACACGCCGATCAAATCCCATTTTGGGATTTTGTACCCCCGAGTTGCTTGTTCTGATCCTTTAGACTTGGATTTTTTTCAGATTAGCCATTTTAATGCCCAACCCAATCCGGGAATCAAATTCGGAATTCGTGAGTTCGCACACGTCATTTTCACCTATCCGGTCGTGTCGGAGCGAACGGCACGTCGATCGGATCCCATTTTGGGATTTTGGACCCCCGGGTTGCGTGTTTTGATCCTTTAAACTTGGGTTTTTTTTAGGTAAGTCATTTGAACGCCCAACCCAATCCGGGAATCCAATTCGGATTTCGTCAGTTCGCACACGTCAATTTCACCTACCCGGTCGTGTCGGAGCGAACAACACGCCGATCGGATCACATTTTGAGATTTTAGACCCCCGGGTTGCATGTTTGTATTATTTGCTGAAAATTTCAGTAGCATCTCCCCACACCTCTCCGATATACCAAAAATATTTATTGATTAAGATATTTTCTTAAACACTTACTAATAAGTGGTTAAGAAAATATTCTAAATCAATAAAGGTATATCAGAGAGGAGTGAGTAGAAGCACCTGAAATTTTCAACAAATAATACAAACACATAGTAAATGACCACCTAACTGCAATCAAACATTCACAGACTATCCAAAACAGGACAATTCAAGACTTTGAGTTAGATATACATGTTCTCATCATTGAAAATAAGACTCGTGCACATCAATCCCAAAGTCTTGAATGGGAAGGTTCATTGACACGGGCTTAACAGGCTCTCGTGAGGTGTGTGCAGTGATAAATTGCTACACATGCATAGATCAAATTTAAAACCCACATAAATATGAAAGGAATATGAAAACAAAATATGTCATGTGAACAAGTGCAATATTAAAATAAATTCACACATACATATAAATGAATTACATTAATGTAAGAACTACAATACTAATCAAGAAAAAGAATTACAAGTAAAGTATGATTTATGGCCGACATAAACAAACTAACTTAAAGGTAGGCATATGTCCTCATCTCAAATTATCCATGTCTATCTAAAATTATCCATATCCATATCAATTACACTTATTCCTTTCTGTGGTGGCTATTTCTAGCCACCATCGTGCGTTGGGCCCATCATGGCCCGGCCCAGTTCGGCAGGCGGACGTGGCCCTATCGCAAGACGCCACGACATTTCAAGAGCAGCTTCAAGGTTCCGAGTCCGGTTCCTGCACTCGGGTACCAACGGGACCCAAAAGCCACCTTCGGGCGCCTCACAGCATGTTCGGACAAAGGCCCTTCCTTCCGAGTAGGGACTGCTCGGCTTGCGCCGAAAACCCCTTCGAAACGGACAGCACTTCCTTACATCAGGCATCTGGCAGCAAGCCATGCCTCCGGGCACCAGGTGCCGAGTAGCGAGCTTGACTACCGAACAGCAAGACTGCCTCACCGAGCAGGCTACCTGCTCGGTATCATCCTCCTAGGAGAATCCGAGCGGCCCTTCATCCCCTCATAGCAGTTACAATGGCTACGCCACGCGCGCCCCACGATCAAGTGGTGCATTAACTGCCTAGCCCCTCAACGGGCACCTCAACACGTAACTCCCCGTTGAGGATGCTAACTGGCGCGCCCTTTGCGGCATTGATCAGGGACGTTCCATCCCTCTCCCTCAGCACTCCAGCCTATAAAAGGCACTGGTAAGCCTTCATGCAGAGGTACGTTATCCAAGGCACCCTTGCTCACACAAGCCCTTGCGCTTCACACACGAGAACCCCCTTCCTCTAACATCCCTTACTGACTTAGGAATCAGAGGGTTCTCCCCGATTCTTCAACCGGGCCCCCTGATCCGCTTCTGGTTTTGCAGGTGATTGTCCGCTACCGGCGACTGTCTTGTTCCCTCTCAAGTGTAGGCCCGCTTGGCTCCGGCCCAAGCAGGAAATAACCTCCACACTTTTGGCGCCATCTGTGGGAAGGAACAACAGTCATGGCTCGCGGACGATCCTCATACCAGAACATAGGGAGCCGTATGACGAGGTCCCGCCAGTCGCAGGCGGACTCCCGTCAACGTGCTCCCCCCATTAACGTCGTTGTAGCTCCTGCTACCATGACCGGGGGCGTCCCGGCGCCCACTGCCGTCGTGCCTGCAACCGCCTTGGAGATGGCCAAACTCCGGGGACAGATGCAGTAGCTGATGGGCATCTGCCTGGGCCTCCAGGCCCAACTCGTCGGGCAGCCTACCCCGGCAGCCTCCGTTCTGCAGGAGCACAAGGCAGAATCGTCTCACCGGCGATCGCGCGCACCTCCTGTCCCTGCAGGATTGATTCAGGAGCAGCACGTCGACTCGCCGCAGAGGTCGCGCAGTGCTCCGTCTAGAGAACGAGCCCCGGAGTGCCACGGCCGTTCACCCCGTCGTTCTACGGCAGTCTAACGCCTTCCGCACTCGGTCGTGGGAGACAACTCCCACAAGTCTGGCCGTGCGGACTCGGCCCACTCCGAATAGGAGTTGGCAAGGCGCTTGCACCGCGTTGTCGACCTGGAACGTCGTGTGGACACGATGGTCCAGCGTGCTGAGGGAAAGGCTCCATCCGAAGAGGACCTAAACTTCCGCTCCCCATTCATTGCGAAGATCCTGGAGGCTCGGGTCTCTCCCAAACTCCCTCTACCTGCCATCGCACTGTACGACGGTACTTCTGATCCCGCGATCACATCCATGGGTTTGAGTCGCATATGGTGTTCCACAGAGCATCCGATGCAGCCAAATACCGGGCCTTTCTGGCCACCTTCAAGGAAACTGCTCGGGCTTGGTTTGAAGACCTCCCTGAGGTTCCACCTCATCCTTCCACCAGCTGAAGAAGTCCTTTCGGGACAACTTCCTGGGCGGAAGATCACAGCCGCGCACCGCGGCCTCCCTTCTTGCTGTTCGGCAAAAGATGGGAGAAGCACTCTGGGACTACGTCAAAAGGTTCCAGACCGAGGCACTACGCATCCCACGCCTCGATGTCCCGTTAGCCACCAGTGCCCTGATTCAGGGTACTCGTGATGGCTTCCTACAGAGGATGCTCGGAGTGCAGCAGCCTTCCACTCTTGCCGAGCTCCTCTCGACTGCACAACACCATGCGGCGTGTGAAGAAAGTCTGGCTACTGGCCATACAGAGCACGGAGAGTCGACGGACAAGAAGAGGCCTTCCCACAACAGTTCCGACAGCGATCAGAAGAAAGGACGGCACAACAGCGATTCACCGCACCGACCATGCCCCTTCACCGACTACACACCACTGACGGTGGCACCTGAACAGATCCTGGCAAAGATCAGGGATGAACATATGTTCAGTGGCCACTAAGGATGCGCTCCGATCCCCGATGGCGTAACCAGGAGAAGTACTGTCGCTTCCACTGCGACCACGGCCACGACAACTCCGAATGCCGCCAGCTTAAAGACGAAATCGAATCCCTCATTAAGCGCGGCTACCTCGGACGGTTCGTGCGCCAGAATGAAGACCACCCCAGACGCCGAGAGTGGACTCCCGAGCATCCAATCAACAACGAGCCCAACGGGTAGAAATCAACGTGATCGCAGGAGGGTTCGGCACAGTAGAGAGAGCATTCAGAGCTGACATGATTATGCAAGGTGAGTGCATGTGGTGGACAAACCGCCGATACCCCGGCCGGCTCCTTATCCCCCTAATCCCGCGCACGCACAGTCTGAGGGGGCCATAACCTTCTCAGAAGAAGATCTTGTATGGGTTACCACCCCACACACTGATGCGTTGGTCGTTTCGGCAACCATCAATCATTGTAATGTGCGCAGGATTCTGGTAGATATTGGAAGTGCCCCCGACGTATTGGCTTACGATTGTTATCTCCTTATGGGCCTAAAAATCGACCAGCTCACCCCTGTAGAATCGCCCCTGTTCGGCTTCTCGGGGGTGTCGGTTCAACCTATGGGTAGAGTTCGCCTCCCGATCACCCTCGAGACGGCTCCGAAGTGTGTGACCAAGGTGGTGGACTTCTTGGTCATCAGGAACATGCCTGGATACAATGCGATCCTTGGTAGAGGTTTGATCACGTGGATCAAGGTGGTGCCTTCGTCCCTCCATCAGAAGATGAAGTTCCCCACCCCGTGTGGGGTCGGCGAGGTGCTCGGATGCCAGCGCAAGTCTCGACGGTGTTATGTCCTTTCTCTAGGGGACAAGCAGCCACTCACGGCTCTAACACCTGTTCCTCCACCAGCCGACCAGCCTTCCACAAGCTGCGGAACTCTTGTCGAGGACCTACTTCCAGTCCAAGTGAATAGCGACCCCGAACATGTCCTATACATTGGCACGTTACTAGTGGAAGTAGAGCAGCAGCGGTATAGAAGTTTCTTACTAGCTAATCTGGACGTGTTTGCGTGGTCTGACGACGAGTTACCAGGCATCCCTCCAGAGGTAATGGTTCATCGCCTCCTCTTGGATCTACGGGTCCCACCAGTTCAACAAAGGAGGCGACCCGTCAACCAAGAGTGGCAGACTGTGATCCGTGTTCACGTTGTCAAAAGCTGAGCAGTGGGGCTCCTCCGAGAAGCCCAATACCCAAGATGGATCTCCAACGTAGTCCTCGTACGCAAAGCCACTGGTTAATGGCGCGTATGTGTGGATTACAAGTTCCTCAATAAAGCGACGCCCAAGGATAACTTCCCATTGCCGCGCATCAATCAGCTAGTAGACGCTACATCCGGACATGAGCTCCTCAGCTCCTTGGATGCCTACTCTGGGTATCACCAGATCAGTATGCATCCTCCAGATCAGGACGCCACCACGTTTGTCACAGACTTGGGGTTATACTGTTTCACCAAGATGCCCTTTGGTCTGAAAAATGTGGGCGCAACATACCAGCAATTGGTCAATAAGATGTTCGAGCGAAAAATTGAGCGCAACATGGAGGTCTACGTCGACGATATGTTGGTCAAAACGCTTCCGAGCACTGACCACATCTCTGACCTCGAGGAGACCTTCGCCACTTTGTGAAGGTACAATATGAAGCTCAACCCAGCCAAGTGTGCGTTTGGAGTACGCTCAGGGAAGTTCCTCGGCTTCCTCATTTCAAATAGAGGAATAGAGGCCAACCCTGAGAAGATCCAAGCAATACTTGAAATGAGCAGCCCAAAAACGGTACGCGACGTCCAACTTTTGACTGGACGGCTAGCCGCACTCAACCGATTCATGTCCCGAGCAGCAGAGAGGAGCTTCAACTTCTTCAAATTGCTGCGAGGACCCAGAGGCCCTTCACAACAAGGGGGGCATGTACGGTGGACTGAGGACTGTGAGGCCGCCTTCGTGGAGTTGAAGGCCTATCTCGCAGCCCCACCTGTTCTCTCGAAACCTGTGCTCGGGGAGCCCTTGTTCATATACCTTTCGGTTACCGAGCACTCCATCAGCGCAGTGTTGATCAGAGAGGAGGGAGCGGCCCAGCATCCCGTTTACTACATCAGAAGGGTCCTTCAAGAAGCTGAAAGGAGGTACCCCCGAGCAGAAAAACTCGCCCTTGCTCTGGTCACGGCTGCCTGGAAACTCAGGCCCTACTTTCAGGCCCACTCAATAACGGTACTTACCGACCAGCCACTGAAGTCTATTCTACAGCGGCCGGAGGCTTCCGGCCGGCTCATTAAATGGGCCATCGAGCTAGGCGAGTTCGACATCAGCTACCATCCAAGGACGGCCATTATAGTGCAAGCATTGGCAGACTTCATCGCAGAATGTACCCTGCCTACCGAGCAGGATCCTCCACTGGCCGACGAGCCCCCATGGGAGCTCTACGTCGATGGATCCTCATGTGTCACAGGGAGTGGAGCTGGCCTGGTCCTCACCTCTCCGGAGGGTTTAGAGTTCCAATATGCCCTTCGGTTTCGCTTTGCAACCTCCAACAATGTGGCCGAATATGAAGCGCTACTGTCCGGAATCTAAATGGCGAGGCACCTCGGAGCCCTTCGACTCAGGGCCTTCAGTGACTCCCAATTGGTTTCCGGCCAGGTGAACGGATAGTTCGAAGCAAGGGAGCCATGAATGGCCCAGCACCTTTAACAGGTCAAGAGCCGAGCAGAAGGCCTCCTCTACTTCAAAGTCATACACGTTCCACGGGAGCAAAATGCGTGAGCCGATGCACTAGCCAAGCTGGCGTCTTCAGGTGACATCTCCCCTTCCTGCTCCGTATTCATTGAAGAGCTCGCTGCACCGAGCACTGAAGTGGATGTAGCAGCCATTGGATCTGACCCTCCAACTCCGAACTGGATGGACCCTCTCTTGTCCTTTCTGCTTCGAGGTGAGCTTCCCCATGAGCAGGGAGAAGCTCGGAAGATCAGACTGCGTTCTCAGTGTTTCACCCTCATAGAAGGCAAGCTGTACAGACATTCCCTTTCAAGACCCCTCTTACGGTGTCTCAGCCCTGAAGAGGCCCTAGCGGCTATCGAAGAGGTTCACGAGGGGTTGTGCGGAAGCCACTTGGGGGGCAGAATGCTGGCACGCAGCAACATCCGAGCAGGATTCTGAGGCCCTCTCTGCAAAAGGACTGTATGTCTTTTGTCAGAAGCTGCCTAGAATGTCAGAAGTTCAGATAGCTCATTAAGCAACTGGCCGAGCAACTTCATACACTGTTTGAGCCTCGCCCTTTCGCTAGGTGGGGCATTGATATACTGGGTCCCTTCCCAGAGGCCCAGGGTCGGAAGAAGTTCTTGTTCGTGGCCATCGACTACTTTACCAAGTGGGTCGAAGCAGAACACATTACCACAATCACCAAACAAACCGCGTGGAAGTTCGTTTGGAAGAACCTCCTGTGCAGGTTTAGCATCCCAAGAGTGATTACCTCTGACAACGGGAAGCAGTTCGACAGCACCTTCTTCAAGCAGAAGTGCGCCGAACTTCGCATCTACAACCACTTCACCTCCGTGGCACATCCTCAAGCCAACGGTCTGGTCGAAAATGCCAACCGTACGTTGCTGCACGGGATCTGCACGAGAGTCGAAGCTGCTGGAAGTTCGTGGATTGATGAGCTCCCTAATGTGTTGTGGTGTCACTGAACAACTGCTCGGGTAGCCACATGGGAGATCCCTTTCCATTCGGCCTACGGTATAGAGGCCGTTGTACCTCTAGAAGTGGCTCTCACCTAGACATACTTGGCGAACGCCGAAACGACGCCAGCATTAGACTAGTTTCTACCACCAGCGCCTTGCGCAGTATTATAAATCCTGAGTTCGGGAAAGGCGCTTCTTCAAAGGGGACCTTGTTCTTCGCTGCTGCTCGGCATCGGACCCCCAAAGAGCAGCCGGCAAACTCGCCCCCAGTGGGAAGGACCTTATCAGGTCATCCAGGTCCTTGGAAAAGGCTCTTACAAGCTAACTACTCCTAGTGGCGGGGCCATACCCAGAACCTGGCATGTATCCAATTTGAAGGCTTACTATTTATAAAAGTCTTCTATTCTGCATCCTACTTCTCTCCTACAAGTTCTTTTGGCCGGCTAGTGACGAAGTTCAAAACATCCTTATCTTAATATCTTTGGCTCGCAAGGGTGTAACGACATCTCGTAGTATGAAGACGTTCCGAAAGCACCCTAGGTTTGAACACCCGCAGTTCATAACAACCTGTGCGGTAATTGCAAATGCTTCTAAATGACCAACAAATTCCGGTTCGGATAGAACACTTGCAAGGTAAGGAGATAGAAAAAGCGAAGCCATTTTTTGAAAAAAGAGAGATCTATTCATATTTTGTACAAAAGCTTGCTTTGGCCGAGTTACCAAACAAAAAGGGAAGGATATTCAAGGGGCCTGCCTAGAGGTACCGGCGCCATCGTCCAGGAGGCATTTGCCCTGACTGGAACTGGGCAAAGTGCACTCCATCCAAACGCGCGTCCTGGGTACGACGCCGACACTCCCTTACAGAAGCCTCGAAAGTTCTTGGGCACGCTCTGTCCAAGCAAGCTTCTCCCCCAACTCCTTTCCTGCTTCAAGGCCCACCTTGTAACAACGGGCCTCGAACTGCTCCAAGTCCTTTTGGAAGTCAGAACCTTCTTTGTACTCTGCCACTCCTAGGGCCCTGGCTTCGGCTAACACCTTCGCGACTGCCTCCTTTTCGGCTCGGGCAACGGTAAAGTTTAGCTCGGACGCTTGGAGGGCATCTTGGAGGCTTTTACCTCCTTTAGCAGTTCAGCCTCGCTAGCCCGGTGCTTGGTGACCAGATCATCGCAGAAGGCCATTTCAGCCCCCCACATCTGCCTCTGATTCTGGGGACGCAAGGAGAGCTTCTTCAATAGGACCATCGAGCTCGTGATGTCATCCACCAACGCTCCCACGTCGACGTTGTCATATTCGTCATGTTTGGAGAGGTGCCCTGGGCGATAGGCCGCAATGGAGTGCTCGGGGGTCTTCTCCGGGCTGAGGTCTTGACACCACACCAACCTATCTAGGTAGGATGTGGACAGGCACGGGGGCAGAACCCTTGAAGCATCGCTCCCAAGCCTTCCCAGCATGGCTTCCAGCATCGCCTGCGAGGGGAGCACAGACGATTTCCCCTTCAGTACTGCGGAGAGAGGTCTCCGGTCCTCCCCAGAACTGACAACCTCCTTAGCGGCGTCTGGTCGCTCATTGGAGATCTCCGCCCTCCTAGCAGGCTCAGTAGCAGCATCAGCAACCTCCCCGCGGCCCTCTATCGCCAAGGCCATCTCCTTGGTCCCTTGCGCGGCTTCTCCAACCTCAGTGGAGGCCAAAGTGGTTGATGGTGTCTCCACTACCGCAACCATTTTGGTGGGGGTAGGGGGGCCATGGCAACTTCGACAACTTCCTTCTGTGGGGCCAGAATCTCCCCGGTAGGAGTGGCCCCCGTGGCCGAAGCAGCAGCCTCCTCAGGAACGTTCTTCTCTAGCACCTTGAGGTGTGGAGAGGTCCCCTCCCTCGCAATGGAGGTCTCTTCATTACCTTCACCCCTTCGAGCAAAGGTCTCTGCAGCGTCGCCAGCAGCATCCTGTTCTGCGCCTCCGACGCTCGATGCCGTTGTTCGAGCAACTTCCTCTTCGCGGCCCTCGCTGGGGCCCGGCGGCGCGAGCACTTCCCTCTGCTCTTCAGCAGAGCTCTCTGACCCGTCACTTACCACGACGAGCCTGAGCTCGGTCGCCATCCTCTGCGCGACCTCAGGATGAACCACGGGGGGCATCCACGGTGCTTCCTATTCGGCCGACCAAGCGGCCTTGCATTTCTTGCGCAGTAGCAACTGCGCCTCGTCGGCCTCCTCTTTGGTCCCCTCCTCACTCTGTTTAGGGGCAGCACGGACCAACCTCTTCTTCTTCCGAGCTCGGAACTGGTCTACGTCCTCCGTGCCCTCGTCGAGCAGCGTCGGCCTCTTCTTCATAACGGCGGAAGGTCGAGTCGCCCTTTCGCCCTCCTCGAACGAAGGCCGAGCTCCTGCTGAAACCACCTTGATGGTGGTCTTCTTCTTCAAACGAATTTTTTTGGGCCCCTTCTCAGGGACCCATGTGCTTTACGGCCGTCCCTCGGCAGGTGAAGGCGCCACCAATGCGGTCATTACCGCAGTTCCAACCCTCACAGCAGAGGGGATCCGGACAACAGCAGCGATGTCGTCGTCCTCGTACACCATGTGGGCAATAACAGGGATCTGTTCGGCAAAATCCTCATTCGCCTCCTGATCCCTCCCAGCTTCCAATTCTGCAGCGACTGCAAAAAGGAGGAAGTTGTTAGAACATAGTTACTGAACTGGCGCGCAACAAAACAAGTTCGAGCGCTTACTCCATGGTTTGCTCAGACCATGCCAACAAGTGAAAACTCTGTCAAGTAGCCCTCTCCATTCCTCACGCCGGCCCGGAGCAGGCTATCTGAGGCCCTCTCCTCATCTTGAATCAGAATGGGGAAGTTGTCCTTCTGCGCTGATCGATGATGTGGGGAACCCCCACTCTGCACCAACCCGACGTCGGACAAAGAACAGCCTATCCATCCAACTTTGTTGTTGGATATTTGTCGGATAGCTGTATGTGCATCATGTCCGTTCGATGCTTTGCGTAGTAGACATCTACCCCTGACGACCGCGAAGCAGAGAGCTTAAAATGTGCTCGGAACACATCTGCCGAGCCTCGGATCTGCTTGATTCTGCAAATGACGCCAAAGATGTAGATATATCTCCACGTGTTTTGCGTCAATTGGATCGACGAAATTCCCCACCGGTTTAGCAGCGCCTTCGCTACCTCCGGGAACGGCAGCCGGAGTCCCGCTTCCATATGATCCACGGAGAGGGGAAGGCAACCTGGTTTGTTCACAAGGTATGACTCTCCTTCCTTCGCGTCGATAATCTCGTATTCGTCGCTGATGCGAAAGCACTCCTGGAGCCCGCTGTAGTAGCATCGCGGCCCGTGAGCCGTAGACACAGTGATTCCACTCGCCCCGGCGACCGTAGCCGCCTTCCCCTTGCTTGCCATCGTCGTAAGTTGCGGAAGGGAACAACGAACAGAAGAAGGTGCGAGGAAGAAGACGACTGAGAGCTTGAAGGGGGCACAAAGGCTCTGGAATGAGGAAACTCTGAGAGATTTCGAAGGCGTGGCTCCCGCCTTCGCCCTTCTCCACCCTTATAAGGAAATAGGGGTGCGAAATTCGAAGCAGGCCAGAAGCGGTGTTTCCCCCCTCTCCAAGTCGCGCATTGGGTGCATCGCTGGTGACCGTTCGTGTGGAGCGCGCGGCGTCCGTGGCTTGACACGACCCCCGCACTCATCATAAAAGCTCTGTGTTCGAGGGAAACCCCCAAACCATGCCGCCATGCAGCCATTCGGATCTCTGAGGACGATACCGCGTTTAATACAGATATGACGTCTAGGCAAGTCGCCGCTCCCAACCGCTCCGGTTCCCGAACTGCTTGAGAGCGTGGGGGGCAAGTGTGGTGGCTCTTTCTAGCCACCATCGTGTGCTGGGTCCATCATGGCCCGGCCCAGTTCGGCAGGCAAACGTAGCCCTATCGCAAGGCGCCATGACATTTCAAGAGCAGCTTTACGGTTCTGAGTCCGATTCCTGCACTAGGGTACCAACGGGACCCAAAAGCCACCTCCGGGCGCCTCACAACCTGTTCGGACAAAGGCCCTTCCTTCCGAGTAGGCACTACTCGGCTTGCACCGAAAACCCCTTCGGAACGGACAACACTTCCTTGCATCAGGCATCTGGCAGCAAGCCATGCCTCCGGGCACCAGGTGCCGAGCAACGAGGTTGACTACCGAGCAGGCTACCTGCTCAGTATCTTCCTCCTAGGAGAATCCGAGCAGCCCTTCATCCCCTCACAGCAGTTACAACGGCTACGCCACACGCGCCCCACGATCAAGTGGTGCATTAACTTCCTAGCTCCTCAACGGGCACCTCAACGCGTAACTCCCCGTTGAGGACGCTAACTGGCGCGCCCTTTGCGGCATTGATCAGGGACGTTCCGTCCATCTCCCTTAGCACTCCAGCCTATAAAAGGCACTGGTAAGCCTCCTTGCCGAGGTACGTGATCCAAGGCACCCTTGCTCACACAAGCCCTTGCGCTTCACACACGGGTTCTCCCCGGTTCTTCAACTGGGCCCCCTGATCCGCTTCTGGTTTTACAGGTGATTGTCCGCTATCGGCGACCGTCTTCTTCCCTCTCAAGTGTAGGCCCGCTTGGCTCTGGTCCAAGCAGGAAATAACCTCCACACTTTCTCACTATGTCTAGATATCAAACCTAACCAGAATTCTCTACATGGTGGACTCTCTCTCTCTATCTCAATAACTAGATTTTTTTTATAGGAATAAGATATAATAATAGAATATGCTAGAAATATTTCTTTATGCGTATTAATTTGTTACATATCAATGTACTAAAATAACATGGCATGTGTGTTGGGTTGAGTGTAATTTCATATCATTTTCCCTCCTATTTTAATGATGACAAATGTGATTTGAATGCAAATTATTTGAAACATGATAAATACATTTCACCTGAAATTTATATTCAAAAAGCATGTCTCAAAGCACACTTATCATTTGTACTCATAATAAAACATTTTACTAATGATATATGTGTTTAATTTTCAGGTACAAACACTTTTTGCAAAAGAAGTGTCGACACACCCCACAATGGTGTCGACACAACACCCAGATTCAAAGGCAAAAAGGTGAAGAAATGTTGAGACTGTGTCGACACAAGTCAAAGAGTGTGTCGACACGAGTTGCAGATTCCAGGATTAGTCTACCCAGGTCGACGCAGGACCAGAGCAGGTCGACACTGGACTCAGTTCCCAGAACAGCCTGTTTGCAGAATTGGGAAGCAGGTCGACGCAGGACCAGAGCAGTCGACACTGGACTCAGTTCCCAGAACAGCCTGTTTGCAGAATTGGGACAGCAGGTCGACACGCATCAGAGCAGGTCGACACTGGACCTTGTTCCCAGAACAGCTGTTCTCAGATTTGGGACAGTGTGTCGACACCACCACCAGGGCAGGTCGACACACTACGGAAAGATTGCAACTTAAATTGGATGTTTGCCACGTGTCAGCCTAGGGCGATGGTGTATCAACCTAGGATCGTGTGCCCTTGTACCTAAAGGTTATCTTTGGAATCTTTTGGGTATAAAAGGCCCCCAATTGGCCATCCATCATAAGGTAGACCCCAAAACGAACTCTCCAAGCCTCCAGAAAGTTCCTTTGGCGGCGAGAAGAGTTCATCTCCCTCTTCTGCTCTCCTGGTGTCTTCTGAAGACCAATTCTCATCAATTCGATGTGAGAATTGGAGTTTGATCCTTGAAGAAGCAATTGAAGCGCCTCAAGGAAGCAGATCAAGTAGGAGCATTCGTTGGAGAAGATTTCAAGGAAGATCCCCAAGTTCAAATGCAGAGCATCGGCTGGGACTTCAAGGATTCAAGCTCTTCCCAATCTGAGCTTCTACAAGGGAGTACACTGAAGAACAAAGCCTTTAACACAATTTTCAATGTACTTTTGTTCTTCTGAGACATCTTGAGATTGTGCAAGTGCTTCTGCATAACTCTCATGAATGTTCTCATGTCTGACATGATCTGCTGCTAGAAGATCCATGTGTGTTGGTGTCTAGCATAGTTGTTGTGAGCCATTGTGCTCAGTTTGAGTCGTCGAGCTCAAGTGGTTGTTGAGCAGTCTTGCTCAGGGATCTAGAGTAGTCTTGCTCTAGAGGTGTGTGAGTTGTAAACTCAAGTGTTGGAGTTGTCTGGCTCCAGTGGGTGTGTTACCCAGGTGTTTAGTGAATCCTCACTGGGTGTGAGGGGTGGATGTAGGAATCACATGGGTGATTTCCGAACCACCTAAAAATCTCTGTGCACTTGTCTATTTGTGGTTTGATTATCATCCGTTAGATGCTTGCATAGGATCGATCAAGATTCACTTAATCAACTGGTTTTCATATCTTTTTTATCAACTCACTTAACATTTCATCAGATCTGTGTTTTTCACTGTTAAAATTGCCTCTGATTCTAAAAGTATTTTAAATTGCTTAAGCTTCCGCAGAAAGTGGCATAGATCTATTCATCCCCCCTTCTAGATCTTATCCACACCTTTTCCTCGATCCTTCAATTGGTATCAGAGCGGGTTTATACTTGATCTGATTTGATTTGAGCAGTTTTTGAGTATTGTGTGTCTGATTGCTTGCTTGTTTGCTAAATATTCTTCTGTGCTTTCTTCTTAAGTCAATGGATTCCAAAGGTTTCATAGCTGAGGGCATTCCATAAATAGGCCACCATTCTTTAATGGAACGGACTATTCATACTGGAAAAATAGAATGCAAGTCTTTCTAAGAGCCCAGAACTATGAAATTTGGAAAGTGGTTGAGGTTGGTCCCTATGAAAACCAGGGAGAGGAAGAAACCTGGACTAGGGAACAAATAAGAAAAGCCACATTGAATTATAGTGCCATGAACATGATTCAATGTGCTGTTCATCCCAAAGAGTATTCGAGAATCTCAATGTGCAAATCTGCCAAAGAGATGTGGGATAAACTCGAATTACTTTATGAGGGAACATCACAAGTAAAGGAAACTAAGGCAAATATTCTTGTTTCAGAATATGAATTGTTTATGATGAAGTCTAATGAAACAATTTCTGAAATGTTTGCCAGGTTCATGGTGCATTGTCAATGGACTCAAGGCCTTAGGTAAGGACTACACAGATGCAGACTTGGTAAGGAAAATCTTACGTTCACTCTCTTCTATTTGGCACACAAAGGCCACTGTCATTGAAGATTCTAAAGATTTGTCCAAAATGTCTTTGGATGAATTGATAGGATCCTTAATGACATATGAAATCAATTTGAAAAGAAATGAAGAACACATAATTAAGACCAAGCCAATGGCACTTAAGGCCTCTTCAAGTAACAAAAGACAAAAGTCAAGAAAAGACAAGTTCTGAGGAGTCTGAGTCAAATGAGGATGAAATTGCCCTCATGACCAGGCAATTCAGAAAATTCTTGAAATATAGAAAAGGAAAAATGTCTGGGAAAAAGAAGTTTTCCTCAGGTAAAAGAAACACTTCCTCTTCTAATTTCAACAAGAATCAAAAACTGACGAAACTGTCATTTGTTACAGGTGTAATAAGCCAGGACACATGAAGGGAGAGTGTCCTGAGAACAAGAAGAAAAGCACAAGAAATTCCAGAAGTTCAAGAAGCCAAGGCCATGGTGGCCACTTGGTCTGACGAAGATTCAAGTGAAGAAGAAGAAGACAAAAAATCCTCAAGCTCTGAGAGTGAGGAAATCTGCTTCATGGCCAACAATTCTGAAGAAAGGTAAATACCTCTTTTGAAGATTTCACTGTTGAAGATTGGCAGGATGTTATGCAGAACTAGTTGAAAAATATTCTGAAATGAGAAAAGAAAAAAACACATCAAAAAGAAAATTGAAAACCTTTATCATAACCAATCTTCAAACAACAGAACTTGTGAGCTAGAAAATGAGATAACAGAATTAAATGAAGAAAAAGAAAATCTCATGAATCTAATTGATGATCTGAAGCTTGCCTCTCAAAAGGCCACCCAAGAATTCAAAGACTTATCTGAAAAGCTGGAAATGGAAAAACAAGAAAAACAGCAAAAGATTGAAGAAATTACACTCTTCAAAACCAGCTAAAAGAAGGGATGAAGTTATCCAAACCTTCACAAAAGGTAAAGATAACTTGGAGGCATTGCTAGGAACAAATATGACAACAACTTCTCATGGATTAGGATTCAACAAAAAGAACCAAACAAAGACAAATCTGGTGAGAAAAAGGGCAAAGCACCATTAATTAAATTTGTCAAAGGTCCTAATCTTGAGAACACAGAAATCAAGCAAACATCAGACAAAACATCAAACAAAACACAAAACAAATTAAAAACTCAAAAACAAAAGAAGACAACCAGGTCGACACAGTCTCCTGACAGGTCGACACCAGTCCACAAAGAAGACTTCTGTGGTTGCTGTGTCGACACCAGTCATGGAGAGGTCGACCTGCTCAACATCAAAAGCTTCAAACAACTCAAATAAAAATTTGAAAAACAAGAAAAGTCAAAGGAAATCATTTGTAAAGAACCTTGGACCTCCAAGACAGCATTTCAAGATGATTGGATCAATCCTTGGAGCCAATGGTTTGACAACCCCTGTTGGTATCATCCTCATTTTTTCATCCAAACCTTTGGATGTACCAACAAAATCCATGGTTTCCATCTCCTCATCTGAACTCCTATGCTCAAATGAAAAACTCCCCTCCCACTAAAACAAAAATGTTGGTGCTTTCATTCCTAAGAAAAAGAACAAACAGAAAAAGACTGAAAAACCAATGTAACAAAACAAAAATAAAAACAGGTCAAATTTGGGTGAGAAAAGATTTACTGACAATGTTCAAACATTCTGATGGTCCCAACTCTGTTGGGTACCAAAATCTTCTCTCCACTGATCTATTTTGCAGGAAGGTCGTGCACCCAACACCAATGTGTGGTTTCTTGACAGTGGGTGTTCACGACATATGACGGGAGACAGAGCCAAATTCTCATTCCTGCTTGAAAAGGAGGGAGGGTCAGTAACTTTTGGAGGTAAAAATAAAGGAAAGATCATAGGATCTGGTAAGGTTGGTCAAACTTCCTCAAACTCTGTAGATAATGTTTTACTAGTTGATGGTCTTGATTATAATTTGCTCAGTATCAGCCAACTATGTGACAAAGGTCACAAAGTTGTGTTTGAATCTGATTTCTGTAAGATAATTGACTCATCAACTGATAAAATCAAATTTTTGGAAAAAGGGAAAACAATGTCTACATGATCAACCTAAATAAAAACTTTTCTGAAAATCTTTGCTTTGTTGCAAATAAAGATGAAATTGCATGGACTTGGCACAAAAGACTTGGCCATGCAAGTTTCAGAACAATGAATAGTTGTTAAGATTGAATTTGGTTAAGGGGCTTCCTGAATCCTTCTCTAATGTTGAAAATCAAGTTTGTGGGATCTGTTCTAAAGGAAAACAAACAAGAAAATCCTTTAAAAACTTCAATGAGGTACTCACATCTAGGCCACTAGAATTACTTCACATGGACCTTTTTGGCCCTACAAGAATTCTAAGTCTAAGTGGCAAAAGATATGGGTTTGTAATCATTGATGATTTACTAGATTTACTTGGGTTATTTTTCTGTCCCATAAAAGTGATGCTTGTCTTGAATTCAGGAACTTTTGTACCACTGTCTTAACAACTTATCCATATAAAATCAAAAATATTTTGACTGATCATGGGGGTGAATTTGAGAACACATCCTTTTCTGATTTTTGTGCTGAATTTCAAATATTCCACAAGTTTTCTTCACCAAGAACTCCAGAACAAAATGGAGTTGTGGAAAGAAAGAACAGAACTCTTGTGGAAATGGCTAGAACCATGCTACTTGAGAGTAACTTGCCCAAATCCTTCTGGGCTGAAGCTGTGAACACAGCCAATCACATACTCAATAGAGCATTGGTCAGACCAAAAATCAAGAAAACCCCCTATGAATTATTGAAAAACAAAAAGCCAATGTTTCCTATTTTAAAATCTTTGGGTGCAAATGTTATGTACACAACAATAACAAAGAAAACCTTGACAATTTGATGCTAAAAGTCAGGAAGCTATCTTCCTTGGCTATTCTGAGGTGTCAAGGGCTTTCAAAGTGTACATTCTTAAAACTAAAACTGTTGAAGAATCTCCACATGTTATCTTTGATGAAAATTCCTTTTCAACTAACAATTCTAAATCTTGCAGGAAAGACAAGACACTGAAGAGGATGAATTTATTGTGGACTCTTCACCAACTGTTGAGGAGTCTGAAAACATTGAAGAGAACCTGAACACACCATCTCCAAGTGGCTCAGGTAACATTGTCCCAGAAGTGGGTACTTCTGAACAGGTAATTTCTGAACATAGGTTTTTAGAGATCACCCATTAGATAATGTGGTTGGCAACTTGCATGATAGAGTTAGGACTAGATCATCTTTCTTGCATGATATTGAAGAAGACCCACTAGCTCTAATTTCCCAAATTGAACCAAAGTCAATTGATGAAGCCTTATCAAGTTCTGATTGGATTAATGCCATGCATGATGAACTTCATCAATTTGAAAGAAATCAAGTATGGGAATTAGTACCTAGACCTAGTGACCAAACAGTCATTGGCACTAGATGGGTTTTCAGAAACAAATTGAATGAATCTGGTCAGGTAATTAGAAATAAAGCTAGGCTAGTTGCAAAGGGGTACAATCAAATTGGAATTGATTTTGAAGAATCATATGCCCCTGTAGCTAGACTAGAAGCAGTTAGAATTTTTCTTGCTTTTGCATCCTCCATGAATTTCAAAGTTTATCAAATGGATGTCAAAAGTGCTTTTTTAAATGGATATATTAAGGAAAATGTTTTTGTTGAACAACCTCCTGGATTTGAAAATGAAAAATATCCTAACCATGTTTTCAAGCTCAATAAGGCTCTCTATGGTCTTAAGCAAGCTCCAAGAGCTTGGTATGACCGTTTGAGTACCTTTTTGCTTGAAAAAGGATACTCCAGAGGAACTGTTGATCAACTTTGTTCACAAAAATAGTAAAAAATCAAATAATTGTGGTCCAAATTTATGTTGATGACATAATTTTTGGCTCCACCAATAAAGGCCTATGCACTGAATTTTCAAATCAAATGAAGAATGAATTTGAAATGAGTTTAATGGGAGATTTAACATTTTTCTTGGGATTGCAGGTGAACCAAACATCTGAAGGGATCTTCATCAGTCAAGCCAAGTATGTCAAGGAACTTCTCAAAAGGTTTGACTTTCAGACCCTCAAGCATTCAAGCACACCTATTGCCATAAATGCTAAGCTAGAAGAAGACTCAAATGGTAAGTCAGTAGACCCAAAGACCTACAGAGGTATGATTGGCTCTCTACTCTATCTTACAACTTCTAGACCAGATATTCAGTTTTGTGTGTTTGTGTGCTAGATTTCAGTCTAATCCTAAAGAAAGTCACATGTTAGCTGTTAAAAGAATTTTCAAATATCTTGTTGGAACATGTGATTTAGGAATTTGGTATCCTGCTAATTGCAAGTTAGATTTGATTGCCTATTGTGATGCTGACTATGCTGGGTGTAAATTAGATAGAAAAAGCACAAGTGGCTTGTGTTTATTCCTAGGTGGGTGCCTTATTTCTTGGGCTTCCAAGAAGCAACATTCAGTTGCTCTGTCAACTGCAGAGGCTGAGTATGTTGCTGCTGGTAGATGTGGAACTCAATTCTCTGGGTGAAACATCAACTTCTCGATTACAACCAAGATTTAGGTTGTGTACCCATCCTATGTGATAATACAAGTGCAATAAATCTGTCTAAAAACCCATTCAGCATTCTAGAACCAAGCATATTGAGATTAGGCATCACTTCTTGAGAGATGAGGTTGCAAAGAAGTCCTTTGAACTCCATTTCATTGAAACTGAAAAACAAGTTGCAGACATTTTCACCAAACCCCTTCCTGAAAACAGATTTTCATCTTTGAGGAGAGAACTTGGTCTTTGTAAATGTCCACATTCATGATCTCTCTTTAGGTTTGGGTTGAGTGTTATGCATTGTCTAAGGGGGAGTTCTTTTCATATCATAACCCTTTGCTTCCTCAGTTACACTGTCCATATCTCTCTCAATTCCACTTCCATTTCCTTTGGACAATAATTCTTCAACTCTTATTGTGTTGAAATTTCTTGGTATATCAAATGGTGACTTGAGAAGGACAGTTTATGCTTGTCTGGACACTTTCACTATGCGAGAGTATATGTCTCCGCCAAGTACTAAGAAATGAATATGCAATTGTTGAGGGGAGCTTTTATTGTTTAAAGAGAATCTTTCTTGATTTCAAAAACTTGCATATCTTTATTTTGATAGAAAATGATTGAAATCATCATCTCAGGGGGAGCTAGAAAATTCACAAGTCATGACTTTTGCAAAATTCATAACTTTTCTTGCATTTCATCAATTTCCTGCATGATGTCATCATTCAGATGTCTAGAGTCTCCAAATGATCCTTTGAGTGATCTATCATATTTTTTACTAATCAATTGTCAACTATATTTTTCAACCCACAGAAACTCAGAATTCTTCCAAGATTGAACACAACTTGTGTCTTGAAATTAAAACATCTCTTTGTTTGCAACTGATGTTGGATAAAATTGATTTCTATCTTACAAAACTCTCAAAATTTTTGAAAATTCAACAGAGCAATGACATTTGAGCTGAGAAACTGCACACCTTCACAATGAATGAAGTGCCATGCATGTCATGAGGCACTAATGTTATCTCTGTTCAAAGGGGATAAAAATTCAAAAATAATTCAAAACACAGCAAAAATGTGCTATACTTTTTGATGATGACTGAGTAACTGGAAATATTGGCGTCTACAAAACGTATATTTTCATGTCAAAAGGTCATCATTTACCCCTTTGAGACTTAACAATGAATAAATCTTAAGTATCCAGGGACTATGGTGTGTAAAAAGCACTAGTACTTGAGTGAAAAAGATTTATATCATTTGATAGTCTGTTACAAAGACAAAATATATGTGTTAATGGAGTTTTGTTTAGAAAGAATCATTTTCATTCATCATCAAGTTGTTCTTTAAGATTGTGTTTATTTTCAAAGCAATTGTATTCAGTCTAGAGGATATCTTTATTTCTTTAATGTTGAGAAATATGGTAGATTATAGTTGATTGTTAGATATACTATATCCCTCAAATCATCATTTCATTGACTCAAGTCTTTGAATGCTCATATCCTATTGGAAATTGTTTAAAACTTGAATTGTGATGAATTTTTGCAAAATATAACAAATGAATTTTAAGTCTCTTAAACATCCTTGAAATGACTATTTCTCTCATTAGTTATCATTTTAAAGAAGTCCCAAAATTCTCAAAAAATTCTCACACAAAATTCAATTTTTCTTCATAGGCCGGTCGACACCATCCTATCTCGTGTCGACACACACCCTAGGTCAGGTCGACACTACAGTCTTCTAGTGTCGACACTGCCCTCTTGCCAGAACTTTTTAAATCGTGGGTTCCGGATAAGCCTTGTTGTTCCTGCGGGGTATTGCACCACTGCAAACCCTTTTTAGGCATCAGGTCGACCCGACGATGCTTTTCTTCTCTTTTCCGGCAAGAAATCCCACACATTTCTCCCTCAATCAAAACCCTTTCTCAATCATCTCTCTTCTCCTTCATCAAACCCCGATTCCACTCCATCCTTGCCACCATGGTGAGAAAAATGGGTCCTCGCCGTGGAGCAAGATCTCAGGCCTCATCTAGGCCAGTTCCGGCAGAGGATGATGTCCCCATTTGAAAGAAGAACCAAAAGGCGGAATGACCCTGCAGAGCAACCAGGGTCCTCCTCTGCACCTCAGCCAGCAGCCAAGAGAGGTAGACCCTCTTCTTCAGGCAGAGGTAGGGTTTCTAGACCAGAGAATCCGGGCTCCTCTTCTGGATTCTACAGAGTCATCTTCGTCTGAGTCTTCCAAGTCTCAAGACACAATAGTGAAGCCAAGCTCATTCTAAAGCCGGATAGTGGATTTATCAGATATTCAGCTAGCAAACACATTTCCAGAAATTCAGACCTACTTCTCCTTTCAGTCTTGGTTACTCTTTATTTCTGAGTTTCAAATCATTTATCCAAGACTTGTTAGGGAATTCTACAAGAACTTGAAATGCACAGAAGAAGGTATCAATCAAAGGTTAAGGGCATAGTTATTGACATGCCAACTGATAAAGCTGCCTCTATTTTCAAAGTACCAGATGAAGGGGCAGATTATCATAACTTTGAATTTGATCTTCATGAAGCCTATACCATCATGACAGGCCTTCCTGCTGATGCATCTGATCCAAAACAAACCCATGTTACCAGATTCAACACAAATTCCTTTCCCCCTGTGTTGAGGATTATCCACCACATGTTGACCACAATCATTACCCCTCAAGGTGGTGGAAGGGACAGGCTAACAGACATTCAGAGGTTCATTCTATATTGCATGGTAAAAGACATCAAAATCAACCTCCATGTAATAATGTATCAAATCATATCTGAAACAACCAGGAAAGACCTCAAGAGATCTCTTCCATATGCTGCACATCTGACCTCAGTGTTCCAGCACTTTGGTGTGCCCTTGGAGAATGAGAATCCCAGTCTATCCCTAAGTCCAACATCTATACCTTTAAGAATATTCAGAAATTCATGGGATTTAGACTGGAGGGCAATCAAGTTAGGAGAGGGCCAGTTGTAGTTGAGGCCCCTCAAGCTCAGGAGGAACAGCCTCAAGATCAAGGGGACCAGCCCCAAGCTCAGAGGAACAGCCTCAAGGTCAAGGGGACCAGCCCCAAGGTCAAGAGGAACAGCCCCCAGCTGAAGGGGACCAGCCCCAAGGTCAAGAGGATCAGCCTCCTTTGAATGAGGAACAGCCTCAAGTTTCAACTGAAGGTGACATTCCATTTCATGCCCCACTCTCACCTCAGTTTCAACATTTCTCTCCACAACCCACATTTCAACCATCCACATCCTCTGGTGGACCTTCTGTTCCACCAGAGTTGTTCTCCTTCTTAAATGACAAATTTGAAACCTTGAACTCCTCCATTCAAACCATGTCAGAAACCTTTGAGTTGAGGATTCAAAGATTGGAGAACACTGTGTCTGCCAAATTCATAGAACAAAAAGCTGCCTCAGACTATGCAGCTCAAGATTCAACAGATTAATTGGTACAATGGCAGATGCCTCATTACAGCTGAAGGAGCACCAGCAAAAATTGGAGACAGTTCTTAAGGGAATTTTGGCAAATTCCCAAGCTGATGTCTTCAACACCAACCAGACATTACATGAGATCACCAGCACTAGACTGTCTTTTGCTCATTTTGTGGATGATTTGGAGAGCATGAGGAACTTCAATGAACACATTGACACACAGATCTCTGATTTGACAAAAGAATTCAAAATCATGCAAAGGCCTGGTTGGTCAGCTGGATCATCCTCCTCTTCACAACCCATTGCAGCTGATCTAGCAAGAATTCAAGCTACCTTGATTGAAAATTCAGACAGAATGGAACATTCTTGCACACAAAACTCACAACCATTCAAGATCAAATCAAGTCCAGCTTGACTTTCATGGAGAAAAGATTGTCAGACATTGAGACAATCTTAGTTCCTCCTCCTCCTCCACCTTCTTCATAATGTATTACTTTTTGATGATGTCAAAGGGGGAGAAGAAAGAAAGAGAACAAGAAATGATTGTAATCCTTTTGGAAGATTGTAATGTTTCTCTTGAATGAAATGAAATGCCTTTTGCTTAGCTTGAATGAATTTCTCATTTGTGTCTTCAATTCAATGTGATTGAAAATCTTTATGTGAATGTGAATGAATGAATGCTTGTCAAGTTGCTTGACCTTCTTTATGCAACTAACTTACTTCAAGTTACATTGTACTTCTCTAGTACAACCATCAATTGTGAATGAGCCATATTTAAAGGTCTTTACAAGCATGAACATGAACAAAAATAAGGACATTGAATAACCAAAAATTGCTTAAAATCACATCTCATCAAAACTTCATTGTCATATGGATTTAATGTTGCCATCATCAAAAAGGGGGAGATTGTTGGGTTGAGTGTAATTTCATATCATTTTCCCTCCTATTTTGATGATGACAAATGTGATTTGAATGCAAATTATTTGAAACATGATAAATACATTTCACCTGAAATTTATATTCAAAAAGCATGTCTCAAAGCACACTTATCATTTGTACTCATAATAAAACATTTTACTAATGATATATGTGTTTAATTTTCAGGTACAAACACTTTTTGCAAAAGAAGTGTCGACACACCCCACAATGGTGTCGACACAACAACCCAGATTCAAAGGCAAAAAGGTGAAGAAATGTTGACTGTGTCGACACAAGTCAAGTGTGTCGACACGAGTTGCAGATTCCAGAATTAGTCTACCCAGGTCGACGCAGGACCAGAGCAGGTCGACACTGGACTCAGTTCCCAGAACAGCCTGTTTGCAGAATTGGGACAGCAGGTCGACGCAGGACCAGAGCAGGTCGACACTGGACTCAGTTCCCAGAACAGCCTGTTTGCAGAATTGGGACAGCAGGTCGACACAGCATCAGAGCAGGTCGACACTGGACCTTGTTCCCAGAACAGCTGTTCTCAGATTTGGGACAGTGTGTCGACACCACCACCAGGGCAGGTCGACACACTACGGAAAGATTGCAACTTAATTGGATGTTTGCCACGTGTCAGCCTAGGGCGATGGTGTATCAACCTAGGATCGTGTGCCCTTGTACCTAAAGGGTATCTTTGGAATCTTTTGGGTAAAAAGGCCCCCAATTGGCCATCCATCATAAGGAGACCCCAACGAACTCTCCAAGCCTCCAGAAAAGTTCCCTTTGGCGGCGAGAAGAGTTCATCTCCCTCTTCTGCTCTCCTGGTCTTCTGAAGACCAATTCTCATCAATTCGATTGTGAGAATTGGAGTTTGATCCTTGAAGAAGCAATTGAAGCGCCTCAAGGAAGCAGATCAAGTAGGAGCATTCGTTGGAGAAGATTTTAAGGAAGATCCCCAAGTTCATTATGCAGAGCATCGGCTGGGACTTCAAGGATTCAAGCCTCTTCCCAATCTGAGCTTCTACAAGGGAGTACACTGAAGAACAAAGCCTTTTAACACAATTTTCAATGTACTTTTGTTCTTCTGAGACATCTTGAGATTGTGCAAGTGCTTCTGCATAACTCTCATGAATGTTCTCATGTCTGACATGATCTGCTGCTAGAAGATCCATGTCGTGTGTTGGTGTCTAGCATAGTTGTTTGTGAGCCATTGTGCTCAGTTTGAGTCGTCGAGCTCAAGTGGTTGTTGAGCAGTCTTGCTCAGGGATCTAGAGTAGTCTTGCTCTAGAGGTGTGTGAGTTGTAAACTCAAGTGTTGGAGTTGTCTGGCTCCAGTGGGTGTGTTACCCAGGTGTTTAGTGAATCCTCACTGGGTGTGAGGGGTGGATGTAGGAATCACATGGGTGATTTCCGAACCACCTAAAAATCTCTGTGCACTTGTCTATTTGTGGTTTGATTATATCATCCGTTAGATGCTTGCATAGGATCGATCAGATTCACTTAATCAACTGGTTTTCATATCTATTTTATCAACTCACTTAACATTTCATCAGATCTGTGTTTTTCACTGTTAAAATTGCCTCTGATTCTAAAAGTATTTTAAATTGCTTAAGCTTCCGCAGAAAGTGGCATAGATCTATTCATCCCCCCTTCTAGATCTTATCCACACCTTTTCCTCGATCCTTCAATGTGAAGATGTACACATTTTTCTCCCATGACAGAGTTTTTAAATATGGTTAGAATCAGATATATTGGTAAAACACTATCTGATATGTCCTTTTATGAATCACTAATCTCGGTTATTCACATAAAATAACAAATAAATTAATGACATATTTGACATTCATTTTATAGTCTATTCAAATATTTTGAACCCAATTTCGTAATTTATAGTCAACTTAGTTTTTTATGAACTCATTTACACTCAAAATTCAATGTGCACTTACAGAAATATTCTTATTGAGAATATATAATCCATTGTTGAGCTATCGATAATTGGGGTCCCAACATGACCAAATATAATTTTAACTTAATATTAGTCCGACGCAATCTAACCTCAATTGATATGCCAAAACAACTATAAAAAAGATTTGTTAAGTGCCAAAATATAGATTGAATTCAGACAATTACTAATACATGGAGCATTACACATGAATAAAGTAAAAAATATGCAGCAAATTATAATTAAATGCCACTAGACTGTGGGGGAGGGGACTGTGGGAGGGGGGACGGAGGGTGGGAATGTGGGGGAGGGGGGACGGTGGGAGAGGAGGGGGCAATGTGGGGCAGTGGGGGAGGGGGGGGGGGGGGGGACTCTGGGTGGGGGGGGCATGTTGGGGAGGGGTGCAGGGATGGGGGGGGTGCAGGGGCTTGTTGGACGGGAGGGGGAGGGGAGGGGGGGGCGACAAGGTGGGGGGGGGGTTGAGACGGGAGGAGGAGGGGGGCGCAATAGGGGGTTGGGATGGAGGGGGAGGGGGGGGCGATAGGGAGGTAGTGGCAGGGGTGGGGAAGAAGGGGGAGGGGGGGATTACAGGGGGGGTTGGGAGGGGGAGGGGGGGGGGGGGGGGTTAGGAGGGGGGGGGGGGGGGTGGGGGGGGGGGGGGGGGGGGGGGGGAGGGGGGGGGGGTGGGGGGGGGGGGGGGGGGGGGGGGGGCTATGTGGGGGGGGGGGGGGGGGGGGGGGGGGGGGGGGGGTGGGGGAACACGACGGATGGGGGGCAGCCGACGGGAGGGGGAGGGTTCGCCGAGAGGGGAAGGGGGAGAGGGGAGACCGGATACATACCCGGCGGCGAGAAACTTGGCGGCAATGGCAGTACGGCGGCAACGGCGGTACAGCGGCACTGGCGGCGAAGCTCCGCGGCGGCGGCGTTGGCGGTGCCGGTCGTGGCGGCCGCCAGAGGCGCTGCAGGCGGTGAGCGGCGAGGGGCGCAGCGAGGCGAGCGGCGAGGTTAGAGGAGACATGAGACAGAGACAGAGAGAGAGAGACAGAGACAGAGACAGAGACAGAGGAGAGGAGAGAGAGGGTGGGTTTTGTGGGATGGCGGGGGGAGGGAAATGGCAGGATTACCGACAACACTTCCGACGGAAATATTTTCATCGAATATTACCCATGGATCTTTCCGACGGACATATTTCCTTCAAAAGTTCCGATTTATGTGCCGACGGACCTTTTTCTATCGGAATATCCGTCGGCATTTCCGACGGAAATATTTTGTCAGAAATATTGTCGGTAATGGCACTTTTTCTTGTAGTGACGGTGCTTTTTGGGGTTGTTACCATTTCCCGGGACCCCCGTCCTCGTGGTCCCGTTGAGGGAGGTCTCCGAGCCACGAGTGCGTCCATGAACCGTTTCTCCAAACGGAGGGGAAAATGGTGTTGGACAGTGGCATTGAGCGTTTGTTGAGATCACTTAGTTGGTCCGGGTCCCGCGGAGTTTCGAGTGTCGCGGTGCGGGCCAGCTAGTCTGTTGTCACTGCCTCACCTTACACGATTCCGGAGCCATGTCGGGAGGATAGTCATGGGACTATAGTTCGGCCAGACTACGACTTGTTGTTTTGTTTCGTCCATGCGTCTCACTCCGACGGGAGGGGAGACCTGGACTTGTGGTCGAGTGTTAAGACGCCAGTGGGCGTAGCTGACTACCAACTAGTAGAGGTTGGTCTGTGGCTAGTGTTCTTGTCCAGATGAGGATTTTTCTGTCTACGTGTGCAGAGCCTGGTAGCATCCACTGAGTGCTTTTACCAAGTTGGGATTGTGCGTTGTTGTGCCGTGTTGACGGTACTTGTGGACTTTCCGTTTATTTATTTCAGTACTTGCACAGTTGCCACTTTGTTACTTTACCTGCTTAGTTGGTAGATCTATTCAATAATTTATCGCCACTTTTTCGCTTGCACAGTTAGTTACTCTTTTAGCCTTGTTGTTCTCCCGCCTAGTTAGCTGCATTGTTCCTTTTGCTTCCATTGTTTGAACCGGTGAGGGGTTGGGTCCTTACTGG
>CM024754.1:135669541-135808473 GCA_014218235.1 Colocasia esculenta
CGACTACCCTTCGGCCAGAACCCAAAACCATGCAAAACCCTAATTTCTCCTAAGTCATGCATGCAATACATAGGGTGTAATGCACGCACTCTATGTCACGAAATCAACCGATATATATATACAACTAAGTATGTACATACATTCATAAGTACACCAAGATAATGTATACATAATACTTACACGATAATGCATATACATACACAAGCATAAAATTGCACACAATAAAATAATAAGGACAAAATTCGAGGGCCTTACACTAACTCCCAGTCAACGCTAGCCCCTGGCCGTCTACCCCAAGTCAACGACAATACCATTGTCGTCAACCACACCCGAACCTCTACAAGACCCAATAAGGATCCGCTGAGACCCGAGACCTTACAATGGGCTTCACATCAAAACAATTCCTCTGCTGTGTGACAACACAAGTGCTATAAATCTCACCAAAAACCCAGTACAACATTCCAGGACCAAGCACATTGAGGTTAGATACCATTTCATTCGAGATCATGTAGCTAATGGTAATTTAGAAATATCTTTTATTGATACAAATGGTCATTAGCAGATATCTTCACTAAAGCCTTACCCGAAGAGAGATTCCCTCTCTTAGAAGAGAATTAGGCATGTGTAATTTGTTAAAAGATCTCTGTTTATACTGATATATATATTTCAGATTTAAGTATCTTTCTCTCCATGGAGTTAAGCTAAAGATATACTCAATTATCCTATTTTGACGGTCACTCTTGGAAAGGTCCTTTTTGAAAAGTCAAACTTGTTTGTCGTTTCCTCCCCCGCCTTTTGGCGCTTCACATTTTGATAAAGTATTCATTTATTTACTCCAAAATCGATGTGGGAACGATTCATCTCCTACCTTTACCTTTTCCCTCTTTCGTCTGGTTGCCTGAGCCGATGCCCTAACGATTCCGACATCGACTCTCTGCAAAATTCAAAGCCTCTCACTTCTTCCCGCGAAGAATTTCTTAAGGGATTTCACTCCTGTCACCATCTCCTCCTTCCTAAAAACCTACTCCACCCAAATCCATGGTCGCGTCCGTCGTTTCCAGCAGTCTTGGGGGCTGCGGCACTGAGTACCTCTCACCTGAGCAGCAGGAGAGGTTCACGTTTGTGAAATCAAAGCTTTGTGGCAATAAAGCAGTGGATATTGCTGATCTTGAGAAGAACGGCATGCACAGCATAGTGGGCGCCGTGAGCAGAATACAGTGGACAGTCATCTCGACCTTTTCAGAGGTAAGCTATCCAGACTTAGTGAAGGCATTTTATGTGTGCTTGAAATCTAAGGCAGATGGGTCCCTGACATCCTTAGTCAAGGGAACCCCGATCAAGATTGATCATGATCTCCTGAAGACCTTGTTTGGTGTGAGCACGACCGGTCACAGTGGAATCCACACTGTGGAGACCCAGGTCAAGGGTCTAGGAATTATTGGTCTTGAGTTCCGGTTAAAAGATGGGAAAATAGACATAAATCACAGAAAGCATTCAACTGTCTCCTTCACTTTATAGGCTGTCAGATACTTGTTCCTAGAAGTGCTACTTTTTCAACCCGTACCAAGGCAGACTCAGATATGATGTTCTGGGCCGTTCAGAACAAAAAATCAACATGGCCGAGTGATGATGGAAAGGATGAAGTTTTCCCATGATCAAATATGGGATACCAAGAGTAAGTAAATGTATCCCTGCCTTATGCTCATCTGCTCACCAAAGTTTTTAAGCATTTTGGAGTAGATGTGTCTGGCGCTGTTGTAGAAAAGGGGCCAAGCAATTAGGTCCAGGAATTTGAGGAAAAGTGGATTTTCAGTGGTTAACGGAGTATGGACCAAGACCTCTGTGGCTGAGGGTGAACTCATCATAGGGGAAGCCCAAGACGTCCAGCTAGAGGCAGTAGCAGTAGAGTCAGAGGAACCATTAGCAGTGCAGAACCAGCAGCAGAAGAGGCTGCAGTGTCTAGAGCTTCACAGGAAGTAGCTGCAGACAGAGAAGATTCAATGGAAACTCCAGTAGCTCAAGGAGGTGTAGCAGTGGAAGATTCTGATAGAAGACCAGATGATCCTCTACCCACCTCCACAGTGGCATCTGTGCTTCAAGAAGTATTGGATTCCATTCACCCCACCCCAATGATTCCAAACACTGGTGGGAGTTTGGTAGAAGAGATTGTGGCATCTGGCCACATTGAAGATACTGTGATGATAGATGCTCCCATTCAGGGGGAGCAAGAAAGAATTGTGGAAGAGGCTCCTATTCAGGGGGAGCAAGATATTGAGAAGGAAGCAGCATCACAGGGGGAGCATACTAAAGATGCCCCTATAATGAAAGGCAAATGAAGTTCATGTTGAGGTCGAGGAGCAAGTGGAAAGGAGAAGCAAAAGCAAGAAAATTGCTCCAGAAAGTAGAGGAAAATTCAAAAGAAAGTGAACTTGAAGCCTATCTTGAAGAGGTTGGATGATCAAGGTGAGATCTTGACCTCAGTGCAGTCAGATGTGAGTTCTATTATTGTTCGCCAGGAATCAATTTCCAATGATATTTCTCAGATAAGAAATGCCATGAAGTGGTTTAATAAGGAAATGGGCACTATGAAGATGATGGTGTCTGAGTTTTTGAAGGTAGTAGGACCTAAAGATTCTACTCCTCACCCTTCTGTCCCTCAAAGCACTACAAGTGATGTTCCTAGGCCATCAGGGCCCTCTCCTCAAGAGTGTGGGCCTTCAGGGCAAAGTGAAGATATTTTAGGGCCATCCGGGCCCATTGTTGTTGATCAAGAGGAGCACCATCAGGGACTTCAGTTGATGCGCCAGCAGGGCCAAGTATTGTAGTACAACTATCTGAGAGTATGCCTATTGAAGATTCTGATATCAGTAAGGGGACTAGGCCATCAGGACAGGGCGAGGAGGCTTTTATCCCAATGGAACCTATGGCTGAAGAGCAGAACAGGCTGTAGCTCATGAGCCCCCTGCCACTTCTACTCTTCCCACTCCAACCCCTCCTTCTCCACCTACCTCATCCACTACCCCTCCAGCTCCAACCACCTTTAAACGACCCCGTCCACGACCTATATCTTCTCCTACACCATTTCTTTCTCAATCTGCTTCATCTCCTGTTTCTTCCACCCTTATTCCTCCACCCTCATCTTCTCTGCAGATTCCTCCAGCATCCTCTTCAGCTGAGCCCTCTTCTTCTTCTGGTCCTTCCTCCTCAGGACCCTCTACTCTCCCTACCATAACTCCTGCCTCAATCTTCAATCCACCTACACCTCCTTCCTTTATTACCATTATTCCTGAGGGTGCCCAACTCACTCAGGTTGAAATCCAAGATATCAAGGATGAATTTTAGGTAGCAATACTTCGTTCAGTCCTGGCTATTGGGACCCATATTCACAGGACAGGCTCTTCTAGTCCTATCTTTAAAAAGAGGAGACTCACTTCCACCCATCCTGTCCCCTCTGAAACTTGTTATCCTCCCCTTTGGTTTTCCCTTTCTATCTCAAATAAGCAGAAACTTATCTATGAAGAATATCTTCAAAAAGTAGTTTTTGCCCACATCTTTGGCCTTCCCTTCCAAAATCTTTCTGATCATCTTACCACCATCTTTCCTTACACCTCTCTCTAAGGCTCAACAGTCAAAAAATTTCTCCATGACTGAAGCCAAACCTGAAGAGCAGTGGGCTCGGAGCAACAGAGATCTGTATAGTAAATTTCGTCAGGCTCAAGTCGCCAGGTATCCACCCAGAGAAGCTCCTCTCTCTCTCTCTGAATGGTTCCAAATTCATCACAAACATCTTTTTGGACCCTTTATTCAGAAGGAAATCAAGTTCATCCGGCAGTATCAGATGTACTGTAATTACTGCTATCTTAACTGCATTCCTGAACCTCAGCTGGGTCAATTCCGTGAAGCCATCAGAGCTCTCAGTTCAAGCACAGCTCATTCTGAATCTCTTCCGGTTGATTTTGCTACCTTAGACATTCCTGATGTCGTGTTCCTTCCCCCTCTCCATGCCTTGATTATGGACTCTTCTGTGGGAACACTTACTTTTGAGCGAGCTGCAAGGGTCATGGCTAGGTTATTTGTGCAAGAAGGTCGTGATCTGTCTTTTCCAAGATTTGTCTTCAAGCAATATCTTCAGGGGTATATCAGGGCAGATATCCTTGCCCCTCTTCTCTCTGAATGTGATAGGCTGTCTCCTGCTGATTGGACGAAGTTCTATCCCTTGTCTGCTCAGCAGCTAGAAGACCTTAATGCTTCTCAGGCTAGTTCAAATCAACCTCTTTTGACTCCCGGTGAATTTTTGGATGCCAACTCCTAACACCTCATCTAGGATTCCTATCTGACTTAGGTCGAAAGATACAAAGTCTTCTTTGATTTAAAGGAGGAGCTTATGTCACGCCCCGACGCAGAATATCAGAGCGCGAAGGCAGTTGCAAGAAAAAGGTATAGAGCGAATACTAGACATCAAACCATTGCACATTGAATAATACTAAAGCAAATCTTTCTCATTAATAACTTTTCAAATGTCTAGTTACAACCACTAATATCAGAGCCATTCTATAGGGCCCAATTACATTGCAATAAAAGGAAATAACTAACTACAACTCTAAGATAACATAATGACTTGAGGGTACTCCTGGCTTCACTCTTGGTCATTCCCTTCCTCGTGAGTGTATGTGTCATCCTCGGTCTCACCTGAGAACACAACTTCAAATAACGTAGGGTGAGCGATAACGCTTAGTAGGACTTAAATCTCAGGCTCAAGCAGGCTTTAAATAATTAACGCATTTACTGGCAGAGTATCTAAGATAGCAGGTACAAGAGAGTCAAAATATAGCAAGAGATAGCACAACAGGTAACAGGATAGCACAATAGTACGAGATCGAGTATAGTCTCCAAAAATAGCACAAGTATCGAGTATAGCACGAATAGCAGGATGGCCATAGCACAACTAGCACAAGTATAATAATAGCACGACGAGTATAGCACTTGTTTGTCATTCTAGACATCGAGAGTATAGCACGTTTTCTGTTTTGATTGTCATATAGATAGTCGAGATAGATAGCACTTGAGTGTAATGCCAAACACTCTGATCATTTAACTCCCATGGGCACTAGCACTTTCGGGTGCACATCCCAGGACCAGATCGGGCACTTATATATTGCCAGTATTGGTTATATTGTATCTTTAGACAATCAGTCAATGGCCAATATAGAGTACCAAGAATAGATAAGAGCACTAGATGAATAGACGAGATAGTAGAGAGAACGTGAATAGACGAGTGAGTAGAGTATAGATGAGAGCTAGTGGACATTGCACGTAATGCGACGAGTAAACAGGCGATTGTAACAGTTGCACAACACGCGCACGTCGTATTGGCAGTCAGGTGGAATTCACGATCTCCCACTAGCCATGTTATGCACAAGTCCAGAGGTTCGACGTGATTCAAGGTAAGAGCGAACTTCTAATAGCCGTTTGGATCATATCGATCCCTAAAGGTGTAATGGGTGTTAGGGTACAACTGCTCGTCGCCCATGTGGGAATCATGATCAGAGGAGACTTACAGAGGCCTTGTGTAAGGTTCACTAGTCCGGCGAAAGGAATATCCGACGGAGAGTTCACCACAAGCCAAGTAAAGTGTGTATATAAAACAGGTGCTCGACATTCTAGAGGAATTCTGGAACAGTGGAGCGTCAATATCGGTATATAAACAACGCAAGAAACGAATACAAGTCCTTTAAAATAGGGCAATTAATATACTTCATTGCAATAAATTACCTGATACGTTATGAGATATTTTATGCCAGATTTCAGCCATATATGGATGGTTCATGTGTGTGCATGCGTAAGAGAGATCATAGATAGAAAAGAAGTCGTGAATATGTATTTTAAAGCATTCAATATGGCTCCATTTTAAAACAGGTGTTTTTACCGCGTGTGTGACTGTTAAAAGGCGTGAACGCAATATTTTAGAAAGTGAGATCAATAAATTTTATGGGTTTTCATACAAAATCCTGTGAACGCGACGTACCCATGTAAGGGTCGCGACAGGGTCATGATGGAACGCGACAGGGTCCTGTACGAGTCCGCGACAGGGCTCTGCTCAGGCGGCCAGAACGCGACGGGGTCTCCTGTCGCGTTCAGAATGCGACAAGAAGAGGCGTCGCGATGGGCTTGAGAACGCAGCCTATCGGGCCATCACGTTCTCAGGTCCGTGGACTGAGTCTGACAGAGTTCTGCTCTGTCTTGGATTGCGGTCCAGAAATATCAGATTTTGATACAGGGCCGTTCAAAAAATCATAACTAATTGTATACATGATGAAAAATCATGAAACCAAGGGCAAATGAAACTAGACATACGAGAGTACTTCCAGTAAATAGGAATTCAAGAGAAAGAATGGTTTGAACATGGTTTGAGCATGAACAATAATGAGTAACACAGAACATGATATAGAGAGCAAGATTGATTTAATTCGAGCAACATGCTCAACAAAAATTAGGGCTTTCAGGGGCAAAAGATCCCTAACAACATGAAGTGTCTACAGTAAAACTTTTGTAGCATGGGATCAAGTGTACATGGAGATATGATTCAAACATGATGACTCGAGGTTATCATGTTTGCAGAACTTCTAAAATCAAGAACAAAAGATTGGCTCGATGAAAATTATGAAACATAGGGCTTTTGTTCCTAGTGATTGGAACTACCTATAGATGGATTTGATTTAGTTTTTCTTGTGAGAATGTCTACCTTTGACTCGATTTATCTTCTAGGGCTTAGAACTCCAAGAACGAAGGAAGAAGCTTGATGGATCTTCTTCTCCCCCCCGATTTCTCCTCCTCCTTGGCCTCTTCTCCACGTCCAAGAAACCCTTTGCACGAGCTAGGGCTGGCCATGAGGGTTTAAGAGGTGTATTTATTTAAATGAAAGTTCCTATTCCTACTACTACTCAAATTCCTCTTAATTACGAGATTTCCTAACTCCACCTTTCCTCTCTTGCTTTCCAATCTCTAATTGGGTTAGGATAGTATCTAAATTCGTGCTAGACTATATGGGGTAGGTTTAGGAATCCAATTCCAACTCTAATTGCCACTTTTATTGCTTTAATACCCCTTTCCAATTAGGAGATAATTAAACTCTGAATTTAGGGTATTTTCTTATTATTCTCCCTTTGTAAATTCATATTTTTGACCCAATAAGTTCTAGAGGATCCATTAAGCAAAGCCCATTACTCTTTTCCATTTAATGAGTTTTATTTAATGCTCTTTTCATTGAATATCCCTTGAGTTTTTAATTTATTATTTAAATTTTTATTTTTCTCAAAAATTCAGGTTGCTACATCCTCCCCCTCTTAAAAGAATTTGGTCCCCAAATTCATATGACCTTAGAGGAGAGAATGGCTTAACGAATAGATCAGGGTAGTTGCGTCTGATAATTCCTTCTGGTTCCCATGTGGCTTCTTCCACTCCGCGGTTATTCCATAAGACCTTCACTACATGAATGGGACAATTTCTGAGTTGTTGTACCTTCCGATCCAATATCTTGATCGGCTTCTCTTCATACGTCATGTCCTTGTTTAACACCAGATCATCATGGCGAATGACATGTGTAGGATCGTACACATACTTTCTAAGCATGGAGACATGAAAGACATTGTGCACACTTGCCAAATTGGTGGCAAGGCCAGTCTGTAAGCAACTTCACCAATCCTTTCAAGTACTTCGAAAGGACCAATGAATCTTGGACTAAGTTTTCCTTTCACTCCAATCTTTGAATACCACGGGTAGGAGATACCTTCAATAGCACATGATCTCCTATTTGAAATTCCAGATCCCGTCTTCTCTTATCAGTATAGCTCTTCTATCTAGATTGAGCAATCTTGAGTCGATCTCGTATCATCTGTATATCCCGGGTTGTACTTTGTACCATTTCAGGTCCTATCCATTGTTGTTCTCCCACTTCATTCCAACACACAGGAGATTTACAATTCCTGCCATAAAGTGCTTCAAATGGTGCCATTTTAATACTCGCCTAGTAACGGTTGTTATAGGCGAACTCAATCAAGGGTAAGTGTTCATTCCAACGACCATTGAAATCTATAATGCAGACTCTTAACATGTCTTCTACAATTTGATTTGTCCTCTCAGTTTGCCCATCAGTCTGTGGGTGAAAGGCAGTACTAAAATTAAGCTTCGTATCGAGGGCAGTTTGTAGACCTTTCCAAAAATGAGAGGTGAACCTTGGATCTCGATCTGAGATAATAGATGACGGAATACCGTGCAACCGCATGATCTCCTTGACATATAATGCAGCTAGCACCTCCACAGACCATGTGGGTAAGAAGTTCATGCCAATGCTTTCCCACTACCATTCTGGGATATCTAGTGGTTTGAGCACACCGGCAGGGCGCATATGTTCTGCCTTCACTTGTTGACATGTGAGGCAATGAGCTACATGCTCGGCTACTTCCCTCTTCATATTCAGCCACCAAAATGTTCTTTTCATGTCTTGATACATTTTGGTACCTCCTGGATGAATAGTGTACTTAGTTTGATGAGCTTCATCCATTAGTTTCCTTTTTAGAGCTTCGTTGTCTGGGACACAAGTTCTCCCTTGGAATACTAACCTTCCATCTTCAGTCATGGCAAAATCCGGTCTGTCCGCTAAGGTTTCTTTCACACAAACTAAGAATGGATCGTTGTCCTGCTGTATCTTGATTTCCTCCAGCAGATCGGATTGGATCTTGAGATTGCCAATCAAAACATGATCATCCCTATGTTCGATATTTAAGTCTAGCCTCGCGAATTGTTCAAGTAATTGCATCTCGCCAAGGACTAGACTTGAGATAGATGCCATTGGCTTTCTACTAAGAGCATCAGCCACGGCGTTTCCCTTACCTGGATGGTACTGGATGTTGAAATCGAAGTCCTTTAGATACTCTAACCATCTTCTCTATCTCATGTTCAGTTCTTTCTGGGAGAATAGGTACTTTAGACTTTTATGATCTGAATAGACAGTGAATTGCTCACCATAGAGATAGTGCCTCTAGATTTTTAATGCGAAGACCACGGCAGCCAACTCTAAGTCATGCACAGGTAGTTGACTTCATGCGTCTTCAATTGCCTTGAGGAATAGGCGATGACCTTCTCCTTTTGCATTAGTACACAGCCTAGCCCAATTCCTGATGCATCAGTATAGACAGAGAAACTTTCTCCCTCTACTGGTAGAGCGAGAATGGGTGCTGAGGTAAGGCAGTCTTTGAGAGTTTGAAAACTCTTCTCACACTCTTTACTCCAGGAATAGGGATTCTCCTTTCGGGTCAGACACGTGAGTGGTACGGCGATCTTAGAGAAGTCCTTTATGAACCGCCTGTAGTATCTAGCCAGTCCTAAGAAGCTTCTGATTTCTGTGACATTGGTTGGTCTCTCCTAGTTAAGTACAACTTCGACTTTGGAAGGATCAACAGAGATGTCGTCCTTTGATATGACATGGCCCAAGAAAGACACTTCTTCAAGCCAGAACTCGCACTTGCTTAATTTTGTATATAGTTTGTTGTCTCGTAAGACTTGCAGTGTGGTCCTCAAGTGTTCTTCATGATCTTCCTTGGTCATTGAATATATGAGGATATCGTCGATGAAGACGACCACAAATTTGTCAAGGTATGGACGATATATGTTGTTCATGAGTTGCATAAAGGCTGCAGGAGCATTGGTTAGACCAAAAGGCATAACAACAAATTTGTAATGTCCATACCTGCTTTTGAAAGCCGTTTTGAAGATATCGTCATCCTTGATCCTCATTTAATGATAACCAGATCGAAGGTCGATCTTGGAGAAGTGTTAGGCTCCAGATATCTGGTCGAATAGTTCATCGACCCTAGGCAATGGGTACTTGTTCTTGATGGTCAATTGGTTGAGTTGACGATACTCGATGCATAGTCTCATCGACCCATCCTTCTTCTTGACAAATAGCACAGGTGCTCCCCAAGGGGAGGTACTTGGTCTAATGAACCCCTTCTCTAGCAGCTCCATCAGTTGTGCTTTTAGTTCTTTCAATTCGGCAGGCGACATCCGGTACGGTTGACGCGATACCGGGGCAGCTCCAGGAGTCAACTCAATGGCGAAGTTGACGTCGCATTCAGGGGAACTCCGGGTAAGTCTTCAGGGAATACATCTGAGTAGTCCTAGACTATGTGGATGTCTTCTATTTTTGATCCCTTCTTTTCGACTATGACGGCCGCAAGGAAAGCAAAACATCATTTCCTTATCATGTTATGGGCTTTTAAGGCGGAGACTAGAGACATCCGCTTCTTATGTCTAATCCTAGTGAATGCTAATTTGAGAAAGTCACTAAAGGTCACCCTTCCTTTCTTATAATCGATGCTTGCCCCATATGTGGACAACCAGTCGGCTCCCAATATGACATCATACCCTTCCATGGACATACATACCAGGTCGGCCTTTAGGTTATGGTCTCCGATCATTACATCGGTAGATGGAAAGTATTGGTTTAGTTTCTCCTTCTCCCCCAAGGGTGTTGTGTCAGAGAATTCACAACCCATGGTTGTAGGTTTTATAGTCAGGGTGTCAGCAAAGTGTTGAGATATAAATGAATGAGTAGCTCCAGTATTAAATAACACAAATGCTGGCAAAAAAAAGACTTGCAGGGTACCTTCTACCACGCCACCCTCCTCGCTGGTTTCTTCATTGTGCAGAGCTTGCATGTTAGGATCGAATACTCGGTGATGGCAAAGCTAGAAGGAGGGGTTCAATAGATTTGCAGAGGAAACTTAAGCAATTTAAAAACTACTTTGGATTAATAGATCTACTCAATTAAAACCCCTTTGATCTGATGTAATGTGTGTGAACAAATTAACAGTTAGTGTGTAGACGAAATCCCTATGCATGCATCTAGCGGAATACAATGCAAACCACAGTGCACAAGGGATTTTTTAGGTGGTTCGGAGATCACACCACGTGACTCCTACGTCCACCCCTCACACAGTGAGGACACACTACTCAAGAACTGAGTACAACACACACACGAGCACACCGGCTCAACCACAAACACACATGCTAGATCAAGTCCAACAAAAGATCAGATCCTCTAGCCTTGATCTGACCAACACACCACACACGCATTTTCTGATGCAAACACGCAATCAGAACAACAAACCACACATGGATCAAGTATAAGGAACACTTGAACCACTACCACACACACTATGATCTATACACAACCCTTGTACAGATCACAAACCACACACTTTCACAAAATCCATGCACTGATATCCAATCAATACACACACACACAGATTGGTGAAAAATATGGAAGAGTTCTGAGATATAGAAACAAATCCAGATGAAGAACTCTTCAGAGAGTTCGTCCAGAAGACTTCAAGCTTCACGTCCTTGAAGGCCACGAGATGATGGAGAAGCTTGACTTCAGAATAAACCGGCTTCAACTCCTTGTACGAGATGATCTCTCTTTGAACGATCTGGAGTTCTGAAGCAGAGCAGCAGGAAGAGAGCCTTCTTCTCAACCTTTGCTTAGGGTTTTGGTATGGTGGCTTCTTACTACGAAAATACCTTCAAAACGATCTTTATATAAGGGTGTTTAAGTATGGAGAGTCGTGGTAAAAGGAAACACCCAAATATAGATCATATCCGGCCATAAGATCTTCCCAAAACTCCGTTTGTCAACAGTTGACTTGCTGCTGTCGACAGGTGCTGACAGGTTTGTAAAATCCAGGAGACTGGCCTTCTGGGAAACCATTTTTTGTGTGTATCTGTCGACAAGAGAAAATCATCTATCAACAGGTGCACTATTCATCTGTTGACAGATGCACTATTCATATGTTGACAGGTGCACTATTTCAGCAACTTGTCTTGTTCTTTTGCACATTGATTTTGGGCTTTGTCTTGCATGGAATCTCACCTACATTAAAGAACATTATTAGTGAGATATAATGAACATATAAACGAACAAGTTAAACATGTTTTTCTTGATTAGCATTTGCTTTTCTTGATTAACATTTGCTTGACTTAACATTCTCATTATGTTTCACATATTCACATCACATCAATTTGTATTGTTCATGAAATCTCATCATTAAAAACAAACATACCATTATGTCAACTTAACATTCTCATGTAAACCCAACATTCTCCCACATGAGAACCCAACACTCTCCCCCTTTTTGATGATGACAAAACTTACAATTGATGTTTCTCCCCCTTTTGGCAACATCTAAAAAGATAAGTCATGCACAATTGGATAAGAATGAAGCAAAGAATTGTGTGACCACATAACTGAATTGTGAATGATATGAGTGGGGAATGAGTGTTCAATTAGAATCTTAAAGTTGAGAACTGGTTTATACCCATTGCAAGATGTCATAGACACTAGTATTAAGACACGTAAAAATATACAATGGTTAAGAGATAATACTCCAACAATCTCAAGTTATAGCATTTAGGATACATCGTCCAAAAACATATGAAAGTAAGATAACCCCTTGAATAAACCATTAAAGAAAATCATATACCTTAGTGGTGATTTTCAGTTGGTAAAGGAAGGTAATGTCCACATAAACATTTGACAATTGACAACCCATTGCCCTTGATTTAAATCTTGGAGGCTCCACTCTATTTCAAGCATTTGAACAATTTCTTTTGTCAAGTTAATGTGCGAAAAGTAGTAATTAGGATCACTTTCACCTTTTGACGTGAAGGTAGACATGAGGGATGCCCGTACCCCCAGTTACTCAGTGTGAGTGACCATCATACCATGTTCAGAGATAATGAGAAGACTTTTTTACGCGAAGACAGACATTTATGATGCCCATGTCCCCGGTTACTCAGTGATACTCATCATTGCTCTGCCTTTGTCCCATTTCAAATACTTTTTATGAACTTTTGAGTGTTTGAAATAGGTAGCTTTTTTTTTTTTTTAACAATCAAGGTCAATGGTTATTTAATGTCAATGGTTAATGTAAAACATTAAGTTCAAAAACCTTCGTACTTATCAAACCATTTTAGAAACATGATAATCCACAAGGGAGTTATTCAAGTGAGTTAGGTTAAAATCATTAGATTTGATCAATGTTTTCTAGTTGACACAACCTAGACTCAAGCACAAAATATTATATCAAAATCATTGTGATTAATTCAATGTCTTTGATACTATGTGAATATGAAAGGTTGCAATGAATATTAAGTCCAAATTCTCCCCTTGCATCAATAATATGAACATACCCATAAGGTAAGGATTAGAGAAGATGAAGATTTATCATTGAAATGTGTATCTGTCGACAGCAAGGGAGTGCCTGTCGACAGATGCACAGAGACCTAAAAGACTTGGTTCTAGGAGGTCAAGAACTGTGCTCGGCTGTCGACAAATGGAATTCGTCTGTCGACAGAAACACTCAGAGTTCAAAAACTGGTTTTTGTGAAGTCATATCTGTCGATAGTGTGGTTCAGGGCTGTCGACAGGAGCTTTGAAACATCAGCTTTAAGGCTTTGAATTGAGAGTGACTTGAACCATAAGATTGAGGGATAAATACACATTGAGTATGAAGGGTATCCCTTATGAATTTCACTCACCTAGCCTTAACTTACTCCCCCATAGAGTGTGCATATGATAACTCATCATTCAAGCATTTGCACACAAAAAGAGCATCCATAAGCATGTTCAAAATTTACTACCCCATAATGTTTGCATGATATTGAAATGAGCATTCAAGCAATTCAAACATGTTCTTGTCAAGCAATTTGCACAAAGAAGGTATGAACATGATCAATTGATGTTTTTGGTCTTTATGCAGTATAAGACTAGTGATACTTGGCGGAGAATATTTCTCATGCATAATGATAGTTTCCAGACAAGCCGGACTTGTCCTTCTACATTTCACCATTTTATATACCAAATAGTCACTACATAAAAGATCCATTTTCCTCAAATTTATCATGGTTCCAATTGCTAAGAAGCATTGTCATTTGGGGATAGCATCAAAAACACATTTTTCATTGCTCAGATGGAATTAAAAATCCATTTTAATTCTTGCAATTCAAAACTGAAGTGTTAAAGAGATTTTACCTGTACTATCTTCACTTGGGTTTTCAAAGATTTTACCTGAACAGTCTTCAATCACAGTAAAAAAAAAAATATTTACCTTTGTTCTCCATCATTTCTTGCCTTGCACAGCCAATATCATGAATCCATTTACATTGTATGGCTGCAAGACATCTCAGCTTATTGATCAAGCTTGTTTTGGAACCCACACTTGCTTGGGTCCTGTATTGACATCAATGTTAGGATACAACAATGATTTCAAAATCCAAAGTGATTTCCTTGTTTTAGGATTTGTTGCATGAAGAACAGAGCACTCTTTTTATCCAGTAATCATGTTCTTGTATACATGGTATTGTGTATGAGCATGGGGCTTGAGAACATGCACAAGATCATCATCTATTTGCCAACAGTCCTTAGAGATATGACCATGTTTATGACATGTAAAGCATTGGATAGACTTGGCATATTTGTGAAAGTGTTGACCTTTATTCCTACAGAATTTGGCATGGTGACCAGGTCTATTGCAATTAAAGCAAATTGTTTGAGCATTTACCTGAAGCTTACCATAGTATGAATGCATTTGCTGGAATTTCTGAGGTCCTCTAGAATACCTTTGATCACCCATGAGTTGAGAAGAAGGAGGTGGTACCCTTTGGTATCTCTTGGCATGATGTGGAGTTGGAGATTGCCATAAAGCTTTTGGAGCTGATGGAGAGAATGTGGAGACCTTGTAGAGTCCTATTTTCCTTTTCTGATTTTCAATTGAAACATTATTCTTCCTTTTTGCAGCCTTTTTATTTAATTTATTACTTTGTTTTTGAACATTTTTCTGAACATGAACTTTAGTAGAGTTTTGACTTTGTTTGATAGCCACTTCAAGTTCATTTGTCAATTTTTCTTTTTCAACCTTCAATGCAACAATTTCTTTTTCAAAAGTTTGAAGTTGATTTCTCATGACATTCAGACCATTTCTCATTTTGTTCTTTTCAATTTCACTTTGAACAATTTGATTTTCCAAGTCAGCAATTTTCTTCTTAGCATTGTTCCATTCATCATTTAATGGTCTGTCATGATGCAAGCTTTCAATCTTCTTTTTCAGATGATTATTTTCCTCAACCAGTTGATTGCATTTTTCTTTTATTTGGTGATCATGAGCCATGTTGGAGATTTGTTTGTTCAATTGATCATTATCAAATTTGAGATTCTCATTATGATCAATCAATCTTTCATTTTCATTTTTCAAATCAATATTTTAAGATTCAACCTGATCATGATCTTCTTTCAATTTAGAAAACATGATTCCATAGTTTTTTACTTCATTTTCCATTTTTCATTCTCCATTTTCAATTTTTCATTTTCTTCATAGAATGCTTGAGCATTATCAATTATCATTTCATTCTTCTCTAATTTTTCTTTTAGCTTCTTGTTTTGAGCTTTTATCTTCTTAATTGATTAGACAAGTGCTCATAGCATTCTATCAATTCATCATAGGATATATCTTCCTCTGAATCAGAATTAGATATTGATGCATCAAATGTATTTGAATTGGATTTACCTGACCTTTGACAGTTTCTTGACTTCTCTGATAGATGTGATCCTTCAGATTCGTTTGAACAGGAAGAGCCTCTTGAGCTACCATGAGCCATGTAGCATTTTTCATTGATTTCCCTTCCAGACTTGCTTGTCTTTAAAAAGGAGTCCTGCATTTTATCAACATGGTTATCAAACTCAATAATCATTGGTCGATTTATGATACTCGAGAACTCAGACATATTTCTGAGTATGTTGTAGATAAATAAACCAACCAAAAAAGTAATCAGATCAATTCAGAATCAATTATAAGCCCGATCAGAGCAATTAAGCACAAATAAATAGATATGCCAAATCACAATCGTTGAACAGAAAACCTGCTCTGATACCAATTGTTAGGATCGGATACTCGGTGATGGCAAAGCTAGAAGGATGGGTTGAATAGATTTGCAGCGGAAACTTAAGCAATATAAAAACTACTTCGGATTAATAGATCTACTCAATTAAAACCCCTTTGATCTGATGTAATGTGTGTGAACATATTAACAGTTAGTGTGTAGACGAAATCCCTATGCATGCATCTAGCGCAATACAATGCAAACCACAAATCAAACCACAGTGCACAAGGGATTTTTTAGGTGGTTCGGAGATCACGCCACATGACTCCTACGTCCACCCCTCACACAGTGAGGACACACTACTCAAGAACTGAGTACAACACACACACGAGCACACCGGCTCAACCACACACACATACGCTAGATCAAGTCCAACAAAAGATCAGATCCTCTAGCCTTGATCTGACCAACACACCACACACATGTTGTCTGATGCAAACACACAATCAGAACAACAAACCACGCATGGATCAAGTATAAGGAACACTTGAACCACTACCACACACACTATGATCTATACACAACCCTTGTACAGATCACAAACCACACACTTCCACAAAATCCATGCACTGATATCCAATCAATACACACACACAGAGATTGGTGAAAAATATGGAAGAGGAAGCGTTCTGAGATATAGAAATAAATCCAGATGATAAACTCTTCAGAGAGTTCATCCAGAAGACTTCAAGCTTCACGTCCTTGAAGACCACGAGATGATGGAGAAGCTTGACTTCAGAACGAACCGGATTCAACTCCTTGTACGAGATGATCTCTCTTTGAACGATCTGGAGTTCTGAAGCAGAGCAGCAGGAAGAGCACCTTCTTCTTGACCTTTGCTTAGAGTTTTGGTATGGTGGCTTCTTACTGCGAAAATACCTCCAAACGATCTTTATATAAGGGTGTTTATGTATGGAGAGTCGTGGTAAAAGGAAACACCCAAATATAGATCATATCCCAGCCATAAGATCTTCCCAAAACTCCGTCTGTCGACAGTCGACTTGCTGCTGTCGACAGGTGCTGACAGGTTTGCAAAATCCAGAAGACTGGCCTTCGGGAAACCATTTTCTGTGTGTATCTATCGACAGACGAAAATCATCTGTCGACAGGTGCACTATTCATCTGTTGACAGATGCACTATTCATCTGTTGACAGGTGCACTATTTCAGCAACTTGTCTTGTTCTTTTGCACTTGGATTTTGGGCTTTGTCTTGCATGGAATCTCACCTACATTTAAGAACATTATTAGTGAGATATAATGAACATATAAAAGAACAAGTTAAACATGTTTTTCTTGATTAGCATTTGCTTTTCTTGATTAACATTTGCTTGACATAACATTCTCATTATGTTTCACATATTCACATCACATCAATTTGTATTGTTCATGAAATCTCATCATCAAAAACAAACATATCATTATGTCAACTTAACATTCTCATGTAAACCCAACATTCTCCCACATGAGAACCCAACATTGCAGCCTACCCTGTTTCTTAGGCATAGCAGTGCACTTCTCATTTTCTTTCAACATCGGGCACTCGGGTATGCGATGCTCATGATTCCCGCAGCACAGACACTCTCCGACTTTTCTCCAGCACTAATCAGCGGTGTGTCCACGTTTATCACAGTGCTTGCAGTTACCTTTTGCTGGAGTGTTGGGGATGAAGACCTTGGGTTTCCTATCTTGGCTGGATCCCTCAGTTGGGTGGAAAGGACGCTTTTTGCCGTTGGTCGGCTTGGCAGATGCTGGTCCCGATGTCAATTCATTCTTTACGAACTTCCCCTTGATACGGTCAGTGAAGTCTGTAGCGTCTTCTAGTAGTTGGGCCTTCTTAACCATCTCGGCATAAGTTTGTATGTCGAGTGGCGCCAGTTGAGTAATGTACTGAGGCTTAAGGCCATTTAGAAAGCGCTTAGCCTTCATTCTCTCAGTGTTGATCAGATGTGCAGCATATTTTGCCAATCTAGAAAACTGGGCTTCATATTCCTCTACTGTCAAGCTTCGTTGTTTAAGAGCAGCGAATTCAACAGCTTTCTTTTCCTATACTCGTTCAGAGAAGTACTTAGCATTATAAGCTTCCTTAAATTCGGCCCAAGTAAATTGGCCGTTAGCTTTTGTGGCTTCCACAGACTCCCACCATGCTCGGGCATCCTTCTCCAGTTGGAATGTCACTAATAAGAGTTTGTCTCCGTCCGCACATTGCATTACATGGAAGATCCTTTCCGTTTCCTTTAGCCAGTGCTCCGCTTCATTTGGATCCGTAGACCCACTGAACCTAGGCGGGTTCAGACCCCTGAAATTGCGTTGCAGCTCGCCTGCACCTGGTTGGTTCCCTCCGCGGTTACCACCGCCTTGCTGGGAGGCTTGTAGTATGGCACGAGTCAGTTCCTAGAGGGACTGTTGCATGCCTCTAATCTGGGCATGTTCCGCAGTCATGTAGCTGTTTAGTTCCTACAAAATAGTTTGATAGTTATAATGCTGATTAAAAGTTTAATTTGTGCTTGTGTGAGTTTATTTTAACTAGTTACCTTGGCTCTAACCACAACTCACATAGGTGGGATAATTGACTCTAGTCGAGGAAGGTTAACCTAGATCATCCTGTACTAAGAATAACCTAGGCTCTCATACCACAAAACTGTCACGCCCCGACGCGGAATATCGGAGCGCGAAGGCAGTTGCAAGAAAAAGGTATAGAGCGAATACTAGAGATCAAACCATTGCACATTGAATAATACTAAAGCAAATTTTTCTCCTTAATAACTTTTCAAATGTCTAGTTACAACCACTAATATCATAGCCATTCTCTAGGGCCCAATTACATTGCAATAAAAGGAAATAACTAACTACAACTCTAAGATAACATAATGACTCGAGGGTACTCCTGGCTTCACTCTTGGTCATTCCCTTCCTCGTGAGTGTATGTGTCATCCTCGGTCTCACCTGAGAACACAACATCAAATAACATAGGGTGAGCGATAACGCTTAGTAGGACTTAAATCTCAGGCTCAAGCAGGCTTTAAATAATTAACGCATTTATGGCAGAGTATCTAGATAGCAGGTACAAAAGAGTCAAAATATAGCAAGAGATAGCACAACAGGTAACAGGATAGCACAATAGTACGAGATCGAGTATAGTTTCCAAAAATAGCACAAGTATCGAGTATAGCACGAATAGCAGGATGGCCATAGCACAACTAGCACAAGTATAATAATAGCACGACAAGTATAGCACTTGTTTGTCATTCTAGACATCGAGAGAGTATAGCACGTTTTCTGTTTTGATTGTCATATAGATTGTCGAGATAGATAGCACTTGAGTGTAACGCCAAACACTCTGATCATTTAACTCCCATGGGCACTAGCACTTTCGGGCGCAAATCCCAGGACCAGATCGGGCCCTTTATATATTGTCAGGCATTGGTTATATTGTATCTTTAGACAATTAGTCAATGGCCAATATAGAGTACCAAGAATAGTTAAGAGCACTAGATGAATAGACGAGATAGTAGAGAGAATGTGAATAGACGAGCGAGTAGAGTATAGATGAGAGCTAGTGGACATTGCACGTAATGCGACGAGTAAACAGGCGATAGTAACAGTTGCACAACACGCGCACGTCGTATTGGCAGTCAGGTGGAATTCACGATCTTCCCACTGGCCATGTTATGCACAAGTCCAGAGGTTCGACGTGATTCAAGGTAAGAGCGAACTTCTAATAGCCGTTTGGATCATATCGATCCCTAAAGGTATAATGGGTGTTAGGGTACAACTGGCTCGTCGACCATGTGGGAATCCATGATCAGAGGCGACTTACGGAGGCCTTGTGCAAGGGTTCACTAGTCCGGCGAAAGGAATATCTGAAGGAGAGTTCACCACAAGCCAAGTAAAGTGTGTATATAAAACAGGTGCTCGACATTCTAGAGGAATTCTAGAACAGTGGAGCGTCGATATCGGTATATAAACAACGCAAGAAACTAATACAAGTCCTTTAAAATAGGGCAATAAATATACTTTATTGCAATAAATTACCCGATACGTTATGAGATATTTTATGCCAGATTTCAGCCATATATGGATGGTTCATGTGTGTGCATGTGTAAGAGAGATCATAGATAGAAAAGAAGTCGTGATTATGTATTTTAAAGCATTCAATATGGCTCCATTTTAAAACAGGTGTTTTTACCGCGTGTGTGACTGTTAAAAAGGCGTGAACGCAATAAATTTTAGAAAGTGAGAGCAATAAATTTTATGGGTTTTCATAAAAAATCCTGTGAACGCGGCGTACCCATGTAAGGGTCGTGACAGGGTCATGATGGAACGCGACAGGGTCTTGTACGGGTCGCGACAGGGTTGTCTGCTCAGGCGGCCAGAACGCAACGGGGTCTCCTATCGCGTTCAGAATGCGACAAGAAGAGGCGTCGCGACGGGGTTGAGAATGCGGCCTGTCGGGCCGTCGCGTTTTCAGGTTCGTGGACTGAGTCTGACAGAGTTCTACTCTGTCTTGGATTGCAGTCTAGAAATATCAGATTTTGATACAGGGTCGTTCAAAAAATCATAACTAATTGTATACATGATGAAAAATCATGAAACCAAGGGCAAATGAAACTAGACATGCGAGAGTACTTCTAGTAAATAGGAATTATAGAGAGAGCATGGTTTGGACATGGTTTGAGCATGAACAATAACGAGTAACATAGAACATGATACAGAGAGCAAGATTGATTTAATCTGAGCAACATACTCAACAAAAATTAGGGCTTTCAGGGGCAAAAGATCCCTAACAACATGAAGTGTCTACAGTAAAAATTTTGTAGCATGGGATCAAGTGTACATGGAGATATGATTCAAACATGATGACTCGAGGTTATCATGTTTGCAGAACTTCTAAAATCAAGAACAAAAGATTGGCTCGATGAAAATTTATGAAACAAGAGGGCTTTTGTTCCTGGTGATTGGAACTACCTATAGATGGATTTGATTTGGTTTTGCTTGTGAGAATGCCTACCTTTGACTCGATTTATCTTCTAGGGTTTAGAACTCCAAGAACGAAGGAAGAAGCTTGATGGATCTTCCTCTACTCGATTTTCCTCCTCCTTGGCCTCTTCTCCACGTCCAAGAACCCCTTTGCACGAGCTAGGGCCGGCCATGAGGGTTTAAGAGGTGTATTTATATAAATGAAAGTTCCTATTCCTACTACTACTCAAATTCCTCTTAATTACGAGATTTCCTAACTCCACCTTTCCTCTCTTGCTTTCCAATCTCTAATTGGGTTAGGATAGTATCTAAATTCGTGCTAGACTATATGGGGTAGGTTTAGGAATCCAATTCCAACTCTAATTGCCACTTTTATTGCTTTAATAACCCCTTTCCAATTAGGAGATAATTAAACTCTGAATTTAGGATATTTTCTTATTATTCTCTCTTTATAAATTCACATTTTTGACCCAATAAGTTCTAGAGGATCCATTAAGCAAAGCCCATTACTCTTTTCCATTTAATGGGTTTTATTTAATGCTATTTTCATTGAATATCCCTTGAGTTTTTAATTTATTATTTAAATTTTTTTTTCTCAAAAATTCAGGTTGCTACAGCTTAGATCGCATCAGATTGTCTATCCCCTCAAGATTGATGCCTTTCTTCGGTTTGCCAGTTTTGGGTCTTTCTTATCCTATAAGATAGCCCTCGGAAGTGCTAAATATGGGGATTTCATTTCAGATCAAAGGCAAATTCATATTAAGAGGATGGCTCCCACCATGGGACCCTCCTATCAAATTGAGCTTGGGGCCTTTCAAGCTTATTTTCAAGAGTAGGAACACCAGTCATTCCCTGTCATCAGACACTTTGCCTCCCTTTTGTCTCCTGCTTATTATCTACCTGTACCTCCTCAGAATTAATCAATACATTTTATTTGGGTGCTCTTCAATCTTTTCTCTTCTTCTTTGCCTCCGTTTATCTTTTTGCTTAATGACAAAAAGGGGGAGAAATTTCCTTCGCATTTCTGACATACAAAACTTTTATTTTCAGAAATACAAAGTTAGGTCACTTATGCTTATTGATAAGTTTAGTTTTGTTTTGTCATCACCAAAAAAGGGGAGATTGATGATCAATCTGTCCTCATGTAATTTTAATTAATTATATTTATTTTGGTGAGTAACAAAACCATGTCAAAGATTACTAACACATATTCCATAAGTCTTGAGCACAGGAAATACTACAGGAAAATCAAGCAAATTTGGTAAGTATTACCTTTCTGAAGCAATATTAAGTTCAGCATGAAATTTCTCTAAGTCCACATAGATTTTCCTTATGCTATAACGATTTGCTCATCGCAACGATTCCTTTAGTTATCGTAACGATTTACTCATCGCAACGACTCCCTTAAGTCATCGTAACGATTCCCTTAGTCATCGTAACGATTTCTCATCGCAACGATTCCTTTAGTCATTATAACGATTTACTCATCGCAACGATTCCTTAGTCATCGTAACGATTTGCTCATCGCAACGATTCCTTTAGTCATCGTAACGATTTGCTCATCGCAACGATTTCTTTAGTCATCGTAACGATTTGCTCACCGCAACGATTCCTTTAGTCATCGTAACGATTTGTTCATCGCAATGATTCCTTTAGTTATCGTAATGATTTGCTTATCGCAACGATTCCCTTAATCATCGTAACGATTTACTCATCGCAATGATTCCTTTAGTCATCGTAACGATTTGCTCATCGCAACGATTCCTTTAGTCATCGTAACGATTTGCACATCGCAACGATTCCTTTAGTCATCGTAACGATTTGCTCATCGCAATGATTCCTTTAGTCATCATAACGATTTGCTTCATGCAACGATTTCTTAAGTGTTCATAACGATCTCTTCACTAAACATAATGATTTGCTTCATACAACGATTTCTTAAGTTTTCATAACAATTTCTTCATTGAACATAATGATTTGCTTCATTCAACGATTTCTTAAGTGTTCATAATGATCTCTTCATTGAACATAACGATTTGCTTCATGCAACGATTTCTTAAGTGTTCATAACGATTTCTTCATTGAACATAACGATTTGCTTCATGCAACGATTTCTTAAGTGTTCATAATGATTTCTTCATTGAACATAACGATTTGCTTCATGCAACGATTTCTTAAGTTTTCATAACAATTTCTTCATTGAACATAATGATTTGCTTCATGTAACGATTTCTTAAGTGTTCATAACGATTTCTTCATTGAACACAACGATTTGCGTCATGCAACGATTTCTTCAATTAACATAACAATTTGGTTATATCTTACAACGATTTAGCTGAATTAACTTGATCATAACGATTCCATAAGTCATAAATGTATCGACTTCTTATGTACAACAATTTGCTACTGGTCAAAACATTAAATAGTCAAAATCGTCACGCATATCCTTCTGACACCTTTGCATTTAATGTAGACTGAATGTATCTCTGCATGCATGCAGACGATAACGTCTACCATTATGCTTACTCTGTGTGTATCTTTTAGAACAAGCTATTTGGCATTACTATTTTGGTGAATATTCACATCAACATTTACTGACAACAAGAGACAGCCTAGCTGTCTACTGTTCTAGCATTTAATGTATGCAGGGCCCTAAAGGCATTCTATCATACAACGTTGGACCATATAGACACCAGAAGATCTTATCTCTTTGCGTGCACAAATGGATAAAAGATTGTTGACTGAAAGCTTCCAAGTATCAAGCAGTCTAACGTCTACCAAAGCTACAGACAACGGATACTCTAACGAATACTTTTCAAATTAAAGATATAAATACAAGACAGCAGTTCCAAAAGATATGTATGAGACTTACCAACGAATACTACAAGCAAGTCTTAGCAATTCAAATCTTCTATGAGAATCCCAGAGCCAAGCATCTCATTCCTGATCTGTCTGAAGCTCTTTAGCTCTCTGTGCTGCAATAGAAATCTTGAGAGAGAGCCTGTGTAGTTTTGAGAGAGACCATTGTGTAGATCTCCTTCTCTCAAGGCTATTTTGCTTCAGATCGTTGCTTCTTAAAGCTTGATCTAGGGGCTTGATTTCATTGCTCATCTTTACTGTGCTATTCCCCTTCTGTGGTGAAGGAAGACTTGGTGGGGTATCCAGGGTGTTGTAGTTCCATTCGTGTGAAGGAAGACCAGCTGAGCTGGGTGTTGTAGTGTCCATAGGGGGACTGTACCCTTGTTAGTAGAATCCTGAGTTGTTGCTCAGGGACTGGATGTAGGACTCCTAAGGAGAGGAGGTCTGAACCAGGATAATTCCTTGTGTTGTGTGATTGATTTCTTGTGTGTCTATTGCTTATACTAACCTTCATCGAAGAACATTTTTGTGTGTATGTTTTAAGTACAAGTACTGACTAAGTAATTTTTAAAAGACCCATTCACCCCCCCCCCCCCCCCCGGGCTCGTCAACTGGGCAACAGCTCCCACATGTGGACTCTTGCACCTCGGTGACAATTTCCTTAGCTTGTTTTTGGGTGACGCATCGCAGATGGGGGAAGCTGAAGCCCTTCCTGTAGAGGTCATCACCAATCATAAAAAATCTTGGTGCACGTCTTTTTACATTAAGGGCCTCCTCCTCATTACTCGGGAGCTGCCCGTTTCAGATATACTCAACGATTGGGGTCATCCATGTTGGCTCGGCCTCAGTGCACATCACTTCCGCAGCTCCTACTGAAGGCTCGCCGAGCTCCTCTACGAACACAGAGGACTCTTGAGGATATCTTGAGGCGACTGCGTACATGGATAGTGCGTCGGCTTGAGAGTTATCGGCTCGCAGAATCTTTAGCAGTTCCGCTGCTACGAAGTCGCTCATCATTCGGCAGACCTCGGTCATGTAGGAAACAAGCTTTTCTTTTTTGGCTTCGAAATCCCTCGAGACATGGCTGACGACCAGCTGGGAGTCGCTGTGGACTCGGACTTTCGTTGCTCCCAAGTTCTTAGCCATCATGAGTCATGAGATGACAGCTTCATACTCTGCTACATTATTAGAAGCAGAGAAGCCAAACCGAATTGTGTACCTTAGGATGAGGCCGTCCGAAGATTGCAGGATGACGCCAGCCCCGCTGCCTTGAGAGTTGGACGCCCCATCCACGTGCACTAGCCAATATCCGATGGTCTCCTCTGGCTCTGGAAGCCTCGTCGTTCCTTCAAAAATGAAGTCGTCTAAGGCTTGAGCTTTGATGGCGACTCGAGGCCTATACGAGATGTCGAATTCGCCTAGCTCGACGGCCCATTTGTCCATCCTTCTCGAGGCTTCGGGTCGGCTGAGCACTGGTTTGATTGGGGCCTCAGTTAGGACGACTATCGGTGTGCTTGGAAGTAGGGTCGGAGTCGTCGTGCAGCCATTACGAGTGCGTACCCCGCTTTCTCGAGGTCGGAGTAGCACTGTTCGGCTCCACGCAGGGATTTGCTAATGTAGTATACTAGGACGTGCCTTCGGTCTTCCTCTCGCACGAGCACTGAACTGACCGAGTAGGTTGTGGTCGAGAGGTACAGGAACAGCTCTTCCCCTGCCACAGGCTTACTCAGAGTGGGCACATTAGCTAAATAAGATTTGATCTCGTCGAAAGCTCTTTGGCAATCATTGTTCCATTCAAATCGCCCCTTCTGTAATACGTCAAAAAAGGTCCTGCACCTTTCAGCTGACTTTGACATGAACCTGCTCAGGGCAGCTACTCGGCCATTGAGCCTTTGTACCTCTTTGATGGTCCTCGGTGCCGTCATGTCGAGGATGGCTTGAACTTTGTTGGGGTTGATGTTGATACCTCGATGCGAGACGAGGTAGCCAAGGAATTTCCCAGTGCGGACGCCGAAGATGCACTTGTCGGGGTTCAGCTTCATTCCGTATTGACGCAAGACCTCGAAGGCTTCGGCCAGATCCCGAACATGGTCTTCGGATCGCCTGCTTTTCACCAACATGTCGTCAACGTATATCTCCATAGTCTTTATGATTTGTTGCTCGAACATCATGTTGACGAGCCTCTGGTACATTGCCTGTAATGACCCAAGAATCCGATACCCGGAACCCTCAAAGTACCTGACCCTTGGACCGCCACCCACAGATCCGAAGACCCGGAAGGGTTAGAAATATGTCTAGTGAGATATACAATAAGTTAGAATAGCTAAACAATTAAGAAATACAACTGTGGAAGAAATAATAGACACAATGTCCCAGATAATAATTCAACTGCAAAAGAAAATAAATACTAACCGCTGCCAACGCTACTGACCACAAGCGGCACAATGCAACCGTCCGAACACAAGCACCGGCTCCCTCGAACTCAAACTTGGAAGGAAGTAAGGGGGGAATGAGCTTCGCGAACGAAGCCCAGCAGGGAACCCAACCCCTCACCGGTTCGACAGCGGAAACAAGAACAACACAACTAAACTAGGCAGGAAGAATAGTAGAACTAAAGTAAACAAGCTAACTACACTAAGCTGAAGGGCGGTGGTAACTCAAGCAACAAGACTACTAACTGAGCAGGTAATGTAATAAAATAATAACACAACTGACCAAGTACTGAAATAAATAAACAGAAAGTGCTCAAGTCCACAAGTACCACCGATGCTGCACAACAAATGCACAGTCTCAACCTCGGTAAACGTGCTCTGAGCACGCCACACAACTGTACAAGCAAACGGTAAAATCCTCGTCTGGAAAAAGCCACAAGCCAGCACAAGCAGACGGTAAAACCCTCGTCTGGACAGCACACACTAGCCATACCCAGCCTCTACTAGTCAGTGGTCAGGTGCGCCCACCGGCGTCTTACCGCTTGACCACGAGTCTAGGTCTCCCCTCCTGTCGAAGTGAGACGCGTGGACAACCACAACCACAAGCTGTAGTCTGGCCGGACTACGGTCCCACGCCTGTCCTCCCGACACGGCTCCGAACCGTGTAAGGTGAGGCAGTGAGAACGAACTAGCTGGCCCGCACCGCGACACTCCAAACTCCGCGGACCCGGACCAACTAAGTGAGCTCAACAAACGACTCAACGCCGCTGTCCAACACCATTTTCCCCTTTCGTCCGGAGAAACGCTCGACGGACGCACTCGTGGCTCGGAGACCACCCTCAACGGGCCCATGAGGATGGGGGTCCAGGGGAACGGTAACAACCCAACTGCGCACCATGCGCTGGGACAAGCCCTCAAGTGTCACAACACCGGGCGAAGACTAGTAAGGTGCAGTGCTACGGAGTCAGTACAAGCGTCACAAGTACGGAACGGAAACTCGATGCGAAAATAGATCCGCTAAAGTACCTGATTGATGGTCAACCATGAAAAGCTAATAATACCACCCGGACAGTCGGTCGGCCCTCGGAACTCACCCCACGGGTGTCGGAAACCCCAGCACGACTGTCCGGGTCAAACGGTCAAATGGCCCCCAACGGCCCAGTCAGAGCCGACCCGAGCAGGTCCAGAAACTGAGGAACTCGGTAAGACGACTCAAAAATATAAATATTACTATTCCAGACAGTCAGTCAACCCTCGGAACACCCCCGACGGGTGCCGAAAACACTGCACGACTGTCCCCGAATGACAAGTCATCAGGCACAACCGGCCTGGTCGGAGCCGAGCCGGGTGGGGGAGGTCCGGTCGACGTCGGAGAGGGAGAGGGGGTCCCTACCTCGACGGTAGGACCCGCCGGCGGCACGAACAGCGCAGAGCTCTTCCACAGGCGGTGGCGGCGCGAGTACACCGCGCACGGCATCCTCCGTGCGTAGGTTCCCGACGGCAGATGGTGTGGCGGCACGGCGACGACGTCCTCCATGACGCAGAGCAGGGGAGGAAGAAGACGGCGATGTAGTTGCGGCCTCCTCCTCCGGGCGGTGCACAGAGCAACAGAGAGAGAGAAATAGAGCGAGCGAGAGAGAGAGAACACGAGAGAGAGATCAGCGCACGAGAGAGAAGGAGACACAGTGAGCGGCGAGGGAGGGAGGAGGAAGAAGAGGGTCTGGAGATGGAGGAGGCAAGGTGGAGGGCAGTCTGACCCCTTCCCGAAAATGGCTAGGCGGCCATTTCTGGGTTTCCCTGCACACAACGTGCTTGGGGAAAGGGGGGACCACTCCCCCTCCCCTCCCAATCCTCACATTGCCCCTGCATTATTCAATCCGAAAGGCATTCGGGTAAAGTAGTACAGACCTTTTTCGGTGGTGAAGGCAGTTTTTTCTTCATCCTCGGGGGCCATCCTGATCAGATGATAACCCGAGTAGGCATCGAGGAAGCTTAGGAGCTCGTGTCCTACTGTGGAGTCGACGAGCTGGTCTATGCGAGGACGAGGGAAGCTATCCTTTGGGCATGCTTTGTTGAGGTCGGTGAAGTCCACGCACATGCGCCATTTGCCATTTGATTTTTTGACAAGGATAGCATTGGCCACCCACTCGGGATGAAAGACATCCCAAACAGTTCCTGCACGCAAATACTTGGCCAGGTTGTCATCCACTACTTCTTGGCAATCAGTCGACAGAGGCCGCTTCTTCTGTCATATGAGCCGAGCTTCAGGGTTCACACTTAGGTGATGCTGAATGACTCCCGGGTCAATTCCCGGGAGGTCGTCCTCCACCCATGCAAAGACATCGCTGCTGCGCTTGAGAAAATCAACTAGCCCTTCCTCCGACTCCGTAATTTGAATTTGCTCGGCAGGTTCATGCCTTTCCATATTTTCATCATGCACAGGTTCATACTCGGGAATGACTGGTTCCTTGGTTTTTATTTAATTTACATAAAACCAACGGGCCTCGGTTTGGTTTCCAGCTACCTCGCCTATCCCGTTCAGTGTGTGGAACTTCAGTTTCTGATGGTACGTAGAGGGAACCCCTCCTATCTTCCCAAGGATCCCTCGGCCGAAAATGGCGTTGTAGGCCGACTTTACTTTCACCACAAGGAAGTCAGCCTCAACGGTTACAAGATGTGGCCGAGTTCCGAGGGTGACTTTTAGTCTGATCGACCCCTCAGCACTGACTGGCGACCCGCTAAACCCGAAGAGAGGTGTGGCTACAGGTTTTAGCTCGGTGCTCAGGTCGGTCATTTTTACATAGCATTCATAGAAAAGAACATCAGGAGCTGCTCCGTTATCCACCAGAATCTGGTGTACGCTGTACCCATCCATGTCCACGTGGATGACAAGCACGTCATCGTAGGGGAAGCTGAGGCTGAGTGTGTCGTCATCGGAGAATGTTATAACGCCTTGGGTTTTCAGGGCAGAGCTCCCCGAGCTTGAGCCAATGGCCGACGCGTACGTCTTCCTCTTTCTCCCACTGTCTCCTCCCCCAGCCGAGCCCCCAGCCAAGACGAGGACCGCTCCTTTGCAACCGCGGGCTCCATGCTCCTCCTCGGGCGTCAGCTCCTTTGTTCGCCCGTCGATGACGTCTCTTCCAATGACACCACGCCGCAACATTTCCACGATCTCCATCTTGAGGCTTCGGCATTGGTCGGTTGTAGCAACCTGAATTTTTGAGAAAAATAAAAATTTAAATAATAAATTAAAAACTCAAGGGATATTCAATGAAAAGAGCATTAAATAAAACCCATTAAATGGAAAAGAGTAATAGGCTTTGCTTAATGGATCCTCTAGAACTCATTGGGTCAAAAATATGAATTTACAAAGGGAGAATAATAAGAAAATACCCTAAATTTGGAGTTTAATTATCTCATAATTAGAAAGGGGTTATTAAAGCAATAAAAGTGGCAATTACAGTTGGAATTGGATTCCTAAACCTACCCCATATAGTCTAGCACAAATTTAGATACTATCCTAACCCAATTAGAGATTGGAAAGCAAGAGAGGAAAGGTGGAGTTAGGAAATCTCGTAATTAAGAGAAATTTGAGTAGTAGTAGGAATAGGAACTTTCATTTATATAAATACACCTCTTAAACCCTCATGGTCGGCCCTAGCTCGTGCAAAGGGGTTCTTGGACGTGGATAAGAGGCCAAGGAGGAGGAGAAATCGAGGAGAGGAAGATCCATCAAGCTTCTTCCTTCGTTCTTGGAGTTCTAAGCCCTAGATGATAAATCGAGTCAAAGGTAGTCATTCTCACAAGCAAAACCAAATCAAATCCATCTATAGGTAGTTCCAATTACCAGGAACAAAAGCCCTCTTGTTTCATAATTTTTCATCGAGCCAATCTTTTGTTCTTGATTTTAGAAGTTCTGCAAACATGATAATCCCAAGTCATCATGTTTGAATCATATCTCCATGTACACTTGATCCCATGCTACGAAATTTTTACTGTAGACACTTCATGTTGTTAGGGATCTTTTGCCCCTGAAAGCCCTTATTTTTGTTGAGCATGTTGCTCGAATTAAATCAATCTTGCTCTCTGTATCATGTTCTGTGTTACTCATTATTGTTCATCACTACAAGAAATATAGGATATGTAGACGGCTGGAAATCGAAGCCGTCTACATAAACTATCATTTGTAAATGGCTTCTCTAGGCCGTCTACAATATAAGATACGTAGACGGTTTCTTAAAGCCGTCTACGTATGTGATATTCATAGACGGCTAAATGTAGCCGTCTATGATTTTTTGTAGACGACTTTCATTAACCGTCTACTAATGTAAAATACGTAGACGGTTTTATAAAGCTATCTACGTATCTTCGTAGACGGCTATTTAAGCTGTCTACGTAAGTAAATTATTCAAAGTATATATTATCTATGTATAAATATCTATGGATAAATATCATTTAAATATATAATTAAATATACATAGTTTAGATATATATCTATATCCACACACATATATATATATATATATATTACACATAGATAATATATTTATATTATATCGACACATTTTTTAAAGTAAGACGTGGTTATTTGACAACCACTTTATGTATACGACTTTATTGTAACTGTCTACAAAGATTGATATAACTTATGTAGCCATCTATATATATATATATGATTTCAAGTAGCAAGATATGTAATAATATAATATATTATAATCTGTCTACATATGAAATATTATATATATATGAAGATATTTATATTTACATAAATATTTATGTAATATATAGATATATAGTTATAAATGAAATACTATATATATATGTATTAATATATAATATCTATATTATATATAGATATTTATATAATATATATAGACATAAATGTTTATGTAGGTTTATATCTATATGTATATATCCATGTATTTATATCTACATGCATATATCTATATGTAAATATTAATAGATTTGTACATCTTTTTATAAAATTAATATTTAAATACTACTTAATTTTTAGCATGTAAATATATAAATATATATTTAGTATGTATAATATATATATATTCAAAGTAGCAAGATATGATAATAATAATATATATAAATATATATTTAGTATGTATAATCAAATATGTATTGTTAAATATTTAAATATATAACTTTATATAATATAATAAATATATAATAAAAATATAAATATTAACAAATATAATTAAAGATTTCGCACAATTTTTTCCATCCCGCCGTCGAAACCGCCCTCCCCGCCCCAATTTTTCCCATCCCGCCATCCAAACCGCCCTCCCCGCCCCAATTTTTCCCAACCCACCTTTGAAACCGCCCTCCCCGCCCCAATTTTTCCCATCCCGCCATCAAAACCGCCCACCCCGCCCCAATTCCCATTTCTCTTTTGCCTCGCCTTCCCCCTCTCTTCCTCCGTCTGCAACGGGGAGGGCAACGGCAGCAGTGCCACCGCGACCCCGTGATCCCCCCCCCCCCCTCCCCGAGCGGGTTCCTCCCTCCCCCCTCTCTCACTCTCTCCTCTTCCCCCATCTCCCGATCATCCTTCTCCTCCCCCTACCCTCGGGAACCCCTGTATCAGATCCGCCAGGGACCTCCACAGCGGTGCAGCGGGGGCGTTCTTGGTGTAGACGAGCCCCTGAGAGGGTCCTCATCAACTGCGCAGAACACCCCCCTGCAGGTGTTCTTCCCCCGCACAGCACCGCTACCAGCTGCACTGGCGTCGCCGCAGCACTCCTCCCAGGTGACGCTGCCCCCGACCCTCGCGGGCGAGCCCAGCATCGGCGACGGGGCCCCCACCCGGGGGCGCCCTCCCCATGACGGCCCTCGTCCGCTTCCGTGAGGGCATTCCGCTTGCCCCTAGCCAGATCCTACACTTCTATGGCGGCGGCCGAGTTCGGCACCCCCGCCGGCGGTGGCGTGGCGCCGAAGCTCCTGTTCCGGCAGCTCTTCGAGAAGGAGTCGTCCACCTACACCTACCTGCTTGCCGACGTGGGGCATCCAGATCGGCCCGCCCTGGTGAGTCTGTTGGTCCTTGGTGGAGGGGTGAAGCCCTTCTTCCGAACTCCGCCCTTTTCTTGATCTGCTTCTTTGGTAGTCATAATTTGTATTGCGAACTAGTCCAGAGCTGTTGTTCTTAACATAGAAGCCTCCGCTGGACGGTCGTCCGTTTGGGTCTTCTCGATGTCGGGGGTGTAAGAGGTGGATGGTGTTTGGACTCACTGTGATTTTCTTAAAAGGATGGTCGTTCGTTGCCAGGTGATATCTTGAAAGCTCCACTGGAACGCCCTTTCTAGGGATTTTGGTCTAGGTGACTTCTGAATCACTTGGCTATCTATATGTAACTTTCCCTTGCTTCCCCGATCGAATCAGGTATTTGATGAGTTCTTTTGAAAGGATTGTACTACCAAGGTTATTAAAACAGAGAGGGGTACAATTGAGGTGGGTAGGGGGAGGGATTTAGCTGAGTTAGTTTTTCTAAACAAGTCTCGTGTGTTTTTCTTCTCCAAGATCTTACCTTTAAATTGAACGAAGCTCTCTAGTATGATCTAATTTAAGAGTTGTAGTCTTTTGTGCCATCTAAACTTTATCACAGGGAACATGGTGAGTCTATCATGTAAATTGAAGAACGCAGACGATGTGCCTCATCCTCTTGGTGTTGAATCCCCATGAACATCTAGCTATGCTGTCACACTTACATTCATTATGCCTTCATTATTGGAAATTGTTGTACCTATATTAAGGGTTGAATTTAGGTTGGCGGCAAAGTTAATGTGGAGGTAAGTCTCTGCATTTTTGGTGGCATGAAGAGGCTTTATAGAATGGTTTCCTGCAAACTGGACTTTTGTCCATCTAGATCTTTCACTATTGGAGACTTGGAGTAAGAAGTTGTTTTGTTGACCATAGAGTTCTCTAAGTAGCTAGTCAAGATTGAGATGCAAATAAGGGAGGAATTTTTTTATCCTTTCCCTTCATTTAAGTATGATTTCTGGGATGAAATTTGATTATTTATAAGTACTGATGTCGTCGAGCTTTGTCAACAGTGATTGACCGGTGGATCAGACAGTGGATAGAGACCTTTCTCTTACTAAAGATCTGGGGCTGAAGCTCATATATGCATTAAACACTCATTGCCATGCTAATCATGTGACTGGAACTGGTGTTATAAAGGCAAGTTACACGTTGCCTACCCTTTATGTGCATTTTCTTTGTTCATATTATTCAACAAAGACTACCCGTTATTTTTATTTTCTGCATTTGCATCTGTTTTATTTTGCCTTGTGTTCTTACCCTTTTTCATTACTTTTGTAGACCAACTCTGCATTTTCAAAGCATATGGAAGATATTGGTCCAACTGCATGAGGAGCTCATCCCAGAATCTTGAAGAGCACTAGTCTTGGAATTTGTCTTGAAATTCTTGTAACTTTCATAAGTTCTTATAAGATTGCAGTTAATTTCTCTTGGAATTGAACATGGCCAAGAGTGTTGTTTATTTAGTATCAGTTAATTTGTTTTATAAGAGTGCAGTTTATCCGAGCATGGCTATATGTTGTTGGCCTTTTGACATTTATTTTTTTTATGTGAATAAATGATATGTAGACGGCTCATATAGCCGTCTATAAAAAAAGTATATATAGATGGCTATTTTAGCCGTCTATATATATTTTTTTTGTAGACGGCTGTAGAGTCATCTACATATAATTTTTTCTAGACGGTTATATGAGCCGTCTACGAAATTTTTTTTTGTAGACGGCACAGTAGCCGTCTACATACCTACATAGACGGCGACACAGTCGTCTACTTATCTTTCTTTTGTAGACGGTTCTATATAGCCGTCTTCGTATCTTTTGTAGACGGAATTTTAGTTGACGGCGCCGTAGACGGTGTCATAGCCGTCTATAAAACATTTTGTAGACGGTTTTTTGGTTTTTGTAGACGGCTCTCTGCCGTCTACATATGTTACCTTCCTTGTAGTGCATGCTCAAACCATGTTCAAACCATTCTCTCTCTCGAATTTCTATTTACTGGAAGTACTCTTGCATGTCTAGTTTTATTTGCCCTTGGTTTCATGATTTTTCATCATGTATACAATTAGTTATGATTTTCTGAACGACCCTGTATCAAAATTTGATATTTTTGGACCGTAATCCAAGACAGAGTAGAACTCTGTCAGACTCAGTCCACGACCTGAGAACACGACGGCCCGACAGGCCGCATTCTCAAGCCCATCGCAACGCCTCTTCTTGTCACGTTCTGAACGCGACAGGATACCCCGTCGCGTTCTGGCCGCCTGAGCAGACAACCCTGTCGCGACCACTGTTCTAGAATTCCTCTAGAACGTCGAGCACCTGTTTTATACACACTTTACTTGGCTTGTGGTGAACTCTCCGTCGGATATTCTTTTCACCGGACTAGTGAACCTTTGCACAAGGCCTCCATAAGTCTCCTCTGATCATGGATTCCCACATGGTCGATGAGCCAGTTGTACCTTAACACCCATTACACCTTTAGGGATCGATATGATCCAAACGGCTATTAGAAGTTCGCTCTTACCTTGAATCACGTCGAACCTCTGGACTTGTGCATAACATAGCCAGTGGGAAGATCGTGAATTCCACCTGACTGCTAATACAACGTGCGCGTGTTGTGCAACTGTTACTATCGCCTGTTTACTCGTCGCATTACGTGCAATGTCCACTAGCTCTCATCTATACTCTACTCGCTCGTCTATTCACGTTCTCTCTACTATCTCGCCTATTCATCTAGTGCTCTTAACTATTCTTGGTACTCTATATTGGCCATTAACTGATTATCTAAAGATACAATATAACCAATGCCTGACAATATATAAAGGGTACGATCTAGTCCTGGGATGTGCGCCCGAAAGTGCTAGTGCCCATGGGAGTTAAATGATCAGAGTGTTTGACATTACACTCAAGTGCTATCTATCTCGACAATCTATATGACAATCAAAACACAAAACGTGTTATACTCTCTCGATGTCTAGAATGACAAACAAGTGCTATACTCGTCGTGCTATTATTATACTTGTGCTAGTTGTGCTATGGCCATCCTGCTATTCGTGCTATACTCGATGCTTGTGCTATTTTTGGAACTATACTCGATCTCGTGCTATTGTGCTATCCTGTTACCTGTTGTGCTATCTCTTTCTATATTTTGACTCTTTTGTACCTGCTATCTTTAGATACTCTGTCTTTAAATGCGTTAATTATTTAAAACCTGCTCGAGCCTGAGATTTAAGTCCTACTGGGCGTTATCGCTCACCCTACGTTATTTGATGTTGCATTCTCAGGTGAGACCTAGGATGACACATACACTCACGAGGAAGGAATGACCAAGAGTGAAGCTAGGAGTACCCTCGAGTCATTATGTTATCTTAGAGTTGTAGTTAGTTATTTCCTTTTATTGCAATGTAATTGGGCCCTATAGAATGACTTTGATATTAGTGGTTGTAACTAGACATTTGGAAAGTTATTAATGAGAAAGATTTGCTTTAGTATTATTCAATGTGCAACGGTTTGATGTCTAGTATTTGCTCTATACCTTTTCTTGCAATTGCCTTCGCGCTTCGATATTCCGCGTCGGGGCGTGACATCGGTGGTGTGGCCGTAGCCTTTGTGATACTCACAATACTGATCTGCTCCGCGCCCCGGTTGAGGCCTTGGGAGCGGCTTCGGCTGCCTGAACTCGGGTACCCTTTTTATGATAGGCAGGATCTCGGACGGGAGTCTGGTGAAGTTGGGGAGATCTCGTGTACGCCTATACTCGTCATGTCGGCGGTTCGAGCCCGATCGCCTGTCTTCACGAGCTGAGGGCTCGTCCCTCCGAGGCTTCTTCGATCCAGTGCTTTGCTTGATGATCCCAGCTCGGACGAGCGCCCCAGCTTGCCCGCTGCGCCGTGAGTGGATTCCAGCCTTGCATACTTCTGCATGCGGGAGAGTAGGTCGGAAAGACTCACAGGCGGCTTTTTGGCGATGGATGCGACGAACGACGTGTTGGTGCAGACTCTTGTCAAGATGTTGACGGTCGTCTGTAAGTCGAGGCCGATCACCTTCATAGCCTCCAACTGAAATCTCTTAGCATAGTCGCGGAAGAGCTCGCCATTCCTTTGGGCAACGTGTCATAGGTCTTCGGTGCACATGGAATGCTGCACCATGTTGTAGAAGTGGTCCAGGAACCGCTGAGCGAAGCCGTGGAAGCTCGTCACTGGCCACGCCGACAAAGTTTTGAACCATTGTAACGCCGCGTCGTCGAGGGTTGACATGAAAGCTCGACATTTCAGCGCATCGCAAAGGTTCACCATCTCGACCTGTCCCTAGAAATTATCAAGGTGGTGGACTGGGTTAGTCGTCCCATTGTATCGCCGAAATTTTGGGAGTTGCAGCTTTAGGGGCACTTGCGCCGAGGTAATCTCCTCAACAAATGGTGATGTAGAAAGTAGCGTTGTCACCAAGGGGACTCGAGTTCCGCGTTGGAGAGCCTCAATCTTCCTATTCATCTCCTGAATATCGTTCTTCCACCGAGGTTCCGTCGGAAACACACTCATTGCTGTTGGCGTTGACTCGGCCGAATAATTGTCAATCTCCATTATCTTGGGGGCCTCGCGACCCGTGGCTACGGCCGGGGCTGCTGGAGCTGCCGTGGGGACTTGAAAAGCCGGCACGGATGCTGCTGGGGCTGTCGCTTAGATGTCGACGTGACTGGCCGTCAACGTTGGTGGGGCAACGTGATCTTCTGCTGCCCCCGCATTGTCAAGACCCGGATCTGAGGCGCCCAGGCATGCCGCCTCGGCCTGGGCCGCCATGGCCTGCTGCTTCTGCTCCATCCGGGTCAACACCTCGTGGAGTCCAGCAACCAACGCCTCAACGTGATCAAGGCGAGTGGAGGTGCTTGATCCTTGCTCACCTGTGCCAGAGCCCCCGCCAATGATCTCCGCAACGTCAGCTGAGGGGGCGGCCTCCTCCTCGGATTAGCGTGCCACGATCTTTCCCTTGGGTGCCATGAGAGCAAGCTTTTCGTTCAGAGGTTCCCACAGACGGCACCAAAAATATTACTGCTCAAGTACCCAAGGGAAGACCCGCCACGCCTCGACTACTGGACTTGGACCTGCAACACCATCGAGTGACCTCCGGGGGGAAGGACTCCGACGCTCAAGTCAGTTCGCGAGGTCAGATGGGATGGATTTTCTAGACCATAAGTTACGTACCTCCTCTGTGGGTGATGCCTTATCCTTTTATAGTGATTCCATGAGCGCGGTTATGGTAAGTGGGTCAAAGACGTGTCCCGGGGTCTGTCCGAGATTCCCGTTGACTGAATTAGTGGGCGTTAATTGCGGGAGGCTTGCGGTTGCGACCCTCGGAGTGTCTTGCAACTAATGGGCCTTCCATAATCATCGTGCGGGAGCGGTTAAAGGGCATGGTTCGTGATCTTCGGGCCTTTCCGTAACCTAACTTCCCGTAGATGCTACCAGGGATCGGATTAGGAAAGCCTTGGGAGCGATCAGCCTTCACCAAAGACGGGGGCAAAAACCAACTCGTGTAAAGACTCGGCGCACCAGGGGGATCCGATCTTGCTAGAATTCACCACTCGTCATGGAGACAGCTCAGCCGATGGAACTCGTCTAGTCGAGCCGCCGAGAGACAGCATACTGCCGATTACCTCCTGCCTTGGTCAGGTCTGCTAGCCTAGCTTGGCTCGGGGTTTGGTTGGCCAAAGACATGCCACTGCGTCGAATCGCCGAGTGACGACCCGCGCCAAGCTCAGGTCGAGTGGCCTAATGACGACCCGTATCACGTTCATTTGTCTTCTTTGCTTACTTTGCCAGGTCTTTTCTAACCCTTCCGGGTCTACGGATCCGTGAGTGACGGTCTAAGAGCCGGGTACTTGGAGGGTTCCAGATATCGGATTCTTGGGTCGTTACAATGCCATTGGAGAGAGTTTTCTCGATCACTATACCCCTCAAAAGCGCGTGCAGTCTTTCCTCCTCCATAATTACACTCGGTAAAGATGATTATTTTAACCCAGTTTAATATTTTTTTAGACAATTCTAAATCAATAGGTTACTTTTTAATATCAAAATGGCCTCCTAGAAGAATTTCCTTTAAGGGTTGTGTACAAAACACTGTCACGCATGTATACAGATCCAACATACTTATAAGAAATTAATGAAGTCTCGCAATATACCTTAATTACTTTAAATTTCTACCTCATACTTAGCTAGCAAAACATGTATCAATTAATAAATAAATAAATATATATATATATATATTATTGAGGCTGATTTAATGTAACAATCGAACAATATCCATAGGATGATGTAGGACAAAATAATTAAGATTCTCCTGCGGGTCAAACATGTAATTAAAATCGGGATTCCAGGCCTGCAATACTTACTGTGCACTCAGGGTGGGCAGCCGTACTGCAGACGGTGTGTATATGGAATTTGCAGATCAGTGACAAGTAGCTAGTACCACAGACCCATTCAATTAGTTACAGTCGGACAAGGTGGATCAAATTAATATGTAGGACTACACTCGTCCATACATGCCCATTATTGAGCGTAAAGATCTGAGGAGACACTAGATACCACACGCGTACATACATGCATGAAGACAGCAAGTCTAGGTTTTTTTATTACATCGTCACAATATATATGGTGAATCATATAAAATTAACATTCTCCCCTCTAACTATTTATAGGTTCAACTCACTTCCTTCTTATTTTTGCTCAGTCCTTCGAACACTACCGTAGAGATCTGATGCACATACTTGTACTAGCTAGTTAGGTACACACCATGTAGGAACGCAGTAACTCCTCACTTGTATCTCCGAGCTTTCCACCGCCGTCTTGGCCCGGGAGGAGCATGTGGGCCCTCTTCAAGTCCTTTGTCCTTCTATAACTCCAGCACGAGGTCTACAGTAGCAGATGTCCGGAGGAAATAAAAGAGTTATGGGGAACAATATGACACTCACGAAACACGTACTACATGTACACGCGTGAAGAAAAAGTAAAAAGTGAAATCGAAAGCGGGCGGCCGGAAATTTTGGTTTGACCATGGAGGCTGCAAACTATCAGATTTCTAGATCCCCTTCCACAGTCCTGCACATGCAGGGACGGGTCAGGGTTGGTCACAGCAAGGGCCACTGTGGGTGCCTACTGATATCCTATTTGAGCCGCTTGATGATATCCATATATATAGCTTATTAATTTCTCTTTACTTGTCATATTTTCTTTTAATCTTTATTTATCTATCATTTATGTGACTTTCATAATGGTGGAGATGATAATAAATTCAATATTAATTTTTATATAGTGGAGAAAAAATTATTAAATATCTCATACGTAGACTTCCATGTGTTTTAAATGATGGATGTATAATAAAATGATCTCTACTATCTTCCAACTAACCCACATTAATAAGTTGTTTAATTTTTATCCCTACTCAAAGTGCAGAGATAATATTATCCCTATTTAACACATATTTATTTTGACTACATCTTTTTATCAGGTGCACATTTTACAACGCAGTGCCGCTTGCCCTTGGCGCTTGATCTACATTCTTAATGACATACTGCTCCAATGTACTCTGGTGAAAGCTTCGATCTGCCACATCTTCAGGGAAACTAATCAGGTTGCAGATTCCTTGGCGGGTGTAGGTTGTTCTAGTTCTCAGATGTTGAATGTTTGGTATTCCTGGGCTGATCTTCCCTATTCTGTAAGGGGTCCCAATTGTCTTGATAAGATAGGCTACCCTTCTATCAGACCCTAGGTTTCCTCTGTAAAATTTTCTCTTATGATTAAAATATTAATGTCAGGTGTTGAGTGGTGGAGCGAACTACTCTCTCCTTCTCTGAAGGGGGAGCGCTCTCCTGCTTTCCCTAACAGGTATCTATCTGATTAAAAAAAAAAACTACATCTTTTTATCACTAATATAATTTATTTTAATTATAAAAATGATAAATAGAAAATAACTCTATTTATCTAATTATCAAATTGGCCACTATTAACTTACTTGTAGAGCTTGGACAAAGGGCATATATAACCTATAGCTACTGTTATTTCAAGCATATATATATAACCTACTGTTATTTCAAGCTGCATGTCAGATACATACGCTTCTGGTGAAATTAGGGCTCCCATGTCCGAGAGTACCAAGTAACAAAAAAGGTGCGGGGGGGAAGTAAAAGAGAGGCTGCTCGCGTGCGTACTAAGTATTTCTCTTTCGTCCAACACAACGTACATAGGACGCTCGGAATAAAACAAGCTCACCAAGTGAGCGGGACGGTGTCGTGGTCACCCAACACCACCACAAACCCATTTTAACTTAACAGCCTAGATTGCCCACTATAGTGTATGTTACTTTGAAAAATCTTCAGTAATCAACCATGTATGTACGTGCAATGTTAAGAGTAAAATTATTATTTATCTTTTTTTCTTAATGATTTCTAACTACTAAAAAGTTTTTACTCTTAGAATTAATATTCTGCTTTTAAAGAATTACATTGGTTATCGGATAGTGATTTAATTGCCAGCGAGAGTGTTTCGACCTTCGAGACTCTCTAACTTAGTAAACATTAGTCGAGATTACCGGTGTTCTATGAAGTGTAGTCGTATATATAATCAACGGAATCGCAGAGGGGCTTATAGATTTGGAGTACTTACAGTCGGCATCCGTCTTGATCCAGTACTCCCGGTTGCCGTTGGAATCACTCCCACAGGTGTAGGCGGGTGCCGGCGGCACCGGAGGAGGATAGGACTGGCACTTGAAGCAACCGAGGGCACCATCTTTCTTGAAGCCCTTTGCTGAGGGCAGCATGACCTCGCCGCCAGCACCAGCACCGTCGCCGCCGGGGACATCGGCGTGCACGACGTACCTGACGGACTTGGCGTGCTTCTTGTGGGAGATGGCCGACGTCTCCGGGTGGACCTTTCTGTGAAACATCTGCATGATCTGCATGCAACGACAGAAACGAGGACACCAATTCATGAAAGAGAAGAGTCATATTGGGAGACAAGGTATCCAATAAAATCTGGAGTACGGTGCCGCATATGGCGGAGGAGCTAGCACTACTGTCGCCAGTGGCTCCCTCGCGTACGTACGGGGCAAGTAGATATTATGCGAAGGTCCAAAAATCATAAGTAGTGCAGTGGTGATGGCCAGGTCCTTGCACAGCCGGGCCACTGACACGTCCTTCTTTTTGCTGCAGGCTCTTATCGTGGAACTGCACCGAACCATTTGATCATACATAGAGTACTACAAAACCAGTTCTAATGTGGCGATATGTAAAAGGAATCAAATCTGCGATAACAGTACTCTTCTCCTCCACAAAAAGAATAAAGAAGAAAAGCTCTGTGATAACGTTTTGGAAGAATAGAAACAGAAAAAGGTGGTACTGTAGACCATCTCAATCCGAGATAATGTAAGCCCTGTGTAGAACCTAGACTTCTAAACAACTAAACTTTAGGCCGCCGCACTTATGTTGCCAAGGAATTTGACAACGACAAATAAGGTGATGTTCTAGAGACATATATTGATCATTTCAATCATCAACTTACTTTAGGTAATTTATGATTAAGACTACATAACAAAAGTTGCTTTTCGGGGCGGGACTAATCACTGACTGCTCCGACTATATTGAACTAATAACAAAACCCGAAACCGATGAGGATTTGTATCCTTCGTCATGTGTTTGGGTAAATTATCGGATTAGGAATTGACGGTTTAAGATAGCTTGCGATGGGAGAGACTGGTGGTCCACCAAGAGAGGACATGAAAGGAGGCCAAAGGAAAGAGAGCACGACTGGTGTTGATGCGGAAACATCTCCGCTTACGATTCGTGTCTACTCAAGAACACGCAGGAAAGGAGATACCCCGTACAAACACACAAGCAGAACCGGAAAGGCTCACTCAATGTTCCAGTAATAACTGTGATACGACCGACACCTCTTGACCTGTACAAGGCATGCCTTAGGAACAGAGAATGTCTGAACCAGTGTCCAAGTGCCAACATGACGCCAATCCTGAACAGGCACAAGTCACAACCAGCTGGTCTTTGTAGGATCGATGGCTGGCGGTGAGAAGAAAACGGGCGGTCGTGGCAGGACTGGCAGCATCCCGATTTCTCCCAAGGCTAATGATGAAGCCGTAGAAGTTTTATACGGAAAATCCACAAACTTTGTCATGGTATCGCGTATCTTGTTATTTTTCCTCTTATCACGTGACAAAGACTTCTATGCATGTACACGGAGTTTTACTTTATCGATCTGTAATATTCAGTGTAATGCATAATTTTTATTTGACATCATATTACAGACTAGTATATTAATTCATGCATTTTATGTAAAAGAATGATACAACAAGCTAGTGAATTGGTATTGGTTGCCATAATGCAGAAGTAACATGAAGTGGGCATGCATCTTTAATTTTGTGTTTGCCTATGGTTTGAGTTAATTTTTTTTAAAAAAATAATTAACCTAAAATGTGGGTGAGGTTGGGTGGGCCAACGACGAAGGACAATGGTCTGGGGTGGTCCATATAAATGGGGAGGATATATTTGATACCGAAAAAATTATTGGTCTTAATTATTTTGACAATTATAAAGGTGGAGGGGACTCCACCAGTATTTAGAAGATATTTTAATTACATAAAGTTTTTTTTTAATTTTATCAGATTTTGATTTGAGCTTTTATATATGCAAAATATCCAATCTCCCTTTCAATTTTGATGAAGTCCCCTCCGCCCATGTTAGGAGAGGAACTCCGCTCATATAAACTAGGCTCGTCGCATGGAGAAAACCGAGTATTACCAGCGGATGTGGGTCCCCAACATGACAGCCGAGTCCTCCGCAGAGGACGTCAGCCGAGCATTCACACAAGTGTTTCTTCGCATCCAAGGGCGACGGAGGGTTCAGACAGGGATATATCACCGGTGGTAAAAAAGGACTCACCTTGTGGAACTTGGTCTCTGCCGTGGCGGCGTCAGCGGTAGGTGCCAGCCCCGTCGCCGGCCCGGCCCTCGATGCAGCGTCCGCCTTGGAACCCCGCCTCTTCAGCATCTTCTTCACCATCAAATGCATCCCCGGTGTAGCGTTGTCCCTGTCGTCCCCCTTCTTTCCCCCTCCCCCGCCGTTGCCTTCCTCCGCCATCCGGCTCCGCATGAAGAGCTCACCGAGAGAGACGCGGTGAACCTTCCGCTCCGCCGCCGACTCAGTAGTCTCCGCCATCTCCACGGGGGAGCCGAAAAGGTAGCCCTGGAGGGGGCACACATCCGCCGCCAGGTGCTTCAGGCTCACGTGGCTTGGCCGAGCAGAGGAGAGGCGGTCATTCTTGTCTCCCGGCTCCGGCACCAGCACCTTTTCTAGCTCCGCGTTGATGGCCTTCAGCTCGCTCTCCGTCGCCTCCGATGGCTCCTTCTCCGCGATGATTGTGTCGACGGAGAGCTGGAGCAGCTGGGGCGGTGGCACGCCGAAGGTCGGAGTTGCAGAGCCGGCGTCCGGCTTGAGGGCCGGGGCCGACCCGAGGGTACCGATAGCTAGCAGGCCATGGAACATGAGCTCGTCCATGGCGGGGTACTGCTCCTCCTGATCCGGGCCGACCTCATAGTAGTCATCGTCCCCGAAAAGCCTGTGGCTCTGCATCCCGTGGAGGGAGGCCCTTGCCGGCATCTTAGCGTGGTGAGGGTAGTGGGGCTGGAGATCCTCCAGGGACGGCCGCCCAGAGAGACAGTTGCACGGGTGGCCCTGGCCTCCTGCAATGGAGAAACGCAGTACATGTCAAGTGTATCATCAAGGTGAACTTAAAACGTAATACACAAGAAATATCCCGCCGTCAGCTCTTTCTATTTGTTTCTACTCCTGGAATCGCCCAATGTGCTAACATGAGGTGCAGGTGCACCGGCATGTCGTCTTTGTACAAGCTTGGACACCCAGAAGGATGACGAACGCGACTGACAAAATATCCGGGTAAAAACAGGGAGGATAGGGAGAAGACTTACCGATGGCGCTGAAGTCCCTGAAAGGATCTCCGGGAGCATTGTTCTGCCGGAACTTTCGATGCATCCATCCAAGGAGCTGTTGCCACAAAGACACAGTGAGAGAAAGTGGATGCGAGATTAGTAAACCTGGGGCATTGTGTAAGACGAAGAAGATCAACTGCAACACACAGCCTCGTCCATGCCACTACGTTACCTTCATCTCCGTTCGTCACCAGTAAGCGACCAAGTGTGGGAGGAGCGACGGGGGAGGCGCGGGGTGGGGATGAAGAGGAGGGCAACAGAGAGAGAGAGAGAGAGAGAGAGAGGTCCAAGTGCGGAGATAATTAGATGGGTCGTGGGGGTCTTCAAAGGTGGGGGTGTAGAACTGGCTGGGACTTGGGAGGAGTTCGAGTTGGGAAGGGGTGCGGGTGGAGGGTGGCTGATGCTCTCGCGAGGGAGTCAAGGACAAGAATTATGTAGTGAAAGGATGTGATTGATGTGTATATATACATATATGTAGGTAGAGCTGCGTGGTTGCGCGCGGGTGGGCGGAGGGAAAAAGGAGAGAGGGTGCCTGTGTTGCCAGACGGGGCCTCCGTGTCTGGAAGGAGGGCGACACAGATAAAGTGGGAGGGGGAGGGGGCCATGGTGGGTGGAGGGGAACATATAGAAGCATACAAGCTGCCCGGCCTGGATCCCCTTCAACCGAGCTCACAGGGACTGGTACCAACGGTAGGGGCCGCCTGGTACGTGGGTGAGGGGCCAATGCTCCGTCGTCAGGCTACTCCAGCCTCCACTGTTCACTCGATCGGTGGAAAGCGAGCCCGTGGGTTCCGCCACCGCGTGCACACCCCCCCATACGATAGCCGTGCTGGACGCGGTCACGTGCGACTACCATGGGGCTGCTGTCTGTCGCCAGTCCGACTGTCAACGTTTGTTAGTAAAAGTTGTAGACGACAGAGGAGGAGAAGAACACGGAGGACAGGAGAAAGAGAAGCCATCTCTCTGCGTGCGGCTCAACCCATCGTTCTCCGAGTAATATTTGGTGCACATCACCGGGAGTTGATGTGTTCTCCTTCCCTTTCCTCGAGCGTGCATGTGGCGCAAGCGCTGAGAAAAATCGTCGGAATGGGAGAAGAAAAATCGTCCGAAAGAGAGAAGAAAATTAGAAGAATTAGACAAACAAGTTTTCTTTTTAGAAGGGAGATATTAGACAAACAAGTTTCGGTCTAGATGTGATGTTTTATCAGTTGGTTCAGGAACGGTGGAGTAGATGCATGGGAAGGCGGCATATTCAAATGGGGTGACCATACATTAATTAAGTTAGCCTGGCTGCCACTATAATTTTAATCATGATTGCTTTCAATTCATATTGCTTTTAATTTGGGGAGACCTATTCCAAGAATTCCCTATCTCTACGTCTCTAACTTCGTCCTACGTACGTACAATCTAATTCGAACTGCAGTAATCTCTAAAAACAAGTTTGGTATCAAAATAGAATGGGGATAAAGTAAAGATATTTTCAAAATTTTAAGAATATTTACTCTATTTTCGATCTATCTTAATATCAAATATATCTTAAAATCATAAACCCTGGTGCTAGGGGGTTAATGGGCCGGGTCTAAGCTGGCTCAGGTCTAATCCAGTTTCTAATGGATCGGCCTGGGGTGAGAATTGATTTTCAAAAATCTGACTCGGCTCGAGACAATTAGGTAAGGCCCGACCCAAACTCGACTCGACTCAATTTTATTTTTTTAAAGATATTTTTACTATTTTGTATAATAAAATTGGTGTTCGTTGAATCAAAATAACATAAAATAAATATTATACTAATCTAGATAAACTTATTTCTAATTTTTATAAATGTGAAATAAATATTAGTCATTAAACATAGCTCCACAATATAATTTTCAATTCAAAAATTTTAGAGTATTAGAATTATGGCCATGTTGCTTATTTTTTAAAAAAATATTACCAGGCCACTAGGCCGTCCAGGTCGGGTCGAGTCAAGTCCAGACCCGATCCAATCTTACTCCGAGCTAGGTCGAGCTAGGTTCAAAATTTAGAAGAGGTTAAAATATTCGACCCAAACCCATGTGAAATAGGCCGGGTCACCGGGTCTTCGACCCGACTTGGCCTAGTTAACACCCCTATGTAGTGCCCAAATATAAATATTTACATATATATATATATATACACACATATATATATTTATACAAAGAGACTGAGAGAAAAATATATGGGTGAATTCAAGGTCCGTCTGTGACACGGCAATGTAGTCTGTATACAATTTACAAATGGAAAAGTCTCGTACATGGTGTGCGTTGAGCTGGGGTTGTGCCATCTATATCGGGGCCTTAAAAAAGGCTCCGGTGGAGAAGCCATATGGCACACTCCATTTGGCTCAGCTCTTTACAAATAATGGACTCCGTATTAATATAGAGTATGTTTGATATTAAAATAGATGGGAGATAGAGTGAGTATACTCACTCAACAATTTGAGGATATCTTCATATTATCTTAAATTTATTTTAATATCAAACATATCCTATATTAATTATGGGGTAAGATGATGGAGCTGCTAGAAAGGCGCGCGAGAACGCGTAGCCGGCGAAACTGGCGCATCGTATCATCAATCAGCGTCTCGATGATTAATTACTGGGATCCCATGATCGCACGAAGGTGATCAAGGTAGGGGTGCGGAAGCGTCCGCAGTGTATCGAGATCGAGCATATATATATAATTAAGATGTTGATCTGCATGCCATTAACGAGCATATATAATTAAGAGTTCGATTCTTGGGGGAAGGAGGGGGGGGCTACCTGATTTACATGCAATCCGCGAGGTGTGTAAATCCGGGGTTTTTTTGGTCAAGTGGGGTAAGGGCAATACAAGTATACGGAAAGTAGGAGCTGCCAAGTCCTGACCTTGGAGTTCACGAACACCAATCTTTGAGCCCACAAAGCCACACGGGGCGGGATTTCCTCGTTATAAAAAAAAACAAAAAAAAAATTCCTCCGTAGCCAGTGATCCATACGCCCGTACGTCTCTGTTGTTGATAATTAATCAGGACAACAACAGGTGTAAGGCCCTCGAACTTTGTTGTATTATTGTGTTGCATGTAAATAATTCGTGTCGTATATGTACATATGTATGTATCTACGTACGTATTAATGGAATGCTTATGTGTGTATGTATATAATAAATGATGTATGTATTACTTGATGATAGTATGTGCATGGTAATACATAAGTATGGCATATATAGGGGTAAGATGTGCATGGTTTCTGCATAATTTAGAGTTCTGGCCGAAGGCCAGATTGGCTTCAACAGCATGACGTCGATGAGGTGTCAGCGTCCACCCATGGACGCCAACACTAATCCTGGCGTCTAGCGATGTGGACGCCAACTTCTCTGGCCTGCATGCGCAGCAGAGCCGGAAATTTCGGAAGCAAGGCAGCTCACCCATTGGGGAGCTGTCTCCAACGGTCTGAAGGGGGATCACATCAGCCTTTCAGGTCAGGAGAAGCTCCTCCCCTTTATCTAAACCGGATCTGCTCCCCAACCCCTCTCTTCACCCTATTGCAAGAGAAAAAGAGAAGGAAACCCTAGTTCTGAACTGTGAGAGACCCCATCCTTGCCACCCAAAAATCCGAACTTCTGAAGCTTGATCCGGCATTCCACTGCAACTGGAGGCTAGAAGGATCATCGAGGAAGGCTTCCCCGACCTCGGCTTGCTGTGGATCTCGCTCAAGAACCCGGAGGAGAGTTCATTGGAGGCTTCTTGGGACAGCCCAAGGAGAGCTTCACCGAGCCCTAATCCCTTGGTGCAATTTTTAAAAGGCAAGTGACCCTACCATAATGTCCCCGTATGAGTCTAGGATGGTTATTCATTTTTGTGTATTTTTCTTCGTGTCCTTGACCCTCCCATCACCCTATCTTTGGAGCTCGGGTCTGGTGTCTGCACAGACCCGGCATTAACGGCAATATCCATTGACGCTGAGATCATGCTTGGCGTCAATCGACTATGCCGTTGACACTGAATTAGCGGCCAGAGACCGCCGCCGAGTTCATCTGGACAGAACAGTGATCTGTTCTGCCCTTCTATATGACTATTTTGGTATGTTTCACGATGAGGATATACTGTAAATCATTATACATTATGTATGTGTTAGTATGATGAATGTAGTGTGGGATGGATGAGTGTGCATGGTGGTGAATGTTGGAGATTTTCATTCTAAGAAATTCCAAGCATGATTGCTAGTGAACTTGTCAATCTATGTTTTATGTATAGGACTAGTCTGAGTGCCCTAAGCTTTGTCAGATCATGAAGTAAATGGATCAGTATGTGTACTCAATTTGAATTGTCCATGCTTAATTGAATTATTATGCTTCAAAAATTGAACTTAGAAATTGTGTAGGGTTATAAACCTTGAAAAAATGGTATATTGCTCAGAAAACTCTGAAGAATGTCTATGATTATGGGTATCTTAGGGTTCAGACAGTGAATGGCAAAAATGTATGATGAGGTTAAATCCCATGTTAACTTAAATTGTGAATAACATGCTAATTAGGTGTTCCATTTACTGTAAATTCCATTTAGCTCAGAAAAATCTGAAAATTTGAGTGTATGATCTAGAACCCGAAAATAGCATGTGGTTAAAATTTCAGGTCATTGGAATAGTATATAAGAAGTTATGTATTTTCCACGTGAAATATAGTAATCTACGTATGATATCGTAATGTGATTAGATAGTGCTTAAACTAACTTGAATGGTGAAATTTCTATGTGTTAAGCTTCTGAAATCTGTAGTGCCATGTTAGGAAAAACAGAGATGTGCATGTGAGTGAGAAAGTGAATGAGATGAAAGGTGATATGTGTAAACCATGTGTAAAAATCGGTAAAATGTGTAAATGTGTAACTGTGCCAATGTGACACTGCTTCCGTAGAGGGCAGTGGAGCTGTATCAGGGAAAAGTCCCCCTGAGAAAGTTCAATGTGTAAGTGACCCTAAGGGCATTAGGGGGAAATCCTAGAGGTGGACAAGTACCACTGGTTAGGGTGGAGACTTGTTCTCCCGGTCTGCGCAGTCCAAGAGTCGCCATTGGAATGCCTAGATGGCGTCTATGTGTAATGTGATGTGTATATGTCCTTCTTTGGTGGTTTGGACTATGTGTCATGGCACCTAAAATATGTAATGTGAAATGTGTAATGTGTATGGTCCATGTGTAAATGTGTAAGTGACAATGTGAATGCGTATGTGCAAAGTGTAACCATGTGAAAGAGAAAACTTGTGTAAAGAAAATGTGAAATTCTAAATGTGAAAATATGTTGTGAAATCCATGTAAGACAAATATGAAACCATGTGAAATCAGTAAATTCATGTTGTTATTATCATGTGTATGTGTGCAAAAATGCCTAGAATCCATTTAGGGATAATTAATGAGCACGTGTGCAAATAGCATGATTGGTTATTCACATGATTTGTTTTAAGCAACATTGTAGCTCTCATGTGTAGGTTTACAGCCATGAAATCATGTGAAATCAGCAACTTAAAGCATGAGAAAACGTTTATGTATGTGTTTAAAAACATGTAAGATCCATGCTAGTCGTGTTTTCCTTTCATGCATGCACAATGTTCATGTTGGTAGCTCTCATGTCTTGGTTCTTTTAGACAAATTTCATGAGTAAATGGAATAGAGAGCATGTGATAGGTAAAATTTATCCTTTGAAATCTGAAAGCATGATCCATGTATAAATTTGTAAAACTTCATGATAGGTTGAAACTTAAAATGACTAGCATGCCATGTGTTGCAAATTGTAAATGTGCATGTAGAAACTACTAAGACTTATACGTGTATGTTATGGGTAGTGTTGCTTGCTGAGTCTCTGGACTCACTCCTTGCTTCGGCGTACATGTGTAGTTGGTGACGTGGCACCTTTGGAGGAGGCAGCAGAGACGGACTCTGAGCGCGGAGATTAGCTAGTTTTGGAGTTTCTTTGTGACTTATGCATTCCATAGTATGTAATTTGAACATTGTATTAGAAATATCATGAAAATGATGTATAAGTGTGGACATTATGTATTTAAATTTCAGCAATTTAAATTATGTGAACTTTTAGTTTCTTATTGTAAATTTCAAACTTCATGTATGTTAAATGTGAATGATGAATGAATGGAGACAGTTGTCTTTTACTTCCGCTACTCTGTTGTATATTCGTGTGTATCTAGCTTTTAGTATCGTTTGGGTAAATGTCCCACTGTGAGGACTCTTGCTATACCGATGTGGGTTGGTATAACCGTACCGGTATAATGAGGGCCGTCACAACAGGAATCCACCAAGCAATTAATTATCACATTAATTAGGACCTTCTGATGAAACAAGGTCGGGGGATCCTGCAGGTACTTAAGTATGTATATGAACACTGACTAGATCTCCAATCTTCTTCTTGCTGATGGTCATCAGGGAAAATGCATTACGATCACATCCATGTTAAATCATGTCCAGTACTACTTTGAATGTCGTCCTACCTACCTTAATTATCCGATCATTATTAGTGGATCTTGGTGGTGATATAACTTTTTTTTTGGTAACGAGAAAATCTCATCCCGTGTGGCTTTGTGGGCTTAGAGATTGATGTTCGTGAACTTTAAGGTCAAGACTTAGCAGCTCCTACTTTTCGTGTACTCGTATTGCCCTTACCCCACTTGACCGAAAAAAAACTTGGATCTACATCGACGGTGATATATCCGTATTGCTTTGATGTTCATCTTTTTTCTCATATTCCAAGAATTGGCAGAATGTTGCTTAATGTGGTCTGCGTTCTTACATCGATGAAAAGTTGGAACTCATATGCTCATTCAAAGTTATTGATTCGCTATTTCACTTTATTTAACGTCCGTAAATTAATCAAGAGAAAATTAATTAGAAGTCCTTATGAGAGGGTTAGAGTTAATTTATAGTCCCTGTTAGAAGATCAGAAGTCATATGGTCCTTTATTTTTTGTGTTGTTCAATTTCTAGTCCATATTTTTAGTTTCTCAATATTTATGAGTCTTGCAAGACAAGTCATCCTTTTATTATCAACTTTTTTTCTATTTTGTTCTTCCTTCTTCTGGTATTTTCCTATGTAGACTTACATTCATTACAGTTAGTGTATATATCGCTTACAGTAAGCTTGATATCACTTACAGTAAGTCTTCATATCACTTACAGTAAGCCTTAATATCACTTACAATAAGTGTCACTCCGAGAATTACGCAGCGGATATTAATTCGAAGAATTCGAGTCGATATTCCGAGACGTGGACAGTCGGCAAATAAGCCTCTAGCTAGCGCGCACTAAATGTATATCAACACAACATCATAATAGGGCCCATATGTTGAACTCATATAAATGTATTCGAATCTCAACTCATTTATTTCAAATAGAAACTATTACAGGACTAAGATCAATAAAAATAAAAGTACATAATGCCTCACTTCCTACTACATTGATCTAACACTCAAAATAAACTAACTATAGATAGACCATGTTTGGGACCTCTTCACTCGGACGCATTCCCATCCTCGACTTGATCTTCCTCTTGAACTTCATAGTCACCTAGATGGGTAAAGTAGGGAATGGCAAAACTAGCCCAGTAGGATTTATCTCAATGTGCGGGCAATGATATAAGTGATTAACATTTTAGAACTAGGCAAGTACGATGAATGATATGCAAGTACGAATAAAACTCGTTAAAATGATATATAAAACAAGCTAGAGAGAGAGATCATGATAGAACAGATTGGTGAACGAGATAGAACTAGCAATAGATCACTTTGCACAAGTACGCAAGATTTCAATTGATGTCAAGAAATGCAAGATATCATTAATTGCATTAAATGCAGGATGGCCATATCACGCAAGCAAGCAAGCAAGCACGCACGAGCACGATCAAGTAACACTATCAGGCACGTAGACACCAATGTACACCAAGAAAAAGATCCATCAGAATGTACACCAGGACGTGCTGTGGTTATGTATCTATCATTCAACACGCACGCATGATTTTCCCAGCGCAGATGCAACGCCAGTAATCATTATACCCCATGGTTAACATGATATCTATGACTCGCCGTCATTGGGGCTAGATTGGAGCCCTTGGAACACGCTGTGCCCTGTCAGCATCTCACTAAAATTTTAAATGTAGATACCCACAGTCATTAATAATGGCCAATGAGAGTTTCAAAACGTAGCATGTGTAATGTCATGTTCATGATGATGATGAGAAGAAGTAATAATTAAATTGAACATGATTTCATGAGAACAATGGTCAAGAGATAAATTCGACAGCATAACGGTACAATTTATACTTTCGTTCAATCTTTACATTAAGGCTTAGTCTAGTTTGTAAGTCACACTCACGAGATTAAGAAGAGAAAGGAAGTGCACGCTATCTCCAGGAACTTCAATGGTACAACCAACTCGTCGGCCATGTGGGAATCCATGGTCAGAGGAGATTTACGGAGGCCTTGGTGAAAAGGTCGCTAGTCTACCGATTCGGAATGACCGGTAGAGAGTTTCCAATTTCCCAAGAAAGGCTACCTAACAGTGCTAGTGTGTAGTGCGGTACGCGTGTCTCAATTCTCAAACCATCGGTCTCAAACTCGCAGGAAGCACTTGACAATATAACATGGAATAAAACTATGCACTTTAACTCATCATGGTTGCAAGATTTTATGATAACTCTTATCATTTAAACGTGGAAGAACAGTAGGAAGATTAATCACAAGTAGCACGAATGGATCATAATATTTAAGGAGCACTTAGAATAGCATTCATGTAATTAAAGCTTTTTAAAGGGGTTAATCGATTTTAAGCCATTAAACAACAATCATGTAAGGATTAGACCCAAGACATGCAACTTACACAGTAAATATCATATTTAAACAGATCTTGGGTATATGCGAAAAATTGCAGGAAAACACGTGGTTTCAGTAAAGTTCTGAGATCGCGACATATCCCTATAAGGAAGGCGACAGGTAGTTGTGAAGAACGCGACTGGGGCGGTCCGATTCAGGCAGCATGATCGCGACAACGGTCTTGTCGCAATCAGGTCGCGACATGTCGGGCTGTCGCGACGAGACCTCGAAAGGCGACACATCGAGCCGTCGCATTCACAGGATCTACGCCTGAGTCCGACGGGATCTGACATGCTCTGGTTCAGACTTACCAGTTTTGACACAGGAGCGATATTCATGAAACGCCTATATCTCTCTATATGCTGACCTTTAGACAAAACTTTCAACATAGAAAATGTCGAGGACATCTATTGGAAGAACTTTGATGTTGGGGGTTTTACCTAATTCGGTCTTTGCCCTTGTGAAAAACATGAAGAACTTAAAGTTAAAGCAACCAGAAAAACGCAGTATCATGATGACTCTATTACGAAGTTTATAACTCTCAAACTAATGACATTTACACAAAACCTTTACATGAAAGATGACCCTAACGACAAAAAAGCTTTATGTTGGAGTCTTGACCTACTTCGGTCTTAAATCTCAAGAAAAACAGGAATAACCTAAGGCTAATGCAAACCCGAAAACACAGTATTATGCATGACTCTCTTACGGGCTTCATAACTCTCTAAATAATGAGAATTAGACAAAACGTTCAACATGAAAGATGATTGTGACATCAAGTAGAATAAGTTCCATGTTAATATTTTACTCTAATTCGGTCTTGAATCACGTCAAACATATTAAGAACGGGAAAAGCCCTGACAGTGCGCGACTTTTGCAAAACGCTTATAAATCAAGATTCTAAATGAAATTCGATGAAACCAGTGGGAAATGAAAGCTAACTGATGCTCTACACATTGGTATAGGATATGTTAAGGTTTGGCCCGAGAAAACCTACCTTTGGTCGACTTCAAGAGAGTGGTTTGTGCAGGTCGCAGCAGATGAGAAGGGGAAGAAGAACGGCTTCTTGTGGTCGTTCCACAGCTCCTCAGCCACCAAGAGCTCCTCCACACGACCCTAGCAAGTTCTAAATTCGTTCCTAGGGTTTGGGTGAAGAGTATTAAGTAACCATGGTGTTTAGGAGTCCTATTATAACTAGGAAAAGATGATTTCGGATTGGCATGTTAGTTTCCTATTTTTGATGATTTCCTCCTTCCTTTGAGTGTGTGAGGCATTAGGAAACCTACCCTCATAGTTAGGCACGAATTTGGGTTGCCATGAATGCATGATTGCATCCCAATTCAACTCTAATTGCCTCTTTTTAATTTCAGCTTATTTATGGTTACGAATTCTTCTATGTTTTCTAACTTCATTTGATTTTTGGGCCAAATGTTGTCCATTGGCCTGATTATGATAATGGGTCATCAATATATAATGTTGGAAGTCTCCCCAAGACTTTTATTTAATTTTTGATTGCGTCGTATTTCCGTGTAACAGTTTTCCGACTTGTTTCCTTATTTAGATAATCGGTCGCAATAACTCTTAAACCTAGCAACTGATTTTTATGAACCAAATTTCTTGATGGGTCATTATATGATATTATTTGAAGTCCATTATGATTTTTATTTAATTTTCTAACTCATTCCACGTATGTGTGATAATGATTTTCCGACTTATTCATGAATTATGGTAATAAGTCGCAAAACACTTTAAACTTGGATACTATGATTTTTCTTGGCACAAATTTCTTGTGCAACATTTAATATATATATTTAAGGTTGATTTATAATTTTTTACGGATTTTCCGATGTGTTTTAGCACTACGATAATGATACGTATTTTTTAATACTTCCGATATTATGAAACTTATTTATTTCCATTTACTTTGAATTAAAATTTTCCGGGTTGCTACAATAAGCCTTTAATATCACTTATAATAAGCTTTTGATATTACTTACAGTAAGCTCTTTATATGACATATAGTAAGCTTTTGATATCACTTACAGTAAGCCTATATATCGCTTACAAGAAGCTTTCATATCACTTACAGAAAATGTAACGACCCTCTTCATACCGGTACGATTATCCAATCCCTTCGGTACAAAGGGCGTCATTATAGTGGGATATTAACCCAACACTAAACGATAGGTTGATATGTACATGAATAACAAATGAGAGCAGCGGGAATGAAAGAAATAACTCATCTTATTCATCATCATCACATCATTCCACAGTCTATATAGCAAATGTAATAGCAAAGTCTACATTATTACATTTTCCAATGAAATATATTATGACATTGTCCATATGAATACATCTTTTACATACTATGAAAGAAATATAACTACGAAGAAATCTTCCACAAGTAATACTCCTCACTCTTGGAGTCGCTCTTCGCTATGCCCTCTTCAAGTACGGTCACATGTCTCACCTGTATGCCGAGTAAGTATGAGTCTAAACGACCCAGCAACAATCTAAGATACAACCTTATACATATCACACACATGCTAATCTAATAAACAATGAGGAAACACATGCTCTCTTTAAACAATAATAAACGCTTTTCATGGCACATGCTTTATATCACTTTACATATAAACATAGCAACCGATACATGTCTTCTATACATACTAATTAACACGATTCATATTGCAAATCATAATTCTATTCTCATATTCTTAATATAATCAAATATCCATGATGACCTATAGCTGCTTTCTATATACAATGTATATATCATGATTCATGGTCTCATACTTTATTCAATCATTGCATAATTATACAAATTTAATCATGGAATGAGTACGTGGTAAATAACACTCCTAGCATGTTATCTAATCATTTCACATACATTCTTAATACTTCTTCACTAATTAGCTTGTTGTTTTAATGTAAATTTTCATATTCACATGCTACACATCCTACTACACTACATATATTCACTTTTCACATTACACAATTTCACCTAACACTAGTACATGGATTTCATTAACTATACAACATGGTACTCAACAAGAATCCCAATTAATTAAATTACATTAACACATGTAAACATGAACATATGCATTTCTTTTACCTTGGTTTTCATATCCATTTACTCTCTCATTCACATCACTTTCATTTACATATGATTTCACCATTTTTCACATAGTTTCACTTGCACATCACTTATCACATGTCACATCACTTGCCATATTCCACAGGTCACTTTACACATATTCACATTTTTTACACTCTTACACTTATTTGTCGTGACACATAGTCCTAACTACCATCGAGGAACACACACACTCATATCACATAACACATAGCACTAACATTTCACTCCACACAGCACTCGTCACCTAGACAACTAGTGCGAATCTTGGTAACTATGTAGACCGGGAAAGCCCTCTCCACCCTATCCGTGGTACTTGTCTACCTCCAGGATTTCATCCTAATGCCCCCCATAGAGACTTTACTACAATATGGGCTCTCAGACCTCCATGGTATGGTGTCAATCTCGGCTCATTTTACCATTCACATTTTATCACATTGTTTTACTCACTTATGTACACACTTTACTCCTTTTCACATGCACTTTGAATAATTCACATTTCATATTACCAACTTAACCATGAGGTTTAGTAGTGATAAATGAATTATAACAGAGTCCAAATATGCTGCTACACATTGAATTTCACATGATTTAAGCTAAACATCTCATTATAATCAATTACCCTTAATACGATATAAACAGTACCTACTGTTGTCACATCAGTGTCAAATTTTTATCACAGGTTTCATATGTTAGTATATGACAAACCAAAATTTCCAGATTTTTCTGAACAGTAAATATAATTTTAATATTTAAGACAGATTTCAGGCATATTTATCAATAAATTCATTAACACATGGTTCACATCAAAACAATTGTACCTAACAGTTTTAAAATCTGAAAACGGTAATCATATGATCATATAAAATTTCTAAAATCTTAACATGCAACAAATCTAATTATTCATGATTAAACATAGTAAATCATGCTTATCTCATTAATACAGAAATTTCAATAACTTACACTATGTACTGAAATTCAAAATATCCTCATGACATGACCTATAGACTGTTCCTGGCCACATATATATATATATATTTTACAGCATGCACACATACCCAGAAGTCCAATAAACACATCATAGAGACCAAACAGTCATTCTGTAAGACTTGAAGAACTTGGCGGCACAGGGGTTGCCGCCAACAGGGGTTAACGACAGACTATGTTGCCGCTAACACAAGAACTTGGTGGCACACAAGTGGCCGCCATCCTGCTGTCTGTAGAAGGGCAGACTGAACACGAAAATACATGAGAAATGGGATTCCATGACTAGAATAAAAATCCAGAAAAATACCTAAGACCTAAAGGATATGGGTAGGGATGAAATCCCTGGATCACTTGCCTTATAAAAATTCTACAAAGGTCTAATTTAGCCGAAGATGCCCTCCTCGGCCAAGCCAAGAAGGTGCCCAAAACTGCTTCATGATCCGGTCATTGTGTTGATGTAGGCCGCACACTGGAGTCAGGGAGCTTCCTCTATGCTTGGACTATCTCCCAGTCTGTAGATCACCAAAGACTCCTCCATCGCCGGATCAATTTTGCCAGAACAGCTTTTTCCCACAGAAACCCTAGCTTTCCCTTGAGCGAAAAGACCCAATCTCACTAGAAACCGGTGTTTTTTAAGACTAAAGGGGTCGGGGTACGTATTAGGTTAGGGTTCCTACCATGGAGGATAGGTTTCCTAACCATGAACTCGAGGAAACGCAGCCGTTTCCAAATCTGGAATCGCAATAAAACTGGGAGATATATGTCAACATTTACTGCCGCTACTTGAGTCAACGTCCTCGATCTGGACGTCACTTCTTCTAGCCATGTAGTCAACGTGTAACACCCCGGAAATTTAGTGATTTAAAAAGAAAATTGGAGATAAGGCGATAGTAAATAAAATATTAGAGAGACTTCCAACACCATGTATTAATGACCCATTAACAAGATTTGGCCATAGAGCACATTTGGCCCAAGGCTATAACAAACTAGGACAGAAATTTCCCAGAAATTCGTGTATGTAATTATGCCATATTGGAGAGGGCAATTTCTGGTTAAAATAAAGGTAATTAGTCATGCAAGGTAAGACAAAACCGAACCCAACCCCAATTGGTGGTTTCCTAAACCATTACTACCCCCTTGGAGGAGGAGTCCCATATTTTGTTGGAACACAGGGAACAGAATTCGCAGCCCCTTTCCTAGTCTCATTAGGACTCTTACTACAAACCTAAATCTATAAGAACTCATCCTCAAACTCTTGGGAAGGTTTACACCGAGTTGGGGTCGTTTGGAGGCAGGCTAGAGTTTTCTGAGGAGAAGGAGAAAAGGCTGGGAACCGGAGTTCCATCCCCTGCATCCTCTGTTGCATCTAGAATGTCGACTGGTTTTAGATCTTCATAAAGGTAGGAGTTCTCGGGCCAAGATAAAGACAACCTATACATCATGTAGAGCATCGAGTCTATGTTCATTTGCACTTGATTTGCCAATTTTCATGGAGTATGCATGCAGTATTGGTCGTTTTTCCCTCAGATGTGCCCAGTTTAGGGTTTTTTTTTCCGTTCTTCGTATTATGCACATGATTAGAGACCGGTTTGATAAACTTCCTTCATGTTCTTCTACTTGAAGTCACGATCATCTTTTATGTTGGACGTTTTGTCCAAAAGTCTTTCGTTAGAGAGTTATGAGCATGGTAAGAGAGTCTCTGCATGATCCTGTGATTTCGGGCTACACTTGACTTTTTGTTCTCCATATATTTTCTCGGGATTCGAGAATGAATTAGATCAAACACCCAACATCAAGTTCTTCTACTAGTTGACCTCGTCATCTTTTTGTGTTGAACGTTTTGTCTAAATGTCATTCGTTAGAGAGTTATAAGCAGGTAGTAAACCACTGCATGAGATGTGTTTCGGTTCCACATGACCTATAAGTTTTGTTCTGGAAGGGCACTAGTGTCGACACTACTTGGGCTAGTGTCGACACCTGTCCCAAATAGCCAAGAAGGTGTTCTGGAAGGCCTCTAGTGTCGACACTACTTGGGCTAGTGTCGACACACTGTCCCAGATTGGCCAGAGGTGTTCTGGGAGCTGTCTCTAGTGTCGACACTACCTGAACTAGTGTCGACACTACTTGACCTTTTTTGCTTGTATTTGACGCACTGTGTCGACACTACCTGAGCTAGTGTCGCACTACTTGACCAGTTTTGCATTATTTTGTCTTATGTTTGAGCATTGTTGTCGACACCATAGGGGTGTGTCGACACTACCCTTACAAAAAATTACATAATTGGGTCTGATCATTTCATGATGTCTACTAGCATGTGCATGATGTTATATGGTATGCATGAACCTAAAATAAATCAACCCATTGAAAATAGAATGATATGAATACGATTCTAATGTGTATTGTGATTGATCTTATGTCCATTGGATTACCTTGTGATCTTGCTTATGGTCATTGATACGATAAGAATATGATATGAATGTGGGGATGATACATGTTGGTATGGACTTGTTAGTGGTGTTAATGTCATGATTTGCATATGAGTTTCATTAGTTTCATGCTTCTCGGTTTTCCATTAATTATTTGTCCATATGCATACATGCTAGGAAGATCCGTGACTCGTCACTCACACATTTGCACGAATAGGCACACCCTTCTTGGGAAATTGAGAGCACATGTTCTGTTTCTGATCTATCTTTTGAAACATCCTCATGTCAAGACATTAATGAATTATGAACATAAGATACGTCGTTATCCTGCCCTGTTCTCTTGACTATTTGTCATACCTTGACTCTATGAATGATCATGCTTCTTTTTACTATGAGCTTGTCATTGAACTCTGTGGCCATAATATGAATACGTTTGTTTGGCACAACGTGGGACTTCGGTCCAATTTGATCATGCCTGTGCAAATAAGGGCCCTGTCTGTCCTGGGGAGGAGCCCCCAACGTACTTTTTAACCGCGGGAGTATGGACTTGTGGTGCGTGGCATGGCACTGATACGATATGCAAGATTTGTGTGAATGTGCCTTTGTTTGATATGATAAGTCTGACGTGATTTGATATGATACGTCTGATCATGTGAACGCATGATATCTGTCTGAATATGGCCAATCTCTTTGATATGATTCTATTCTTGAATATTTGTCCACTAATATATGCATATCGACTTTTGATCTGAAATGTTATCCATTCTACTCTGCTATTTGATCTGTTGTATCGCATGCATTGTCATCATGTCATATCTTGCCTTTTAAAATGTTAATCATGTATACTAGTGCCCGCACACTATTGAGATGTAATCCTACTAAGCTAGTTCGCTCACCCTATCATCCTACCCTTTTTTTCAGGAAGTGATGAGAACCAGTGGAGTCCGATGGGCAGGGCAAGAGTGATGAGCACCCGCCACATGAGTTGATGATAGTTTAGGAATAGACAATTGAGTAGTCTACGGTAGTGAACTTTTCTGGAAGTTTTATTTGAATAATGGATCCTTTAGTTGTTCTTTCTTATGTAAGGTTGTATCTAGTTGAATGAAATGAATTAAGAGTACCTTTGATGATGTTATTATGATCTGAAAAGTGTTGTTATATTCATTGTGACTCTGCGCTATTCAATTGTGATACATCTGTTTGTATCGTTCCATTCCCCGTTATTTTTCCGCTGCTAAATATTGGGGCGTGACACAACGACATGCATGTTGCTGTCAACATGCAATTAACGTCAATTGTGTTGACCGTTACTGGCATGCCCCGCCAGAACACAGAAATACCTCAAATAGCTATACTTAACATCATAAACAACTTAATGTGCAAAGAAAAATAAATAATATCATAATGTGCAAATAAATATGCATATATACATATGTACACAGCATAATTACATATAATATGCACGAAATAAATAAATACAATTTGTACATCAATAATTAGATACTAGCACATTTAAATATATTACATGCACAGAAATAAACTCATACATACCTCCAGATGTATAGCAATATTTCATATTATATGCACACATTACTTAAAATACAATATGCATAGGATTTAAATATATACAATACGTATAAATTAGCTAATTACTTATATCCACAGAAATAAGATATATTATATATAATATGAGTAATTAAATAATTATAGTATGCACCAAATTATACACACACTATGTACAATAACAAGTACATATCACATGCACAAAATATAAATGAACAAAAATTCGGGTGTCTCACCCTCCCCCTCTCGAAAAGATCTTGTCCTCGAAGATTGGATAGAGTACCTCTGGAGACTATTGTTGCTGTTGAACATCTCGTGGAATGAACTCTTCAGCCTCGGACACTCTCTGAACCGATGATCTTTGTCGCCACACTTGAGACATCTTCCTGCCTTTAACCAACACAAAACTCCACCATGACGCTTGCCGCATTTCACACACTCGGGCTTCTCTCCCTGGTACGATTCCACCCTACTCTCCTGCCTGCTCACTGCGCTGAGAGCCTCGTCCAAAGTGCGGGGGTCGACTTTAAAAGTTTAGCTCTCAATGATGGTTTGAGCCCCTTCACGAACTTCTTCACTTTGCGACTATGCTCATATCTCCTAGCCTTAGCACCATGTCTACCACGATTCGCCATAGCCTACAAATAATTAACTTAGTTAGAATCTAATTTAATAAATCCTAACTATTTTCTTACTATCTCCTTCATTATTAATATTTTCCACAAATACATATATGGACAGTTTCTCTATAAAGACTTGCAATATTTATGAATGATGGTTTATTCATGTACAATCTCAACCTTGGGCTCTAATACCATCTTGTTTGCCCAGCTAGCAAGCCAGAGGGGGTGAAGGAGATTCTAAAAATTTGTTTAAATAAAATCTTTCAACAAAATGCTTAACTGAAAAACTGAGATTTGATTGTTAGTGTTAGTAATAGAGAAGACAAGAGAGAAAACACACAATCACACAACACAAGAAATTTTATCCTAGTTCGGACCTCCTATCCCAAGGAGTCCTACGTCCAGTCCCCAAGCAACAACTTGGGATTTTACTATCCAAGGATACAGTCCCCCTTAAGGACCCTTACATCCAGCAGCAGCTGGCCATCTCTTCAACACCCAAAGAGGTACAAAGACCACCCTGATACATAGGTCTTCCTTCCTCCATAAAGGGAATACCAACCACCTATTTCCAATAGGTCTTCTCTTCACAACCCGAAGAGAAACTTCACAACAGATGTGAATAAAAGCGAATGGCCCCTAGACCAAGCTTACAACAAATGCTTGATCTGAGGCAATGTCCAAGAGAAAAAGATTTTCACTAGATGAAAACTCTCAGAACTACAAAGGCTCTCCAACATCTAAGCAAATGAACACGGAGAGCTAAGAGCTATAGAAAATTATTGAGTGAAGCTTTGGGGCTCTTCTTTACGATTCTCGCAAGTATTAGGTTCCTAGCTATCCATGTGTAGGATTCATCTCCCTCTAATTCTGTTCTATCTCTCATTTATGGCAAGGAAGTCTTGATAAAGGAACATGTGTATACCAGTAACTCCCCTGTTCCTATCTCAATTGTGATAAACATATTCATATAGAAAGGATGAGATCCTTGTCCCACTGGGAGATCAAGGTTCTTCTTCCACTTTTGATACTGATTCATGTTATAGAGTTGTGTAGAAGTCTAAACCTCATTAGAACATGTAGGGACTTCGGTTAGTTTTAGATACTTGATTTAGAACTATGAAAAACAATGTAAATTAGTTTGTTTTCATACTGTAGGATTCCAATAAACCATTGTTATCAAGTTCATGCTTTCATTACTATACTACGTTAACTTCTAGCCGTCCAAATTCGAATTGTAAATTCCTTGTTTCATCTGATTGTTTAGCTTATAAACTACTATGAGAGCTTCATTATACTCTTCCATTGGATAATAAACATGTCTTGGGTTATAAGTTTTATAATTAGAACAGATTTACAAAGTGTTTCTAGAAGTTCTGTAGCTACCGGCGACAGCCAGCCCAAAGCTGTCGACATGCGCATGCTATCCAGAACCCAGAAAACTGGGACTGTGTGAACTGTCGACAGATCCCTTTGCTTCTGTCGACAGATCAACAGTCCAGAAAACCTGAACTCTGTCTGTAGGCATCTGTCGACAACCCTCTTCCTGTATGTCGACAGGTACTGTCCTGTCTTGGATTTCAGCAATTTTTCATGTGCGAATCCTTGTTCAAAGTTCATCCTAATAACCTACTAAGTTACTCTCTTATTTACTTTGATATTTACTGTCATTCTACCATAAAGACTACCCATTTTGAATACCTTATCACTCCTACATTATCCTTGAAGTTGTCAACTCCGAATGGTACTCCTCGAGTCCATTCTTCTGTATTCGGTAAATAAGTTCATGTAACTTGATGTCTTGTGAGTTCAAAGATTTGAACATCTTGTGAAATGTGATAAATTAAGGATGATGACATTTATTGGGTCCTTGGACCCCACATGACTAAAATGCTTGTGCAAATAGGGCTAGTCCAGTCCTAGGAGGAGCACCCGAATTCTTTTACTGGCCGTACAGATTGATAAAGGGCTACTGGATGTTTGGCATTACATCACTTACTGTTGAATACTGTCATCATAATTACTGTACTATCTTATGTTACTTGATTATTAAATTGTGAAGTTTATACACCTAAACATGCCTGTGATTTGCTATCATCATTGTGTGAAGTCTACTGTCCTAATATTGATCATGTCTTCCATGTCCGTTCTATTCTTGTCTTCACCATTATATGTTCATCCTTGGAATTATGGATTTGAATTCTATTGGGATAGTTAGTTCATTATTCCTACCATTTTCAGGAAATCCAGATGGGGATGACGCTTAAGGGTATGAGCATTGAGTGGACTGACCGTGACAAGCAAAGCCAACTAGTTTCTATTTCTGTTTAGTAGTGTGAACTGAGAAATGTAAATTAAGTTTGTCTTAATCTACTTCTCTCTTAGTGGTTATGAGGAGTACCTATGTAATTAAACTTCCGCTTATGACATTATGAATGGATGAATAATTATTACCTTTTATACCTGTTTTTCTGTCACATTCGATAAATAGTTTTTTTTATTAAGACATGACACAGAGACTCACTGGTTGTGGTGAGCCCTGGTGGTGGCACAACCACAGTTGTGTTTGTGTTTCAGAGGTGGTACCTCGTGGTGGTAGGTACCTGTACCCTTTGTGGGTACTGGTTTCTCGTGGTACGCTGAGTACTAGTCTTTTCAGGTGGTGAAGTGGAGGTCTTCTGGTGAGACCTTCAACTTGTTGTGTTTTACCCTTCTTTGGGTAAGTTTCTGAATAAGGTTTAGAGTGTGCGATGGATTAGCATCGTGGTAGCCAGTCCTGTTACTTATGTGTGACATTCGGTATATTGTGGTTAAGGGTATAAAGGATTAGATCATAGTTAGCAGTCCTATTACCCATGTGTTGGCGGCTTTGCAGTGAAGCTAGTAGCTTAGGCAATGCTTTGCCTGTGTGGCTTACAGCTTAGGCATCCAGTTGTTGAGGTGGTGTGCCTGTGAGGCTTGTGGCCTAGGCTTTGCAGTTGTTGGGAAGACTAGTAGCGTGGTGCTAGTTCTGCTGTCTCTTCTTCTTTCCAGGATTTGTGTGAATTGATATAATTACGCTTTGTGGTAAGCATGATATGGTTTGGCTACCGGTGTTTCCAGTGAGACCCATTGGGGTAAAGGTCCTCTCGCATTGTGTATTGTTTTGGGTGGTCCCCTACTGAGCAATTGACTTATTGAGGCTCACTCCGTTATAGTTCTTTCAGGGTTTATCAATGTTGTGGCTTGCGGAGGTATCGTGACAGACTGTACCACCAACAGTAGTGTTAGTACAGTTGTGTGAACTTGTGCTCCCTCGGGGTATGCCCAGGTAGTTATACTTTTCTTAATTTAGACATGTAATAATGTAATGAGACAGTTGTAAATTATTTTATGCAGATATAAGCACATGTTCTTTATTGTGTCTCTTACTGTTGTGGTTTGTCTTTTATATTCTTCCTGGACACATGTACGAGCTATCCCTTGCAAGACTTCGGTCCATTCACGAAAGACGGATCTAGATATAGACCCTTATTGGGTATAGATATCCAAGGTCATTACAGTTGGTATCAGAGCAATGGTCCAGTTAGAATATGAGAAGACATTAAGATTACAATGTCTCAATACATGGATTAATGTCCACTGCTAGTAGTAAGTCTACGGTTTCCTGTGCTTTTTAGTACGATTTTCACGTGAGTCTTGGTATGTGAATTATGTGTATAGCTGGTCAGATTAGTAATTGCGGGTAATGGCAGAGAAATGGTATGGTTGGTGGTGTAATGTGAGTGGTTAATGGGGTGTTAGTTGTGGTTAAAGTATAGTTGATTAAAGGTTTTCAGTTATAGAAATTAAAAGAATCAGTGAATTTACTTATGAAATTCAGTAAAAAGGTGTCTTAATGAGGATCAGAGTTGGTAGAGAAAGATATAAGGTAGTGATGTAATGGAATAACATAGGGAATTGTATCGTAATGAGGAATAGGGCTTTGTGATTAGGACTGTTAAATGGTGAATTGTGGCTGAGAACTTTAGCAGAGACAATTATTGAAGTTGAGGTTTATGCTAGCAGAATGTTAAGGAGTTGTTTGGATAATAATATGATTAATGGTATTTTAAGTTTGAAATGATCAAGTGAGGTAGTCTAGCTTGAGATGAGATGTTGGTAAGTAGAGAGACAGTGATCAAGATGATCCTTAAGTGTAATTTGTGACTAAGAATAATTGCAGTAAAAAGTCTAAAGGCAGTGTTGATATGAATAATAAGGACAATAGAAAATCTGATATAGAAACCTATGTAAGTATGTACAGAGGTGAATGGTTGGCTAAAGAAAGAGTAAGGAAAATAGTGATAAGTTAAATTTCTCTTGAGAATCTATAAAGGGGATATTTGCTTAGTGAATGGCAGTTTATGAAGATTTTGTAGAAAGATTCGCATATGGTTGCAGTGTTAAAGATATGAGTAGTGGTGCCAGCATTTAGGTGGAGATTGTGGAAGCAGAAAGGAAATGGTGTTAGAGGCCGACTGAAGTAAGCTAAATAATTAAGAAGTTGAAGCTATGTAAGCTAAAATAGACGAGGTTAAGCCCATTGAGAAGTAATGGGAAATAGCAAAGTGGATTATGAATGGATATTTGTGATAAGCCTTAATAGTGAAGTTGTTTTATTTGGCAGTTAGTTTATAGTTATGGTGGAGAGTAAGAAGGATTGTAGTATAGATGGCACCTTGAGATTAATCAATTAATAGATTAGTTAAGAGAAACATTTTATAGAAATGGTGTTATGCTATTTATAGTAAAGATAAAGTTGAGTATTAGTGATCAGGTGAAGAAAAGAATGTGGTAGATTACTGAATAGTGATAATTAAATAATTTAGGAAATGTGCAATAAGAATTTGTGTAATGATATGAAGTAAAGTGATCCAGATGAATAAATGAATTTTTTTATAAGAATATTTCCAGAAATTGAAGTAAAGTTATAATACTCAATTAAGGAATTGCGAGCAAATTAAGGCATAGTGAAAGAGGAATAGAAAAAGGGAGGAGTAGTATAATCTGTTAATGGTAAAGAAATTTTGAGATTTGATGTCATGTAATTGAGCAAGGCCTGAATAAAGGTAAAAGTAAATCTTTGGGTATGTGTAGCAATGAGAATGGAAGATGTGAAAAGATATGAATTGAGTTTGTAAAATCAGTTAGAGAATATTGTTTAAAGAAAAGAATGTATATAGAGGGAAAAGTATATCAATATTGATATATGCCAAGATTCAGAATTCAGTATGACACAGATATAGTAGAAGATAGAATTTGAGTTGAGTCAATTAGTGGTGTTGATATATGATAAGAGAAATGTAAAGATAAGTGATCGATGGATTAAGGGAATCCAGAATTCATAAAATTTTGGTGAAAGGTTTAGTGTGATCAGAGTAGCGCAGAGGAAGCGTGGAAGATTTAATATTCATATGTTATCTGAAGTTTAAGTAATTAAAAGAGAATTTAAAGATTTGTGCGCAATTGAGCCAAGTGATGGTTAGTGGTGACAAGTAAATAGTAGAATGGCACCAAGAAATTTGAAAATTTAAGCAGGGTTAGATAACAATGTAAAGTGAAAGGATTTAAGTAAGAAAGCGGCCTAGAAACAAATGTTGCAAATACAACCAGGAAAAGGTGGGTATAGGTTGAGTCAAAGGAGATAAAGTGCCATCAGCCAGGTAGAATTGCTTGGAAAATATGGAAGTAGGTTCAGTCCAAGGAGATAAAGTGCTAATAGCAGGATAGAATCACCTATAATTGAAAAGTAAGGAATGGCAGAATAAATTTAGAGAATAAAGCAGTTGTGGATTAAATTAAAAAGAAAAGGGAAGGAGAGCAAGTATGGAAATGAGTAGACAATTTGAAAGGAAAATGCAGAAGAAGCTCTGTATATGGCTTTGTTCTTTTTAGGTTATAGTGTGATTTTTATATCATTCGTTTGAATGTCAAGGATGACATTCCTTTTTTGGTGATAGTAATGTAACGTAGCGCGTTTTTCGGATCTTCATGGATCGTTGTTTAGTGGAAGTTCGGATCTGCGTTTATTAGTTTTTGTATAGTGCTCATGACCAATGTGGGGTCATTGAGCCTTGGTTGTGGTTTCCGCGTGTTGTGTGGGGCTTAGTGGGCCGGCAGGTTAGGCCCGTAGTGCCCGTTGGTTCACTGGATGTGAACGCGACGGGGGTGTAGGTCGCGTTCTGAACACGACGGCAGTGGGAGTCGCATTCTGGTTGCCGCTATTTTGGGTCGACGTCTGCATGTGTGCTGTGTGTTGTACGCTAGGGTGGCCTACTGACATCGAGAATGGGAAGACGACACCCTAGTCCGTCGCGACAAGGTCGCAACGGAGAGGTATGTCGCGATCCCAAGCGCTATGCGATTTTTAAGAAGGTTGGCCGAACAGAGCTTTCACAAGCTCTGCTTGACCAGGGAAGGAGCCAATGTGGCTATGTTGGGCGATTTGGCATTCCGGCATGGTATTCGACGCGCTCTCGATGCAAGGACGTCACATGAAGCGGGGGAGACATCGTGCCGGTTTACGCGTTCTTTATGGAGGTAGGGAGTTCTACCTTGATTTGATACGTGGATTGCATGTTGCTTTGTTTACCGCTTTAAAAAACAGTAGATACCATGTCTAGGAGGTGAAATGAGCATGAAAACCGGGTTGAAATTATGTTTAGGGTGGTTTGCATGGAAAATCCGGAGATGGTTCCCGGATTAGGGTTTTCGCCTGAGAAGGCGACGGACCCTGCTGTCGCGACCAGTACGCAACAGGCCGACCTGTCGCGACAAGGTTTCCTATCATGACATGTCAGGGTGGCGCGATCTCATGGCATTGTTGGGCCCTGCCACACTAGTGTTTCTGATCGCGGTCCATCGGGGTGTCGCGACCTGATTGCGACTGAACCCCATGTCGCGATCACAGCCGAGTGTGCTTATGGTGTTTATTTTAACAGTATGATTATCCGATTATCAGTTAATTATTATGCATGGCAATGCTAATGATGCATTGGCACTTGTAGTGCTCTGTGAGCGTGGTTAGCGTGTCAGTTGTGTGTGGTTTACGTGATAAGGGTGGTGCTCACGAAGTGAGCATGCTTTTACGTGGTGTTTACACGGTGTGAGTGCTGTGCATAAGTATGCATGGCTAGTGGTTCGACGTAATGATTATTGTAATGTAACTTCTATAGTTAGTATGAGGTGGCGGTGCAATGAAGGTCGGATATGAACCTAGCCCTAGTCTATGGTTGTCTTTTAAAGAATATTATAATATTATATGTGTTAAATAGTGTGTGTTGCCATAGAGGTCACGGAGTGACTGATGACAGGCAAGGTTGTGTTGCACTGTTGTGATACAAGTATTTATCAGTGTGGGATGGTTTGGAGGTCATATGGTGATCGATGATAAGCCAGTTATGTTTAGTATATTTTAAAATACGTTATACCGAGGCATTAAGCGATTGACGTGGCTTATATGCTAGCCGAATGTGGTGGTCCGGCGCCTAATCCGGAATACCTCTTCAGTTGGGTGCCCCAGGTTTTGTGTGAGCCAGGCACCTGTGTGTGCTCGAGGCTTGTCCCGGTGCAGTGGTACCGTCGTGGTCATGTCGTCTTCCTGGACACCCTCACTCTTGTGTTTGAGTAGTACGTCTTGCTGAGGGAAAGACGATAGTAGGTCAATGACTTGTGAGAGTTTGTGTTTAGTCACTTGTAGCACGCTCATACTGTGGGTTACGGACACCAGTAGACATACTGGGCCTCAGCTAGTCCAATTACCAGTGCCTCACTTTATGGAGCTCGGGCCAGAGTCTCTAAAGGTGCCACGCATGGGCTTGCAGGGTGTGTGACCTACAGGTTGTGGTGGTTTAGTCGATCTCCATAGTTCTTTGGCTTTACTTGTGTTGTGGAGCGGCAGTTGGACCTTACATCCGTGACTGTGAGACTGAGTGGTAGTTCTTGTGTTGTGTTGTCGTGTGGTGGCGTCATGCTTTCCGGCTCGTGCTTTGCCATTGGTTGTTGCGTGTTGTAGCTGTGGTTTTTCCCGTCGAGTTGTGCCATGGTGTTGGCACGGTTGTAGTTGTGGTTAGTGAGCGGAGACTCACTGGTTGTGGTTTGACTGGTTGTGGTGTGCCCTAGTGGTGGCACAACCACACTTGTGTTTGTGTTGCAGTGGTGGTACCTCGTGGTGGTAGTACTTGTACACTTTGTAGGTACTGATTTCTCGTAGTACGCTGAGTACTAGCCTTTTTAGGTGGTGAAGTGGAGGTCTTGTGGTGAGACCTTCCACTTGTTGTGTTTTACCCTTCTTTGGGTAAGTTTCTGAATAAGGTTTAGAGTGTGCGATAGATTGGCATCGTGGTAGCTAGTCTTGTTACTTATGTGTGACATCCGGTATATTGTGGTTAAGGGTATAAAGGATTAGCTAGTAGTTAGCAGTCCTGTTACCCATGTGTTGGAGGCTTGCCAGTGAAGCTAGTAGCATAGGCAATGCTTTGCCTGTGTGGCTTACAGCTTAGGCGTCCAGTTGTTGAGGTGGTGTGCCTGTGAGGCTTGTGGCCTAGGCTTTGCAGTTGTTGGGCAGACTAGTAGTGTGGTGCTAGTTTTGCTGTCTCTTCTTCTTTCCAGGATTTGTGTGAATTGATATAATTACGCTTTGCGGTAAGCATGATATGGTTTGGCTACCGGTGTTGCCAGTGAGACCCGTTGAGGTTGAGGTCCTCCCGTGTTGTGTATTGTTTTGGGTGGTCCCCTACTGAGCCAGTGACTTGTTGAGGCTCACTCCCTTACAGTTCTTTTCAGGGTTTATCGATGGTGTGGTTTGCAGAGGTATCCTGACAGACTTGTACCACCAGCAGTAGTGTTAGTACAGTTGTGCGAGCTTGTGCTCTCTCAGGGTATACACCAGGTAGTTGTACTTTTCTTAATTTGGTCATGTAATAATGTAATGTGATAGTTGTAAATTGTTTTATGCAGATATGAGCACATGTTCTTTCTTGTGTCTCTTACTGTTGTGGTTTGTCTTTTATATTCTTCCTAGACAAGTGTACGAGCTATCCCTTGCGAGACTTCGGTCTGTTCACGGGAGACGGATCTGGATATGGACCCTTATTGGATATAGATATCCAGGGTCGTTACACTTCTCCTCCTACTTCAAATTTCCCATAATTATCCCACTTTTTCCTAGCATTTATCCTTCCAATTGGCAGGGAGTGGGCTCTATATTCGTCAGCAAGGGGTTGAGAAAGGCCTAGGACTCCTTTTTAGGATAATTATGAGTTAAATAGTGATTATCTTAACCCTTTTGATTTATTAATAATTTAGGTACAAAATTAGCATTAAATATCTCCATCCAACTTGGGCTCTTCACTCTTGGGCCCATTAATTCATGTATGGACCATCTTGGGTAACCCATCACCTATTTTGACTTAATGGGTTTTAATTATTCACCTTTTCTTTTAATTTAATTTATTTAGCAAATATTATATTTTAGAGTTGCTACATATAGTGGTTCGAAAAACAGACCCTTGTGTGCATCTAAGTCCACTACCCCACACCCCTGTGAGGATTTGCACTAGCTTGTTTCCCAGGTACAAGCGAAAACCCACACACACGGTTGTTTATGGGACAAAACAAACCCCACCTCGTTTTTTTGGCACGAGACAACCAGCGTGTATGCGTGCACACACTACTCACTAATAAACACTAATGTGCTTACAAACGAACACACACACAGTATGATCAGGGTTCAGTAAAGAATAAATGAAAACGTGAACCGGAAGACAACAATCTAAATAGTAAGTATAGAGTTCTGATGTCACAAAAAGATTCGGCCTTTATATCCATCTTTGCTCGACGATGTATAGTGAAGAAGCGGCTGATGTAGATCTCTTCAGAATGGAGCCTTGCAAGCAGCAGCAGCAAGCCCATGCCCTTTAGATGAAGAAACACCTCTTAGATATGTCTGAAAGGCTTCTGGATGATGAAGACTCGTTCTTCAAGCTTCTACAAGTTCAGAGCGTCTGTTGGCTCTTCCTAGAGCTTCACGATCCTCCTCTCAACTCTAGGGTAGGAAGCAACCATCTTGGAGGCATGTTCTCTTCTTCCAAAACATGGGGACATGTTGTATTTATAATCCCAAAGAGTCCATGTATGTTAGGAAAGAGTTGGATCTTCATAGGACTCAGTTTTGGAAAGTTTGTATAGACAAACATCAGAATCGGTCAACCAAATTCATCGGATCGGTCGTCTGATTTCAACTTTGCTTTGATTGATGAATCAGTTGGATGCTCGATCGATCGATTTCTATAAGTCAATCGTCTGACTTTTGTCTCAGCTTTGACTAGCACTTCGGCTGATGAAGATACAATGTGAACATCCGAAATCACCTTGCTTTGACTGGTGAATCGGTCGACCGATTTCTTCAAGTTGGTCATCTGACTTTTTAACTATCCCACTGCAAGACCTTCTAGCTAGGTCGGTCATCCGATTTGTCCAAATCAGTATTCAACTTCTGCTTGGTAATCAATCGATTGTCTATCGATTGCCCTTGTTCTACAATCGATTGGGTTGTCCTTCAATCGATTGTCCTTTCATTATTGGTCAACCAATTTCACAGGGTCGGTCGTCCAATTGTCAGTTTTGCAGCTGACCTTCCAGTCTCGGCTTTGTTGTTTTGTCCAAGTCTTGGGCTTAGTATTATCCACTTCAAATACGACTTTTAGACAAAATTACTGCACACTTAACACACAAGTTAGACCCTCAAGTTAATAAAACATAAATCAAATGTTTGGGTCATCACATGAATTACACTCAGTGATTTTGTGATTTTCTCAACATGAGTTAAACTTAATGTTTTTATGATCATCAAAATCTACATAGTACAACAATCTCCCCCTTTTAGATGATGACAAAACACTTGTAAGACACTTGTAAATTTTTCACACAAAACACAACATAGGTGCAACTACCTTTTATTCTTTATTTTTGTTTTTTTTTTTATGGTTTTTGACTGTCGTGCATTCATGCAGAAACATTTACTCCCCATCACAAAAATACTTCTGACTCTAACTCCCCTTTTCTTTTGGACACAAACTCTCCCCCAAAACAAAAATGTAAAATCTACATATATTCTCTCCCCCTTTTTGACAGCATCAAAAAGTGGGTAGTATTAGGGACAAGAGATGCAAATGGCATAATACAAAGTATGTAAAAGTGTCACTATGGGAATTAAATATTCCATGTGTTTAATCAAGTTCTCAATGCACATTCAAAATTAAATACCATTTAAAGTGAAGTGTGAGACATGATTAAGAGACATCTCACATGATGATAAGCAAAATTCTAATTAACACTAACAGATACTCTCAATCTTACCAATGCATGATAGATCATCGTTTTTTTTATAGCTCTCACTTTGCCCCATTTTTATTTCTAAAACAAATGATGTGATTCATTTTTTTTGTTTTTTTCTTTTCTTTCATTTTGAGGAAAGTATTATCGTTTGATGCGAGGCTTCTCATGTGTTCAGTGGAAGGATCCGGTTACTAAGCTCAATTCCTCTTTCACTTTCAATCTGGGACATGTAGCTTTTTTCTACGAGTTACTGCAAGTTAGATGGAATTTAAGCATCACAAGAGTACTAAGAAAAATTTCCACTGACCATCAAGATGATATCTACTAATCATAGTCATGTGCATTAGTTTGTTTGTCTCAATTTCAGATGTATGTTGACAAGCAAGTTAAATATAGAGCTATTTTACTCAACCTTAATGTATGCACACACCAAATGCAGAATTCTTCCCCTTAGTTGTTGAATTAATGCACACTAAGTCTTAGACAATGCATAAAATATCAAGGGAGTATTATGCCATAGAAATAATCAAGGAAGTGTCTTTACATATACTTTACATGCAAGAACACAAGGGATATACAAGCAAAAGACACTAAGACCTAAGACTCTTTTTGTGTTTTCAAATTTTCAAATTTTTTGTTGTTTTTATGATAGAAGGAAAATAAAAACTTAGCCTATAAACAATCTAAAAGATTAAACAATACATCATACAAGAGTTTTCATGTTTTACCTTGAAAGTACAAAATATAAGAACATGATACTCACAGAGCAGTGTAGATTGTAGGTGCCTTGAGATTCACATTGTTACCAATTGATGTTTGAACTCTTAAGTTCACAAGACACCTGCAACCACAAATCTCAGGTAGATTTCTTTCGTACCCAAATGGTTTTGGGTCCAACATTGTTAGTCTTAGAAGGCAACAAATCCTTCCTTATCCACACCAAGTTCATTTTCTGCATGTTTCTTTTTAAGGAACATTTGTAGTTCATATGACCATGCCCACCACATAAATAACATGTGACATTAGGATTGTGTTATGTTGGTTGTGGTATATGAACAAGATGATGATTAACATGCTGAATTTTTTTTTACTGTGCATCCTTGTTAGCCTTCACAGAATGATTACCATTTACTGGTTATTTGTCTTGCACAGATTTCTTAACTTGCTCAGTCTTCTTAGTATGAACTGATTTTTTAACATGAGTAGTTTTCATTAATGTGACTATGATGTGCTAGGAGTATTAGAAGCATGAACAAATGATATTTTCATTTTATACACAATAGATTTGTTCTTTTTGTTTTTATGGGAATAGCCTAAACCATGTCTATTAATGTTTACTTTAACACTAAGGACTTCATCAAGCTTTTGTTTTCCCTTCATGAGTCTAGAAACATTGATTTTAGATCATCTACTGTTCATTCATTTTCTTGACAGAATGTTCAGAATTTTTAACATTCTCTTCAAGCACATGCACTTGATTTTCCAATTTTTCCTTTTTAGATTTCAAGTATGTGTTTTCCTTTTCAAGCATGCATATTTTTTATGAAATACCATTTTCATATGCCATGCATTGCATTTCTTCTTCATACAATGAAATTTTGCTTTGCATGTTTTCATTTTGATCTTGAAGAACATTGCATTGAACATTCAACAAGTCACATTATTCACACGGATGTTCATTACGCAAAATATCATTGATTTTTATCTTCAGTCCCTTTTTTTCATACAAATTAGAATACATTTGTTCAATCTCCTCAAGAGTAAAAGATTCTTGGTTAGAGTTTACCTCAGGAGAATCTTCTTCAATTGCCATGAGACCTCACTCCTCCTTCTTGGGTTCTTTAGCCTCAGAGGATTACTAGTCAGAGTCACTCTAGGTGGCATCCATGGCTTTGGTCTTCATTGCCTTCTGTTTGTTCTGCTTTTTTAGAAATCCGGGGCATTCTGATCTCATATGCCTAATTCTTTGGCACTCGTAGCAGATCAATTTTGATTTCCTACTAGAGTCTTCTTGCTTGTTCTTGCCCTTGGAGTCCATATGAAGCTATGCATACTGTGGCCTTTTCTTTCTTAAAAATTTTCTGAAGCATCGTGCAATCTTGGCTACTTCCTCCTCATCTTCACTTGAAGAGTTTTCTTTAGAAAGATATGTCTTTGATTTCTTGGGTTTGAGAGCCACATCCTTTTGCTTAAGCATGGGTTGCTCGGCCTGCTCCCGCTTTAGATTGATCTCATATGTCATGAGACTCCTATTCAACTCCTGCACAATGAGGGTTGACAAGTTCTTGGAGTCTTCAATGACTGTGGCCTTGGCGTGCCACATCGGTGGGAGGGACCTCAGAAGTTTACAAACTATCTCTAAGTCTATGTAGTTCTTCTTAAGTGGCTTCAGTCCATTAGTGATGTTGGACAGCCGTGCAAACATGTTAGAGATTGTTTCCACTGGGCTCATCTTGAACATCTCATATTTATGGACCAGGATGTTTACTTTGGTCTCCCTGACCTCTGAAGTGCCTTCATAGATCAATTTCAACTTGTCCCACATCTCCTTTGCTGAACTGCACATGGAAACATGGGAGTATTCATTAGGATGAATAGCACATTGCATTATATTAATGGCACTAAAATTAACCTTGGATTTTTTAATATGATCCTCTGTCCACATTCTCTCATCCTATGGCAGTGAATATGGACCAGTATTCACAACTTTCCAGATCTCATAATCTTGAGCCTTGAGAAAGACGTGCATACAGTTCTTCCCATAGGAGTAATTGTTGCCATCAAAGAATGATGGATATTGGATAGAGAAACCTTCAAGCATGAATCCCTTATTGGCCATCGCAAACATGATCTCTCTTTTGATCAAGAGCTCAGCTCTGATACCAGTTGATGCACAATGATGCGATGGACAACCAAGTGGGGAAGGGTGAATTGGTTATCGCCCAATAATTTTTTTTTAACATAAAATAGGTTAGACTACATTAATCAAACCTATTATGTGATATGTACAGCAAAATAAAACAAGTATATAGATGAAACCAACTATCCTAGCATGTAGAAAGGAGATAGAAAAGATGGATCAAACCACACATGCATGTAGGATTTATAGTTGTTCGACAAACAGACCCCTGTAAGCGTCCACGTCCACTACCCCACACCCCTGTAAGGATTTCCACTGGCTTGTTTCTCTGGTACAAGCAAAAACTCACACACACGGTTGTTTACGGGTACAACACAAACCCCACCTCATTTTTTGAGGACGAGACAACCCAGTGTGCATGCGCGCATGCATTACACACCCACAAACAACGTGCTCACAAATTGAGCACATACACAATATGATCAGAGTTCTAGAAAGAATAATAAAGCATGGATAGGAGAGACAACAATCAATTTGCCCAAATTGGTCGTCTGACTTTTGCTTGGCCATCAGTCGATTATCCATCGATTTCTCTTGTTCCACAATCGATTGGGCATCGATTGGCTGTCCTTTAATCGATAATCCTTTCATTATCGATCGACCGATTTCACAAGGTCGATCATCCGATTGTCAGTTTTGTAGCTGACCTTCTAGTCTTGGCTTTGCTATTTTATCCAAGTCTTGGCTTAATATTATCCACTTCAAATGTGACTTTTGGACGAAGTTACTACACACTAACACACAAGTTAGACACTCAAAATAAATAAACATAAATCAAATGCTTGGGTCATCACATGAATTACATTCAGTGTTTTGTGACTTTCTCAATTATGAGTTAAACTTAGTGTTTTTGTGATCATCAAAATCTACAGAGTACAACACTCCCCGTTAACTAGAGTTAATTGAATCTAATCTAACTTGTGAAAAGTCAACTTTGTCCACATATCCCACCCTCCCACATCCAACTCACCATCTAACCCTGCACTATATAGAGGCCCTTGCCCTTGGCTCCAAAAATCTCCTACCCCTCTTTCCTCTTAGCATAGAGGTCCTATCCCCCCAACTCTGCCAACCCCCTCCCCTCTTTTGGTGTTAGAACCACCCCTTGGCTACTAGCATTCAGGGACATCTAAAAAGGGTGTAGTCATCAAGGATGTAGCACCATGGAAAATGCAGTAATTAAAATTTTGAAATAAATAGAAATAGATAATTTCCACATTATCAAAATAGTAGAAACATGCGTACCATTATCGTATGTGCAAGAACACATCAGAAAATTTCATAAAAATAATAGTTTAACCCTAAACAACATTCCTACATGTTCCACGAACAAATTCTTGCGACAAAAAATCCGATTGGCCATGTTTATGACGCATTGTGACCAATTATCATAATTAGGTAATCAAGTCGGAAAACCATTATCATGGGTAGATAATGTGATCATAAATTAAATAAAAATTATGGAGAGACTTCAAGCAACATGTAATGATAACCCATTATTAGATTTTGGCCAATGGACAACTTCTGGCCCAAGAATAAAATCAAGCAAGAAAATACATAGAAATTTGTAACCCTAATTGAGCAGAAAATAGGAAGAGGCAATTAGGGCAAATCCCAAGGCAATTAGCCTTACATGGCAACCCAAATTTGTGCCTAACAATACTAGAGGGTTTCCTTATGGTCATTACACTCTATTGGGGATGGGAATCATCAAAACATGGAAGGGTTGCACCTAAAACTGCAACCCTCCTTTCCTAGTTGCATTAGGACCCCTAAACAACCCTAACCAGTTAAATATTCTTCTCAAAACCCTTGGGGACAAGTTACTTGCTTACCAGGGTCATGGGGAGCAGCTCTTGAGCACTAAAGGAGGAGGACATCGCCCCCAACTGGAGCTCTTCTTCCTCACCTGCGTTCTGCATCGACCTACAAAAGGCTCTTCTTAATCTTAGTCAAAGGTAGGTTATCTCAGGCCAAACCTAATCAAGTCACACACCTTCGTGAAGATCAACGAGTCTACTTTCATTTGCATGCATTTTCCCTAATTTTTATCGAGTGTGCAAGGTGTATTAAGTGTTTTCCTAAAGTCGTGCATGTTTATGGCATTTTACATTCATATCATTTTCTCACGCATCTCGAGGTCAAATCTCATGAAACCAAAGCCATAGTTCTCTTCTACTCCTCGTACCCAACAAGTTTCATGTTCATGGTTTTGCCCCAGGAGCCCTAGTGTAGCACCCCAAAAATTTTAATTACATAAGGATTTAATTAAATGGAAATAAATATTTCCATAATAATGGATTATTTAAACATACGTATCATTATCGTATGTGCTAAAACACAATGGAAAATTCCATAAAAATTATAATCAACCCCACACATTATTCCTAAATGTTCCACAAAGAAATTTATGCCAAGAAAAATCGGATTAGCCAAGTTGAAAGTGTTTCACGACTTATTATCGTAATTCATGAATAAGTCGAAAAATCATTATCACACGTACTTGGATGAGTCGAAAAATTAAATAAAAATCATATATGGGCTTCAAATAATATCCTCTAATGACCCATTAAGAAATTTGGGTCAAGAAAAATCGTTTGGGCTAGGTTTAAGAATTAGTGTGACCAATTATCCAAATTAGGAAACAGTCGGAAAATCGTTAACACGAAAACACGACGCAACTATAAATTCAATAAAAAGGTTGGGGAGACTTCCAACATTATATATTGATGACCCATTATCATAATTGGGCTATTAGACCTCATATGACCCAAAAATCAAATGAAGCAAGAAAATGCATGGAAATTCGTAACCATAATAAGTTGAATTAGAAAGTGGTAATTAGGGTTTAATTGGGATGCAATCATGCATTCTTGGCAACCCAAATTCATGCCTACCCACCCATGGAGGTTGCTTGATGGCCAAGACTCTCTAATGGAGGGAGAGATCTTCAATTATGGAAAGACACAAGCCAATCCCGCAACCCTTCTTTCCTTGTTGCATTAGGACTCCTAAAACCCATAGATGCTTAAATACTCTTCACCCAAACCCTAGGGACGAGTTTCGAACTTGCTGGGGTCGTGTGGAAGTGCTCTTGGTGGCTGAGGAGCTGTGGAATGACCACAAGAAGCTCATCTTCTTCCCCATTGCGTCTGCTGCGACCTGCACAGACAGTCATTGTGAAGTCGACCAAAGGTAAGTCAAACCTAAACCAAACCTTGCAAGGCTTATACCCTTGGAAAGAGGGTCAAGTCTACGTTCTAACCCAAGTGGAATGCCCAAATTCCATGTAGTATACATGGAGCAGTAAGCATTCTCCTCCAAGTGGTCTGAACTCGGGTTTCTGGAAAAATGAGACTTCTTCAACCCAAAATAGGTTTTCTTGGCCAAACCTTAACATATCCTATACAATGTGTATAGCATCAAGTTAACTTTCATTTCCTACTGGTTTCATGGAATTTATTGAGTAGATTTTGAACTATAAGCGTTTTCCCAAAGTCACGCACTGTCAGGGGTTTTTCCTGTTCTTTATTTGTTGCATGTGACTTGAGACTGAATTAGAGCAAAACCCCAAGATGAAAGTTTCCTACTAGTTGTCCTCGTCATGTCTTGTGTTGAACGTTTTGTCTAAAGGTCAATAGTTAGAGAGTTATAAGCATGGTAAGAGGGTGGCTGCATGAAACTTCATTTTCAGATTTGCACTGGGTTTTATGTTTGTGTTTTACGTGATTAAAGCCTGTCGAAACCATCCTTTTTTTCTAATTCCTATTTACTGTAAGAACCCTAGCATGTCTAGGTTAGTTTAAAACTGGTTTCGTTATTTTTTATGCATGGTGCAATTTATTCTCTATTTTTGAAGCACCCTGTGTCAATATAAGGCAGTTTTAGACCGCAATCCAATGCCCTGACCTTTTCCTGTTGTACTCTGGCACGCACCCTGTGAACGCGATGGACCGATAGGCCGCGTTCACAAGGCCGTTACGAAAGAGCGCACAGTCGCGATCTGATCGCGACAGGACATGTCGTCGCGATCTGCTGAGAACCTGTCGCGTTCCCTTCATACCCTTGTCGCGATCTGCCTGCTTGTTCTGTCATGCTTGTCGCGACCTGTACAAGGCACTGTCGCGTTCTGTTCCCGACCCGTCGCGATCCTTACCAGGATCCGTCGCGACCTCATTTTTCACATGAAACCCACTTATTTTGTTTGTAAATCTTACTACTATAACCAAGGTCTGTTCAATATGATTTTAATGTGTAAATTGTATGTCTTGGGTCTGATCATTGCATGATGTCTATTTAACGGCTTAAAAGTGTTAACCATTTAAAAAGCCTTAAATACATGAATATTATTCTAAATTCTTTCTTAATAATATGATCATTCATGAAACTTATGATTGACTCTTGTTACCATTCCAGCTTGATTAAATGATGATTATTATCTTTAAACCTTGCAAACCCATTCTATAGTTAAATACATTGTCATTCGCATGTCATCATGTTAATGTTTTTTTTTCCACGAGTTTGAGAACGATTGATTGAGAATTGAGACGTGTATGTCACTACACACTTGCACATCTAGGCAGCCCTTTTCTTGGGGATTTGGAAACTCTCTACCGGTCATTCCGAATCGGTAGACTAGTGACCTTTTCTCTAAGGCCTCCGTAAATCTCCTCTGACCATGGATTCCCACATGGCTGACGAGTTGGTTGTACGATTGAAGTTCCTTAGAGATATCGTGCACTTCCTCTCTCATCTTGTTCTCATGAGTGTGATTTATAATATAGACTAAAGCCATTAATGTAAAGATTGAACCAAAGTATGAATCGTACCGTTATGCTGCCAAATTTATCTCTTGACCATTATTATCATGAAATCATGTTCAATTTACTTATTGTTGGTTCTCATCATTATCATGAAGATGATATCACACATGCTAACATCTTGAAACTCTCATTGGCCATTATTAATGACTATGGGTATCTACATTTAAAATTTAAGTGAGATGCTGACAGGGCACGGCATGTGTCTAAGGGCTCCGGTCTAGCCCCAATGACGGCGAGTCATAAATATACTGTTGACCATGGGGTATAATGATTACTGGTGTTGCATCTCGCGCTGGGAGTCGTGCGTGTCGTGTTGAATGATAGATACAATAACCACATACACGTGTCCTGGTGTACATTCTTGATGGAATTCTTGGTGTACATTAGTGTCTACATGCTGATTAGTGTTACGTATCGTGCTCGTGCATGCTTGCTTGCTTGCATGATATGGCCATCCTGCATTTAATGCAATTAGTGATATCTTGCGTTCTTGACATCAAGTGAAATCTTACGTGCTTGTACAAGGTGATTTACTGCTAGTTCTATCCTTTCTTGTTAAAAAAAATTCTTGTTCTATTATGATCACTCTATCTACCTTGTCCATGTATCATGTTTTCATGAGTTTTATTCGCACATGCATATCATGACATTCATCGTGCTTACCTAGTTCTAAAATGTTAATCACTTATATCATTGCCCGCACATTGGGATATAAATCCTACTGGGCTAGTTTGCTCATCCCCTACTTTTATCCAATCTAGGTGACTATGAAGTCCAAGAGGAAGAGCAAGTCGAGGATGGGAATGCGTCCGAGTGATGAGCGTTCCAACTATGTGTCTAGCTATAGTTAGATTGCTTTGAGCGTTAGATTCATGTAGTAGGAAGTGAGGAATAAAATGTACTTTTCCTTTTTATTGAGTCTTAGTCCTGTATTAGTTTCTATTTGGAATACAATGAGTTGAGATTTGAATACAAGATTAGTTGAGTTCAATATTTGGGCCCTATGATGATGTATGTGTTATACATTTAGTGCGTGCTAGCTAGAGGATTATTTGCCGACTGTTCACGTCTCGAGATATCGACTCGAATTTATTCCAAATTATTAATTAATATCCACTGCGAAATTCTCGAGACGTGACACCTAGTTTTTGAGTTATAAGCATTGCATGCATCATTGTACAATTATCATCGTTTTCGAGCTGAACCATAAAACGTGGCCAGTACAGGCGTCGCGTATTAGGCACTGGTATCGTGACAGGTTAACCCATTACGATTACCTAAAAGGTGACAACCTATACCATCGTAATTTTGGACCTATTTTGATAGTATCTGACTGCCTCAAACTATGTGCAGTATCGTTTTCAGTGCATGGCAAGAACGTAACCACGTATGTCATTGCGATTCTACTATTTTCCCGCCCTTGGTTTTCGTACTTATTTTGTATTTAAGAAGACTTGCATGAACACGTCCATCATGACTGTCACATTTCTGGTCCAATGGCCATGAATGTGTCAAGGTAAACCATCGTGTTTATGTTCTGAATCGATTGGTCGTATCGACTATCTCTATACACGACCTCTAGACCCATCGCAATTTAGATGACTTTCTATACCTGTTTTACTTTCCGTTTTAACCTTATAAATAGTAACGACTGTGTCCATCGCGATTTAAAGAGCCTACCCGAGGCCTGTTTTGCTTTGTCTAGAGTGTAAGGTTTGCATGATATGGTTATGGTAAGTGTGTATAGTCTGTCTAGTGGCTTAAAAGCTATTAACCCATGAAAAAGACATAACAACGTGAAAGCTTATTCTATTTTCTCTTTAATGACATGATCTATTCTTGCACATTAGTGATTGATCATCTTGTCGTTCTAGCTTGTTAAAGGAAATAAATGTTATCTTAAAATACTACAAATCATGGCATGTTAAGTGCATGTTTCAATACCATGTCATCATGTCACTTTCTTTCCGTATGTTTAAGACTGATGGATTGTGGATTGAGACACGTACTACACTACACACTTGCACGTATAGGTAGCCTTTCTTGGGGGATTGGAAACTCACAGCCGGTCGTTCTGTATCGACAGTCTAGTGACCTTTCTCTAAGACCTTCATAAATTTTTGTACTCCGTGGATTCCCTCACGGACCCGAGTTGGTTGTACTATTGAAGTTCGCTGTGTTGGACCTCAGATGTGGTAGAGGCTTTCTAGAGGGTGGGGGGAGGGGGTGATAGAAAAGCTACATGAATTCTAAAATGAAACACAAAAATCACAACTTAAAACTTTGGTTAGTGAATGTGATAGTGTGTGATAGAGAGTAGCAGTGCGGAAGCAAATATAAACAATCATACAAATGAACACAAGGAATTTTATCCAAGTTCGGTACTTCATAGACAGAAGACCTACGCCTAGTCCCCAGCAAAATCTTGGGATTTTAGTAACTGAGGTACAATCCCCCCAAAGATATACAAAACTCCTAGCTCCCTGCTGGTCCTCTTCCTTTCCGAGTAGGAAGGAAACTCACTTCTATTACAAGTTGAGAAGCTACCCTCCTAGAACAAACCCAAGTGCGGTTCTGTTGGAACAAACCCCAACAAGGTTCTGCTGACACCAACCCCAGCTAGGTTCTTCTCTTAACCAAAAGGAAGTGCTAAGAACAGTCCCTTAGCTGGACAGAAACCGCCAACGACACTGGCCTTGTCTTCATATAGGAAGACGCTCACTGTATACAGTCCTATAGCTTGACAAAAATCTCTCATAGAAAAGAAAGAAAAGACTGAGAGCTGTACAAAATGGACACTAACTCAAAAACTCTCAGTCAAAAGACTCTCCCCAAAATTACAATGCAGCATAGAGAGAGTGAAGAGAAGAAAAAGAGCTTGAAGCTTGAAGACTTCAGATGGCTGCTTGCACACTTCGTCTTGGGCTCGAGCTCTTTCTCTCTTTCTTTTGAGTGTACGTGGAGTTGAGGTTTCTCACTGGATGTACACTCTTTGAATGATCTTCAGCAAAGCTCTCTTCTTGTTCTTCAGCCTTGCTTCATCTTTTTATAGGGCAGTTTTGAATAGATCCGTTGAGAGATAGTCGTTGGAGTTCTGAATCTGTTAGAGACTTATTATAGTCGTTGCTGATCTCTTTCTTTATCTACTCTTCTTCTTCTTCTGTCTAACAAACACTTGGTGTAGAGGAAAGTCTAGAAATCTATAGGCACAAAAGATAGAGTCAGACTAAAAAGGTCTTCTGACAACAAGCCCATACCTTGCCTTACTTCCATATTTTCTGCTGACAGCATCTCACCTACCATGAAGGATAGACAACAAAAAGATCTTCAGTCAAGTAGAGAAATAATAAGAAAAACATATGAAGTTCATTTGAACTTTCATTGGGCGCCAAAGACATTTTGAAACATTTGAAATATAGAGGAAATCGATGTTTAAGTATAATAGTAATCGATGTGAATCGATGTTCCAATGAAATCGATGTTTTAGTGTAATTCATGTATGTAATCGATGTTTAAACCGAAATCGATGTTTCAATGAAGTTGATGTTTAAGTGAAGTCGATGTTCTGAAATCGATTTCAATGAAGTGGATGTTTAAGTGAACCGTAATCAATGTGAAAGCATAATCGATGTTGACTTAAACAGTAATCGATGTGAAAGTTAAGTCAATGTTCATGTAATCGATGTGGACTTGTATACTTCGACTCTATAGAATGATGACCAAACTTTCCCATATAAATTAATTCACTTATGCATATATTAGTTTTGATGATTAACAAAATAGTACTAATAAATTACTTGAGCCTTGAGGACAGGAAATAAAAGTAAATGGAAGTTCAAAGACAGTCAGGTAAAACTCTCACTTCATTTCTTTCAAGTCATTGCAAAGATTTCTTAGATGTCAAACGATTTTTAAGACCTCGTAACGATTGCTCGTCGCAAATTTCTTAAGTTGTCATATGATTTCTTAAGACCTCGTAACGATTTGCTCATCGCAACGATTTCTTAAGTGTCATAACGATTTCTTAAGACCTTGTAACGATTTGCTCGATGCAACGATCTTAAGTTGTCATAACGATTTCTTAAGACCTCGTAATGATTTGCTCGTCGCAATGATTTCTTAAGTTGTCATAACGATTTCTTAAGACCTCGTAACGATTTGCTCGTCGCAACGATTTCTTAAGTTGTCATAACGATTTCTTAAGACCTCGTAACGATTTGTGTATCGCAACGATTTCTAAGTGATCACATCGATTTCTGTAGAACTCATAACGATTTCTTATATGTTCATAACGATTTGTCTACCACAACGATTTCTTAAGTGATCACATCGATTTTGTAGAACTCATAACTATTTCTGTATTGTTCATAACGATTTGTCTACCACAATGATTTCTTAAGTGATCACATCAATTTCTGTAGAACTCATAACGATTTTTATAGTTCATAACGATTTGTCTACCATAACGATTTCTTAAGTGATCACATCGATTTCTGTAGAACTCATAATGATTTCTGTATTGTTCATAACGATTTGTCTACCACAACGATTTCTTAAGTGATCACATCGATTTCTGTAGAACTCATAACGATTTCTGTATTGTTCATAACGATTTGTCTACCACAACGATTTCATAAGTACTTACAACGATTTCATTATGATTTAATGATTCTCTGTCATAACGATTTGCCTATCACTTATAACGATTTCATAAGTCATAAAGGCATCGGCTCTGTTCATATCGATTTTATCAATATTCTTTAATATACGTTGAATAGTCAAAGTCGTGTCTCGCCTGTTTGACTGCTATGCATTCAATGCACTCTGAAAGTATCTCTCATGCATGCAGATGATATCTTCCACTATTGTGCTATTCTGTCTACATCTTTATTTTGACAGAAAGGAGCTTTGCTAAAATATAGCAATATCTTTTCCAACTGTGACTAACAATCAGTGATAGCCCTAGCTGTCTCCTATGTATTTGTGATATGCTTGCAGATACCTGACAAGATTTATCTGTACAACGTTGGACACAAAAGATACAAGATATCAAACATTTCTTTGATGTGTACTAAAGGATAAAAGACTGAAGATCAGAAGCTTCCTTGCAGACCAGTCTAACGTACACCAGAATGAGAGACAACGGTTCTTTAACGTTCAAATTTCAAGTAGAAGCTTAAATACAGACTACAAGACTGAAGAAGGACATACTTTTGAAGAGAACAAAATTTTGTGATAGAGAATAGCAATCCTTCAAGTCTCAGTAGTTGAAAACAAGAGCGAAGCACTCCATTCCAATAGATCTCAGCTCTTTAGCTCTCTGTGTTAAATAGAAATTCCTGTGGAGTTAGTGAAGTCTTTTGAGAGAAACCAGTGTCAAAATCCTTTCTCTCTTGAGGCTTATTTGCTTCAGACTATAGCTGTTTGAGCTAGTTCCTGAAGCCTGTCTTGTGCTTACTTTTATTAGTTTATTCCCTTCTGTGTGAAGGAAGACCTGGTGGTATCCAGGGGTGTGTATTCCCTTCTGTGTGAAGGAAGACCTGGTGGTATCCAGGTGGTTGTTTCCCTTCAGGTTGAAGGAAGACGGTTGTGGCTGGGTGTAAGGATCCGTGAGGGGGATAGTACCTTGATAGTGATATCCTGAGGTATTGCTCAGGGACTGGACGTAGGTCTCCTGGGATAGGAGTTCCGAACCAGGATAAAATCCTTGTGTCTTGTGGCTGTGTTTTGTGCATTTGCTGTTTCATTTCCTCTAACTCTAACTTTCTTTTAAAGTTGTGTAATCTTATTAGTGAACAGGTTTCAATCAAAGATCAAATTTTTAATAACCCATCACCTCCCCTCTGGGCTAGCTAGCTGGGCAACAAGTGGTATCAGAGCGAGTCTCTTTGACAAAGAAGAAGATCCAACGATCTGAAGAGTAAAGATCCATGGTAGTCCAAGGTAACTTCGAAGGTCAGTCAGTCAAAGACCTTTGTTTGATGGAGAAGATTATACCTTTGGAAGACAAGAATGGAGTACTTTCTACAAGGACATGATTACATGATTTGGTCGATTGTAGAAGAAGGTGATCTTCTAGTCACCAATCCAAAGGCTCAGTGGACAGATGATGATAGAAGAGAAAAATATCTTTAAACTGCAAAGCCAAGAGCATCCTGTGCTGTGCCCTCAGCAAGAAAGAATTCAACAGAGTTTCAGCCTGCAAATCCGCAATGGAAATGTGGGAAAAGCTCAGGATTACCTATGAGGGAAGATAAGGTAAAGGAGACAAGAATCGACATTCTTGTGACTCAATATGAAAGATTCCAGATGCAGTCAGGTGAATCCATAACCCAAATGTTTAGTAGATTACAGATATCACAAATGGGTTAGCTGGATTAGGAAAATCTATGCTGTACCAGATATGGTCAGGAAGATCTCAGATCTCTGCCATCCTCATGGACTCCAAAGTAACAGCCATTGAGGAAGCCAATGATCTAAAACTAATGTCATTGGAGAAGTTAATAGGATCCCTCATGGCTCATGAGATAAATATGGAGAGATTAGGAGAATCCTCCAGCAGAAAGAACCAATCAAACGCTCTCAAGGCAAATGAAGATATATCAGAAGAATCACAGGACAACAGAAAAAGCAGTAAGGACAGTGATGATGAAGAAGCAATGCTGTCTCGAAGACTTCAAAGAATTCTAGCAAAGAAGAAGAAGTTCCAGTCTGGGAGAAGATTTTTTAAGAAAAATAAAGATTTCAGAAAACCAGAAGTAAAGGATTCGAAGAGAGGAGAAATGATTTGCTATGAATGCAAGAAGCCTGGACACATCAAGGCAGATTGTCCATTGCTTAAGAAGAATGATCACAAGAAGAAGGATAATTTCAGAAAATTCAAGAAGTATAAAAAGAAGGCAATGGCAGCTGCTTGGGAGAACAACAGTGACTCAGATAGTGAGTCAAGCTCAAGCAGTGATGGAGAAGAAGCCAACCTGGCTCTCATGGCCAACACCGAAGAAAAGGTAACTTCTGACTCTTCCTTTGATTCCTGTAATGATTCAGATAATCTAGAAAGTGCCTTAATGAACTTTATGATAAATATAAAGAAGTATCTAAATTACTTAAAGTTAGTAAGAAAAATGTAATCTGTTTAGAAAACACTAATTCAGATCTAAAAACAGAAAACGAAGAATTAGAGAAACAAATAATGAACTTAAAAGAAGAAATGAATTGTTATGTGAAGACCTAAAAGCTAAGAATGAACAAATAACAAAATTGGAAAAACAGGAAAGGACAGATGAATTAAGAAAAGAAATTAAAAACTTAAATGAAGAAAATGATAACTATCAAGCACACTAGAGAAATTTACTAATGGTAAAAACTCTCTAATATTAAAAGGTGCTAGAAGAGCAGGTAAGAAGAAAAATGGGTTAGGATATACACCCCCAGATAATGAAGAAACCATAGTCTACCCTAAAACATATCCAACACCAAAGTTTATACCTGAACAAGATATAGCATATAAAGCTGAGTTCAAGTATATAGAAAGGTAACAAAATTATCCTGCTGTGATCACTGCAACAAATTAGGACATATCGCAATAACATGCCCAACAAAACATAGAAAATGGATAATAAAAGGTAAAATTAATGATACTAACCCATCAGGACCCAAAAAGAACTTGGGTACCTAAAATTTAATGTTTAAATTTCAGGGAAACTCAAGAGCATCCAAATGGTACTTGGATAGGGATGCTCAAGACACATGTCAGGAAACCAGAAGTTCTTTGTCAATCTCCAAGCTGAAGAGGGAACAGTTACCTATGGAGACAATGGAAAAGGCACAGTGATAGGAAGTGGTCCGTGAACAACAAAGGAAAATCAGTTATTGAAGATGTGTTGCTGGTCAAAGGATTAAAGCACAATCTCATTGGCATCAGCCAGTTGTGTGACAAAGGCCATCAGATTCAGTTCCAAGAATCAAAATGCAGCATATTAAAGGATGGAGCAGTCATCTTTGAAGCATATAGAGAATGAAATTTGTATGTACTCTATCTTGAGGAACTCAGGGATCAAGATGTCTGTTTGGCAGCCAGCAAAGATCAATCAACTGAGCTGTGGCACAGAAGACTGGGACACTGCAGTTTGGATGGATTGAACAAGCTCAGAAAAAGAAATCTAGTGGAAGGACTGCCAAAGGTCAACACAAAAATGGATAGCATCTGCAGAACTTGTGCAAGAGGAAAGCACACCAAGAACTCTTTCAAATCAAAGACAGTAATGACCACCTCAAGGCCGTTAGAACTACTTCACATGGATCTATTTGGGCCAATGAGGACTACCAGTCTTGGGGGAAAGAATTTTGGATTTGTCATAGTTGATGATTACTCAAGATTACTTGGGTATCCTTTCTAGAGCACAAAGATGACACCTTTGATAATTTTGTCAGCTTCAGCAAGAAAGTTCAGAAAGATCAGAAGTTCGCCATTATCTCTATCCGATCAGATCTGGTGGTGAATTTCAAAATGAAAAGTTTGCCAGGTTCTGTGATGACCAAGGAATTGAGCACAACTTCTCAGCACCAAGGACACCTCAACAGAATGGATTGCTGAGAGGAAAATAGAGCTCTTTTGGATATGGCAAGAACAATGTTATCAGAATATGACTTGCCAAGATATTTTTGGGCCGAAGCCATCAACACTGCAAGCTACATCATTAATAGGGTAATGATCAGGCCAATTCTGAAGAAGACTGCTTATGAACTCTACAAGGGAAAGAAACCTAAGATCAGTCACTTCAAAATATTTGGATGTCCTTGCTTCATCCATAACAATGGAAAAAGGGACATTGGTAAGTTAGATGCCAAATCAGATGAAGGCATCTTTATGGGGTACACTTCTAAACCCAAAGGTTATAGAGTTTTCAATAAACGCTCATTATTAATTGAACAAACTGTGCATGTTATTTTTGATGAATCTAACCCTTCCTTGAAAAAGGAAGAAATTAGTGACATTGATGATGCAGATGACTTGTCCGAAAAAATAAAGAATACTCAATTGGGGACAAGGAAGATCCACCTCGAAGAACTGCAGCAAACTGAAATTCAACATGCAAATCTTCCAAAAGAATGGAGACATAAGAAAGATCACCCTCTTGAGAACATTATTGGTGATCCATCTGTAGGGGTAAGAACAAGAGGTAATGTAATTCCTTGTGATTATTTAGCTTTTGTCTCTCAAATAGAGCCTAAGACAGTCAATGAAGCTTTAACTGATGAATCTTGGATAATAGCCATGCAAGATGAACTAAATCAGTTCAAGAGAAACCAAGTATGGTCACTTGTTCCTAGACCATCCAATCATTCAGTTATTGGCACCAAGTGGTGTTCAGGAATAAACTGGATGAGTCTGGAGTAATCTCAAGAAACAAGGCCAGACTGGTTGCTCAAGGCTATTCCCAAGAGGAAGGCATAGATTTTGATGAAACCTATGCACCTGTGGCTAGACTTGAGGCTATTAGAATTTTACTTGCTTATGCATCTGCATTAAATTTAAAATTATTTCAAATGGATGTCAAATCTACCTTTTTAAATGGTTTTATCAAAGAGGAAGTATATGTTGAACAACCTCCAGGTTTTGATGACACCAAATTTCCAAATCATGTATTTAAACTCCATAAGGCTTTATATGGTTTAAAGCAAGCACTTAGAGCCTGGTATGAAAGGCTCAGTACTTCTTATTAGATCATGGTTTCACTAGAGGTCAAGTAGATAGTACATTATTTATAAAATCAAAAGTCAAACATATACAACTTGTGCAAATATATGTAGATGATATATTTTGGATCTACTGATGAATCACTTTGCAAGTACTTTGAAAAGCTTATGCAGGGAGAATTTGAAATGAGTATGATGGGGGAGCTAAACTACTTCCTTGGATTACAAATCAAGCAAGGGAAGGAAGGCACCCACATCTGTCAAGCCAAGTACACCAAAGAGCTGTTAAAGAAATTGGATTTGAAGGTGCAAAGCCACTTTCAACGCCAATGAGCACATCAACCAGAATGGACAAGGATCAAAATGGTAAAAAGGTAGATCAAAAGAACTATAGAGGTATGATAGGGTCATTACTTTACTTAACAGCAAGTAGACCAGACATTTTATTTAGTGTATGCATGTGTGCTAGATATCAAGCAGACCCTAGAGAGTCTCATTTAATTTCTGTGAAAAGAATATTAAATATTTAGCTAGAACTCATGATTTAGGTCTTTGGTATCCAAAATCTTGTGAAATAAACTTAGTAGGATATTCTGATGCTAACTATGCTGGATGCAAAGAAGATAGAAAGAGCACCAGTGGTTGTTGTCAATTCTTGCAGGATGTCTGATATCTTGGTCTTCAAGAAACAAAACTCAGTAGCTCTATCAATAGCTGAAGCTGAATATGTTGCTACTAGAAGTTGCTGTACACAACTCCTATGGATAAAGCAACAACTTGAGGATTTCGGCATTCATATCAAGTCAATTCCACTACTGTGTGATAATACAAGTGCCATCAACCTCACCAAAAACCCAGTGCAACACTCGAGGACTAAACACATTGAGGTTAGATATCATTTCATTCGAGATCATGTAGCTAGTGGTAATTTAGAAATTTCTTTTATAGATACAAATGGTCAATTGGCAGATATCTTCACAAAAGCCCTACCTGAAGAGAGATTTACATCTCTTAGAAGGGATTAGGGATGTGCAATTTGTGAAAAGATTTCTGTATTTAAATTAGCATATAAAATTTTCAGATTATATGAATCTTCTCTCTCCCTCTGGCATTAAGCAAAACTCAGCTTATTTATTGTACTTGACCGCTAGTGTGTTAAAAGCAGTTTGACCCATCAAACCTTTGTCGCTTTCTGCCGTTTTTCTTTTGGCGCCTCCTCTTTCAATAAAGTATTATTATTTAGTCAAATTGTTGTGGGAACGACTCATCTCCCACCTTTACCCTTCTTTCTCCTTATCTGCTCACCCAAAGCCATGCCCTAACGATTCCGCATCGACTCTTTGCAAGATTTGAAGCCTCTCTTCTTCCCACGAAGAATCCCTTGAGGGCTTCCATCCCTTCCATCATCTCTTTTCTCCAGAACCTTTTCTCTCTCTACCATGGCCGCTCCAGTGATTTCCGGAAGTGTAGGGGGCTATAGTGCTGAAATTTGTCCCCTGAGCAGCAGGAAAGGTTTACTTTCGTCAAGACGAAGGTTTGCGAAAATAAAGCAGTGGATGTACTAAATCTAGAAAAGAATGGCATGAGCAGTATAGCAGAAACATTGAGAAGGATGCAGTGGTGGATATTGCCACTTCATCGAGGTAAGCTCCCGACCTGGTGAAAGCCTTTATGTTTGTCTAAGGTCAGAGGCGGATGGATCCCTTGTCTCTTCTGTAAAGGGTATCAAATTAAAGTAGATCATGAGCTTTTGCACATGTTGTTTGGGGTGAAGACTTCTGGACACAGTGGAGTTCACACAGTGAACGATCAAGCAAAGGGTCTTGGCATTATAGGTCCAGGTTTCAGGCTGAGAGACGGGAAATTGGATATCAATCAGATGACTGCATTCAACCGTTTACTTCATTTTATTATCTGCCAAATCATAGTTCCCCGCAGTGCCACCTTCTCAACTTGTACTAGGGCAGATTCGGATATGATGTTCTGGGTAATCCAGCAAAAGGAGATTAACATGGCTGAGGTCATGATGGAGAGAATGAAGTTTGCCCATGATCAAATTGGGATACAAAGAGCAAGTTGATTGTTCATTGCCTTATGCTCATCTACTTACCAAGATATTCAACATTTTGGAGTAAATCTATCTGGGGCAGTTGTGGAAAAGATGGGCCAGTCTATAAGGTCCAGGAACCTAAAGAAAAGTGGATTCTCAGTGCAGAATGGGATATGGACCAAGACCTCTATGGCAGAGGGAGAGGCCATCATTGGAGATGTTTTAGAGATTCCAGAAGAGCAGCAGATCCACCAGCAGAATTAGAGGTAGAATCAGTAGCAGTAGAACAAGAGCAGCAGAACCTGCATGGAAGAACAAGCAGAGATTTCAGGATCACCTATTATGGAGGTTGACTCTCGTCCTCCAGAAACTCCAATGGAGAAGCAGTAGCAGGTGTGGCAGATCCCTTGCCCACTTCCAGAGTTGCCTCTATTCTAAGAGAAGTGTTGGATTCCTTTCCTTCCACCTCAATTACTTCAGAAATAGGTGGACTTACAGAGACAGAAGCTATGGCACCAGGCCATATTGAAAGATCCAATGGAGAAAATATTATTTTTGAGGAGCCAACAGTTGCGCAAGGGGAAGTAGTGATGGTTGAAGCTCCTACTGAGGGGGAGCAAATTGCAAGTGTGTCTCAAGTATCTACTTCTGTGGCCGAGGGTCACATTGAAATGGAGGAAGCTTCTAGCCAAGTGGAGCCAATTAGAAGTGAGCCTCAAATGTCAGAATCAGTGGCAGAAGGCCACAGTGAGGACATTGTTTGGAAGAAGTTCCCACTATGGGGGAACAAGAAAATGTTGTTAAATCTGCTCCTATTCAGGGGAAGCAAGAGCTTGGTACAGAAGAAGCACATCACAGGGGAGCCCATTGAAAATACCCCTGTAAATGAAGGACCTAGTACAGGTCATGGTGAATTTGCAGAACCAGTACCTCAGAGAAAAATAAAGAGAGTGGTTCACAGAAGGCAAGGAAAGAGCCATAGGAAAGTTTATTTGAAGCCTGTTATGGACATACTAAAGGCTCAAGGAGATATATTGTCATCAGTTCAGTCCAGTGTCCAAGGCATTCTTGCCAGTCAAGCTACAGCCACTTCTGAACTGTCTTCAGTCCGAAATGCTATGAGGTGGTTCAACAAGGAATTGTCAGACATGAAGACCATGCTATCAGCAATTTCCAGGATAGGTGGACTTTCCCTTCTGCTACTCAGAGCAGACCAGCAGCTGTTCCTCGGCCACCAGGGCCACCAGCACAAGAGTCAGGGCCATCTGGGCCATCAGTGCAAGCTTCAGGGTCATCAGGACCATTTCATCAGGAATTTAGGCCATCTGGGCCGTCTGCAGTTGTCAGCGAAGGTCAAGCAAAAGGGAAAGAGCCAGTAGCAGCTACCAAGGCCCTTGAAACTTCTACTCTTGCAACTCCAATCCCCTCCTCACTTTCATCTTCTTCTACAGCCCCTCCAGCTCCACCAACCTTCAAACACCCTATGCCTTGCACCCAAATCTCATCCTCTATCATTCCATCTCAACCTTCCTTCTCTCCCACTTCCTCTCAAACCTCAGCTCCATCTTCACCTCTCTCTAAAACTACTCCAGTTCACCCATCTTCATCCTTCAATCCCAAACATCTCTTCTATCCTCCTACTCCTCCCTCTTCTGTCACTTTCATTCCGGAATCACCTCAAATTCACAGTGACTTTGACACTAATCTTCCATATGACTTTGAGAGAAGTACCCTCATCTCCATACTATCCACTTCCACTCATGTCCACAGGACTGATCCTCCCAGTCCTGCCAAGAAGAAGAGGAAACATTCATCCTCTGTCAGCATCCCTTCCACACCATTATTTCCTCCTCTTTAGTACTCTCTTACCCTCGACCCTCAGAGAAGATCCTCTTTAAGGAATACCTTCAAAGGTGTATCCTTTCCACTATCTATGGTATTCCCTTCCTCAACCTCTCTGAGCATCTAAACATTGTTCTTCCTCTTTGCCAGTTCTCCCACCTTCAAAAATCCAAAATCTATGAGGGGACTGAGTTCAAGACTGAAGCACAGTGGGCCAACGTCAAGGGAAACAAGCCTCAGTACTCTAAATACTTGACTGCCCGTGCAGAAACCCTTACCCATAGAGATCACCCACTCACTCTTCTGAGTGGTTCCTTCTTCGGCATAAGACCTCTTGGGGCCCATTCATTCTGAAAGAGATCAGGATAGCCAAGAACTTCCAGTTGTACAGTGATTTCTGCTACCTGAACAAGCTGCCTGAAGTCCAGTTCTACCAATTTCATTCAGCCATAGTGATTCTGAGATCAGAACATTCAATAAATCTTCCCCTCACAGTGGATTTTGCAAACCTCAAAGTTGACTCTCCAGTTCTTCTGCCGAAGCTACACTCCTTAGTGTTTGACTCAGATGCAGGCTCCCATGCTTTTGATATGTTTGCTAAGCAGATGGGCAGAATGTCAGCTAAGCGGGTAGTAGATTGCCTTCCTTTTTGCGGTTCATTTTCAGAGAATATCACTCTGGCCGAATTTCCTCCCAAGTTTTGGCTCCCTCATTTCTGAGTGTGAGAGGCTTTCTCCCTCCGTATGGGAAACGCTCTAAAGGACCCCATCTTCAGTTGCAAGCCATCAACAGTTCCTTGATCCGTCAAGATAAGCCTGTGCTCTCAGCAGAAGCCTTCTTGGATCTCAACTCCATAAATCCATTCAAGAGATCTATGTTCAGTGTGCATCCAGATATACTGCCTTCTATGCCTTAAAGAAGGATCTTCTTCATCAAAAGATTTTCTATCCAATCTCTCTGAATAGATTTCTCCATCGTGCCAGTTTTGGAAGAAGCACCTACTTCAGATTCATACTGGATAGAGATCAGTATGGAGAATTCCTGGAAGAGCAACGACATCTATACATTCAGAGGATCACTCCAGCCATGGGTCCTTCCTTCTCAGTTGCTCCTGGTGTTTCCACCAGACTTTGATGATATGGAGATCAAGGCATGGGCTGTCATTTCCCAGCATGCCTCTCTTTTGTCTCTGTTTTTATTTTACTTCTAATTAATCCAAAGCTTCTCTCTTCTTTGTCTCATAGACTATCTTTTTGCTTATTGACAAAAAGGGGAGAAGACTAAAGCAACTCTGAAAACATGTTTTTTCATTTATGCTGTTTAGTATATTTTGACTAAAGCAACTCTGAATAACATGTCTGTTTCATTTATACTGTTTAGTATATTTTGTCATCATCAAAAAGGGGGAGATTGATGACCAAACTTTCCCCATATAAATTAATTCACTTATGCACATTAGTTTTGATGATTAACAAAAATACTAATAAATTACTTGAGCCTTATGGACAGGAAATAAAAGTAAATGGAAGTTCAAAGACAGTCAGGTAAAACTCTCACTTCATTTCTTTCAAGTCATTGCAACGATTTCTTAAGATGTCATAACGATTTCTTAAGACCTCGTAACGATTTGCTCGTCGCAACGATTTCTTAAGTTGTCATAACGATTTCTTAAGACCTTGTAACGATTTGCTCGTCGCAACGATTTCTTAAGTTGTCATAACGATTTCTTAAGACCTCGTACGATTTGCTCGACGCAACGATTTCTTAAGTTGTCATAACGATTTCTTAAGACCTCGTAATGATTTGCACGTCGCAACGATTTCTTAAGTTGTCATAACGATTTCTTAAGACCTCGTAACGATTTGATCGTCGCAACGATTTCTTAAGTTGCAAAACGATTTTTAAGACCTCGTAACGATTTGTCTATCGCAACGATTTCTTAAGTGATCACATCGATTTCTGTAGAACTCATAATGATTTCTATATTGTTCATAACGATTTGTCTACCACAATGATTTCTTAAGTGATCACATCGATTTCTGTAGAACTCATAATGATTTCAGTATTCTTCATAACGATTTGTCTACCACAACGATTTTTTAAGTGATCACATCGATTTCTGTAGAAATCATAACATTTCTATATTATTCATAACGATTTGTCAACCACAACAATTTCTTAAGTGATCACATCGATTTTGTAGAACTCATAACGATTTCTGTATTGTTCATAACGATTTGTCTACCACAACGATTTCATAAGTACTTACAACGATTTCATTATGATTTAATGATTCTCTGTCATAACGATTTGCCTATCAACTTATAACGATTTCATAAGTCATAAGGCATCGGCTCTGTTCATATCGATTTTAATCAATTTCTTTAATATACGTTGAATAGTCAAAGTCGTGTCTCGCCTGTTTGACTGCTATGCATTCAATGCACTCTGAACGCATCTCTCATGCATGCAATGATATCTTCCACTATTGTGCTATTCTGTCTACATCTTTATTTTGACAGAAAGGAGCTTTGCTAAATATAGCAATATCTTTTCCAACTGTGACTAACAATCATGACAGCCCTAGCTGTCTCCTATGTATTATGATATGCTTGCAGATACCTGACAAGATTTATCTGTACAACGTTGGACATAAAAGATACAAGATATCAAACATTTCTTTGACGTGTACTAAAGGATAAAAGACTAAAGATCAAAAGCTTCCTTGCAGACCAGTCTAACATACACCAGAATGAGAGACAACGGTTCTTTAACGTTCAAATTTCAAGTAGAAGCTTAAATACAAGACTACAAGACTGAGAAGGACATACTTTTGAAGAGAACAACATTCTGTGATAGAGAATAGCCAATCCTTCAAGTCTTCAGTAGTTGAAAACAAGAGCGAAGCACTCCATTTCAATAGATCTCAGCTCTTTAGCTCTCTGTGTTAAAATAGAAATTCCTGTGAGAGTTAGTGAAGTCTTTTGAGAGAAACCAGTGTCAAAATCCTTTCTCTCTTGAGGCTTATTTGCTTCAGACTATAGCTGTTTGAGCTAGTTCCTGAAGCCTGTTCTTGTGCTTACTTTTATTAGTTTTATTCCCTTCTGTGTGAAGGAAGACCTGGTGGTATCCAGGGTGGTTGTATTTCCTTCTGTGTGAAGGAAGACTTGGTGGTATCTAGGGTGGTTGTTTTCCCTTCAGGTTGAAGGAAGACCGGTTGTGGCTGGGTAAGGATCCGTGAGGGGGATAGTACCCTTGATAGTGATATCCTGAGGTATTGCTCAGGGACTGGACGTAGGTCTCCTGTGGATAGGAGTTCCGAACCAGGATAAAATCCTTGTGTCTTGTGGCTGTGTTTTGTGCGTTTGCTGTTTCGTTTCCTTTAACTCTAACTTTCGTTTATGTTGTTGTGTAATCTTATTAGTGAACAGGTTTTAATCAAAGATCGAATTTTTAATAACCCATTCACCCCCCCTCTGGGCTAGCTAGCTGGGCAACATAGAAGTCGGAGTGTGGACTTCAACTTTCCAAAGTCGGAGTCTAAACTTCGAGTGTTCAGAAGTCCAGAAGTCGGAGTCCAAACTTCAACTGTTTAGAATTCGGAGTACAAACTTCGACTGTTCAGAAGTCGGAGTTAGGTGCCATTCAAACATAGTGTTTATACAGATATTTTTCTGTGATATTACTATAGTTCATTTGAGGATTATTTATGTTGATAGTTATGCACTCATTGAATGTTCAAACATATACATGAAATGCATGAGTTTTCAGATTAATATTAGAACATGATATGACATAAACATAAGATTTATTTAGTCATGAGTTTTAGTTATCACCAAAATATGAGATAAACAAAAGAGTGGTTCAACAATCTCCCCCTTTTGGTGATGACAAAACGAATGTGAATTTTCTTGAAATGAGATGCTTGAAACAGAAAATTCATAAAAAAAAAAAATACTCTCCCCCTTTTTGTCAATTACCAAAAAGGAAGGAACTTACCATTTGCATTTCGCCCTTGTAAAGACTTCTTACCAGTATGTTGAAGAAGAGGGGTTCAACAATATTTATCATGAACATGTAACTCCCCCTTAGTGTATGCTCCCCCTGAATGTGAGGCTTCCCCTTGTTGTGAGGCTCATTCAGATTTTTAGGAATTTTCACTAGTTGGTCTTGTTGTTTCTCTGACACCACTTGTTGGACCTCGGATGTGGCAACAAACTTTCTAGGGGGGGGGGTGAATAGAAAAGCTACAGAAATTCTGAAACTAAAACACAGAAATCGCAACTTAAAAAGTTTGGTTAGTGAATGTGATAGTGTGCGATAGAGAGTAGCAGTGCGGAAGCAAATATAAACAATCACACAAATGAACACAAGGAATTTTATCCTGGTTCGGTACTTCACAGAAGGAAGACCTACGTCCAGTCCCCAAGCAAAATCTTGGGATTTCACTAACCGAGGTACAATCCCCTCTTTTGATAGAACTTGATCATTGCAGGGGCCTTTTTCTGAGGCATCTTGGTTCATCTTTTTATAGAGCAACTTTGAACAGATCCGTTGAGAGATTGCCGTTGGAGTTCTGAATCCATTAGAGACTTATTGTAGAACGTTGCTGATCTCTTATTTATCTACTCTTCTTCTATCTAACAAACACTTAGTGTAGAGGGAAGTCTAGATATCTGCAGGCATAAAAGATAGAGTCAGACTAAAAAGGTCTTCTGACAACAGGCTCATACCTTGCCTTACTTCCATGTTTTCTGCTGACAACATCATACCTACATTGAGGGATAGACAACAAAAATATCTTCAGTCAGATAGAGAAATAATATGAGAAACATATGAAGTTTATTTGAACTTTCATTGGGAGCCAAAGACATTTTGAAACATTTGAAATATAGAGGAAATCGATGTTTATGTATAATAGTAATCGATGTGAATCGATGTTCTAATGAAATCGATATTTCAATGTAATTCATGTATGTAATTGATGTTTGTGCAATCGATGTTAAAACCAAATCGATGTTTAATTGAAGTCGATGTTCTGAAATTGATGTTTAACCGAAATCGATGTTTTAATGAAGAGGATGCTTAAGTGAACCGTAATCGATGTGAAAACATAATTGACGTTGACTTAAATATTAATAGATGTGAAAGCATAATCGATGTGAAAGTAAAGTCGATGTTCATGTAATCGATGTGAACATGTAGACTTTGACTCTATAGAAGTTGGAGTGTGGACTTCGACTTTCCAAGAGTCGGAGTCTAAACTTCGACTGTTCAGAAGTCCCTAAGTCATAGTCCAAACTTCGACTGTTTAGAAGCCGGAGTACAAACTTCGACTATTCAAAAGTCGGAGTACAAACTTCGACTATTCAGAAGTCAGAGTTAGGCGCCATTCAAACATAGTGTTTATAACAGTATTTTTCTGTGATATTACTATAGTGCATTTGAGGATTATTTATGCAGATAGATATGCACTCATTGAATGTTCAAACATATACATGAAATGCATGAGTTTTCAGATTAATATCAGAACATGATATTACATAAACATAAGATTTATTAGTCATGAGTTTTAGTTATCAAGAAAACATGAGATAAACAAAAGAGTGGTTCAACAATCTCCCCCTTTTGGTGATGACAAAACTCATGTGAGTTTTCTTGAAATGAGAAGTTTGAAACAAAAAATTCATAAATAAAATACTCTCCCCCTTTTTGTCAATTAAGCAAAAAGGAAGGATCTTACCATTTGTATTTTCTCCCTTGTGAAGACTTCTTACCAATATGTTGAAGGAGAAGGGTTCAACAATATTTGTCATGAACATATAACTCCCCTTGAATGTGAGGCTCCCCCTTGATGTGAGGCTCATTTAGATTTTTAGGAATTTTCACAGGTTGGTCTTGTTGTTTCTCTGATACCACTTGTTGGACCTCGGATGCGGTAGCAAGCTTTCTAGGGGGGGGGGGGGGGGTGAATAGAAAAACTACAGAAATTCTGAGACTAAAACACAAAAAATCACAACTTAAAAACTTATGTTAGTAAATGTGATAGTATGTGATAGAGAGTAGCAGCGCGGAAGCAAATACAAACAATCACACAAATGAACACAACAAAATTTTTCCTGGTTCGGTACTTCATAGAAGGAAGACCTATGTCCAGTCCCCAAGCAAAATCTTGGGATTTCACTAATCGAGGTACAATCCCCTCTTTTGATATAACTTGTTCATTATAGGGGCCTTTTTCTGAGGCATTTTGGTTCATCTTTTTATAGAGCAGCTTTGAACAGATCCTTTGAGAGATTGCCGTTGGAGTTCTGAATTCGTTAAAGACTTATTATAGTCGTTGCTGATCTCTTTCTTTATCTACTCTTCTTCTTCTTCTGTCTAACAAACACTTGGTGCAGAGGGAAGTCTAGATATCTACAGGTACAGAAGATAGAGTCAAACTAAAAAGGTCTTCTTACAAAAGTCCCATACATTGCCTTACTTCCATGTTTTCTGCTGACAAAATCTCACCTACCTTGAAGGATAGACAGCAAAAAGATCTTTAGTTAGACAGAGAAATAATAAGAAAAACATATGAAGTTCATTTGAACTTTCATTGGGCGCCAAAGACATTTTGAAACATTTGAAATATAGAGGAAATCGATGTTAAAGTATAATAGTAATCGATGTGAATCGATTTTCCAATGAAATAGATGTTTCAATGTAATCGATGTTTAAACCAAAATCGACGTTTCAATGAAATCGATGCTTAAGTGAAGTCGATATTCTAAAATTGATGTTTAAACTGAAATCGATGTTTCAATGAAGTCGATGTTTAGGTGAACCGTAATCAATGTGAAAGCATATCGATGTGAAAGTAAAGTCGATGTTCATGTAATCGATGTGGACTTGTAGACTACAACTCTATAGAAGTCAGAGTGTGGACTTCAACTTTCCAGAAGTCGAAGTCCAAACTTTGACTCTTTAGAAGTCAAAGTCTAAACTTCGACTCTTCATAAGTCCAAAAGTCAGATTCCAAACTTCGACTGTTCAGATGTCGGAGTACAAACTTCGACTGTTCAGAAGTCGGAGTATAAACTTCGACTGTTCAGAAGTTGGAGTTAGGCGCCATTCAAACATAGTGTTTATAACAAATATTTTTCTGTGATATTACTATAGTGCATTTGAGGATTATTTATGTTGATAGTTATGCACTCATTGAATGTTCAAACATATATGCACTCATTGAATGTTCAAACATATACATGAAATGCATGAGTTTTCAGATTAATATCAGAACATGACATGACATAAATAAAAGATTTATTTAGTCATGAGTTTTAGTTATCACCAAAACATTAGATAAATAAAAGAGTGGTTCAACACCCTGGAGATAGAGTGCACTTCCTTTCTTATCTTGTTCTTGTGAGTGTGGATTCATAATCTTTACTTAAGCCATTAATGTAAAAAGTTAACTAAAGTGTAAATCATGTCGTTATGCTGCCGAAATTATCTCTCGACTATTGTTATCATGAAATCATGTTCACATGACTTGCTATTCTGTTGACATCATCATCATGAACGTGATACTACAATTGCTTACATCTTGAAACTCTTGTTATTTAGCATTAATGACTGTGGGTATCCACATTTGAAATTAAGTGAGATGCTGATCGGGCACGGCGCGTGTCCAAGGGCTCCAGTCTAGCCCCAATGACAGAGAGTCATAAATTTACTGTTAACCATGAGGTATATTGATTACTGGCGTCGCATCTGCACTGGGAGTACTTGCATGTTGAATGCTAGATACGATAACCACATACATGTGTCCAAGTGTGCATTCCAAGGTGGATCTTTCTTTGATGCATGTTAGTGGCTTCGTGCCTAATTATTGTTACATGTTAAAAGTTCATGCTCATACATGTTTGCTTGTTTATGTGATATGGCCATCTTGTATTTTTGCAATTAGTGATATCTGTGTTCTCGAAAACTTTTGCCATCAAGTGATATCTTACATGCTTGTGCAAATGGATCATTTGCTAGTGCCATCTTGTTACCTTATTCTAGATCTTGCTCTAACATTATCGCTCCATCTATCATGTTCATGTATCGTGTTTAATGAGATTTATTATTCATGCATATCTTGATAATCGTGCTTACCTAGTCCTAAATTGCTAATCACTTATATCATTGCCCGCATATTGAGATATAAATCCTACTGGGTTAGTTTGCTCATTCCCTACTTTTAACCTTCTAGGTGACTCTGAAGTGCGTGAGGAAGACCAAGTCGAGGATGGGAATGCGACCAAGTGATGAGCGTTCCAACATATGTGTTATCCATTGTTTACCTTGAGAGTAGTTACATGTAGTAGGTAGTGAGCTTATCTGTAATTTTCCTTTTATTGAGTCGTAGTCCTGTTATTCAACAATGAAGAGTTGTGTTAGTTCTAACTTGAAACAATGAGTTGGAGATTTGAATACAAGCATTGATGAGTTCATTATTTGAGTCCCATTATGATACACATTTAGTGCTTGCTAGCTAGAGGCTTATTTGCCGATTGCTCACGTTTTGGAATGTTGACTTTAAATTCTTCAAATATTATCCGCTGCAAAATTTTCGAGACATGACAATTTAGTGGTATCAGAGCCTAGGAAACAGTAAGAGTACTTAAGTCCTGGGTTTAAGTGACACAATAGAACTTTTGTCATAGATCATACATATAGTACCTAGTGAGAAGGGGTGGAGATGGGGAAAATATGTTAGAATGAACTAAGCACTCCTACCCATTCATCCTTCCAATGTATCTAGAGACATTAATTGGTTTCTATCCTTTTCTTAGGAACATCATAACTCTTACACTCATATAGCAATGACACGCAATCAGTGGCAGGCTATGCAAGAAACCGTAGCAACATTAAATCAGGCATTACAAAATATAGTTCAGGCTGGAAATCAAGTAGCAGCAGCCTGGAATGGAGCTGCCAATTTACATCACAACTTCAGGTGTATGAATCCTCCTCGCTTCATCAGATCTCCTGACCTGGATGAGGCTGAAAACTGGCAAGAAGAGATAGAACGGATCTTTCCAATCATGCAATGCACTAACAGGGAGAATGTGATACTTGCTATGTTTCTATTTAGCAAGTATGCTAGGGCTTGGTGGAAGGCCTCATCGGCTCACCTGCCTAATGAAGCGGAATTGGAATGGGCAAGATTCCTAGAAATCTTCCGAGGAAAATACTTTTCGAAAAGAGTGAAAGAAAAGAAAGCTACGAATTTGCCACACTCAAGGAAAAGAGTCTGTCTGTGGCTGAATATGAAGCCCAATTTTCCCGCCTGGCTGTGTATGCCACACACCTGGTGGGCACTAAAAGACTGAAGGCGAATAGGTTTATGGATGGTCTTAGAACCATGTTCATTGACAAGCTCGGACCTCATAACATCCAAACATATACCAAGATGGTCCAGAGCCCAACTAGTGGAGGACACCATGGCTAAAGTAGAAGGCATGAGGGGGAAAGACATCTCTAAGCCGGTGTTTGTCGAGAAAGGGGCAGCCAATACTGCGGCCACTTTTCGAAACAACAACAACACCAACAACAACCAATACAACAACAATAAAAGGCCAAGCATTGGGAAAGATCATAGTATAGACAAGAAGGTCAAGACAGAAGGAAGGCAGTTGGCTAAGAACTACAGATTCTGTGACAAGCCAGGACACCGAGTAGAAGAATGTTGGAAGAAGCTCGGAGCATGTCTGAGGTGTGTTCGTAGAGACCACCGTATACCTGACTATCCTATGCTGAAGGACCAGCAATGAAAGGCCCAGAATGTGCCACAACGTCAGGGACGCCTCTATGCGGTGATAGAAGCTGACTTACCCGAGGAAGGGGGCATGGTGGAAGGTACCGTTCTTATTCACTCTCAACATGCTTTTGTTCTAATTGATACTGGAGCTGCATATTCTTTCATTTCCACCACATTTGCTGCAACTTTACCCATTTAATTTGCCCCTATGAAGTCTAAGATAACTGTAGCTTCTCCACTTGGCTCGGAATCTAAGCTCACACACTACCTACCAAATTGTGAAACCATGATTGGAGGGCACAATCTCCCTGCCAATCTCATTTGTTTAGATATGAAGGGCTATGATGCCATATTGGGTGTCGACTGGTTGATCGAATATGATGCCGATGTAAATTGCCATCATAGTAGGGTCACCTTTAAAAGAGCAAACCTTCCAACCATTTCACTACTGGGAACCCGCTATCACAAACACCCTATCATGATATCATCCCTCAAGGCTTCCAAGCTAATCAACCAAGGTTGTGACGCTTTCCTAGTTTCGGTCACAAAAACTGAAAAGAAGAAACCCATTCTAGAAGATATCCCCATACCTAGGGAATACCTCGATGTCTTCCCACAAGACTTACCTGGCATACCACCTGAACGGGAGGTGAACTTCACTATTGAGTTACTCACTGGGCAGCCCCTGTTTCCAAAGCACCATATCGTATGTCCCCTACTGAATTGTAGAAGCTAAAAAGACAGATCCAAGAACTGTTAGATCAAGGCTTCATCAGGCCTAGCACATCTCCTTGGGGAGCACCTGTACTGTTTGTCAGGAAGAAGGATAGAACAATGAGGCTTTGCATTGATTACCGTCAGTTAAATCAGTTGACAATAAAGAATAAGTATCCACTCCCCCGCATCAATGAGCTGTTTGATAAGATCTCCGGTGCACAATACTTCCCCAAGATTGATCTATGGTCAGGCTACCATCAGCTAAGAATCAAAGAAGAGGATATACACAAGTCAGCATTCCTGAGTAGATATGTAACGCCCGGACGCGAAATATCAGCGCAGAATTATAGTTATTTAAATAGTATCAAGCGATGAATAAACATTCACCATTTCACAATTGGAATAACGCCAAAAAAAATCCAACTTCATTAATAATTCCTCATAACACTATTACATCCACTAATCAAAGCCAAAACTAGGGCCTAGAGTACTTTATTCAAATCCAGACTATGGCAAAATGACTAACTGACGACTAACTAATCTAACTAATAAGTAGCGGTTGTCGAGACTGGTCACTCTTGAGCATCCTCCTCAATCCCTTCCTCGTGAGTGTGGTAATCTCCATCAGACTCACCTGAATCACATGAAATAAATAGTGTAGGATGAGCGATAAATGCCTAGTAGGACTTAATATCTCATATAAACAGGCATACTTTAAGTGATTAATGTCTTATAAGGCAGGATAACTAGAGAGCAGTCATGCAGTAGTAAAGTAACGATGGCAAGAGAATGATAGCACTTGTATATGGAAAATAGCACAACAAGTATGATAACGGATTGGCCATAGAACGATATAGCACGTAAAGTTGCACAACGGTGTACTAGTAACGATAGCACTTGTACAAATAACACTTGTATTGATTGATTGATTGTCATAGATTAAATCTTGATAGTTTAAATGACGCTGAGTGCATGCCGTACACACCCTGATCATTTTAACTCCAGTGGGTAAATGGCACTTTTCGGGCGCTCTCCCTAGGACCAGATCGGGCCCTATTGCCTAGCATAGTCGTGTTTCTTATCTTAGACAATCAATTGTATGGCCAAAAAGAGTACCAGCAATAGATGAGAGTAATAGACGAATAGATGAGAGAGTAGACATAAAGTAACATACCAGAGTATAAAGATAGTAGAAGAGAACAAGGAAATATTCGAAAAACAACAATAAGCAAGAGATAGTAACAGTGGCACAGCACTAGGTCATGTGCCGACAGCCCGGTAGAACTCACAACTGCCCACTAGTTGTGCTATAAACATAGACCAGAGGTCCGGCGTGATCCCAAGGTAAGAAGGAAACACACTAAGGCCATTGGATCATGCTGATCCCTAGGGTGTATAGACTTTTAAGGGTACAACCAGCTCGTCGGCAATGGATGTCTGCCAAAGCCAAGAAGATTTACGGAGGCCTTGACAAGGAGTACCTGATCCAGTCAGGAGTATTCCCAACGGAGAGGTGGTCCAAGTCAAGAAAGAAGGGTGTAACGAAACGTTGTCTGTCTTGCCTCGAGTGCTCGAAGGCAGAGGAACGCGATAACGGTGTACAAAGCACGCGAATAAAACAAAGACAAGTGTTATTAAAGTAATTGGGAGATTAAGTGAATAATTATACTTAATTATCAGATAGATTATTGAATAATTTAATAGGGTCACATGGCAAATATTAATGTTTAGTGTGTGCAAGTGTAAAGAAATCATGAGAGTATGATTAATCGTGCACATGGCTTTCAATTAATGGGATTTATGTAAATATTGCCTATGATTAATTAACAGGTCGTAAATGTTCATAACAGTGCATAATTTATTGGATCTCTTATTTTGATGATGCCTAAATATGATTCATTAATATATTGAAATCATGTTTATCATGCTTAAATTCATATCTCACAATGTTTCCTTCATGTATAGCTCAAAGAAAAGGACAGACATGCCAGTGGTGTCGACACAGTGCCATGTGGTGTCGACACTAGTTCACTATCCCAGAAGAAGATTTCTAAAGACATGCTAGTGGTGTCGACACAGTGCCCTGTGGTGTCGACACTAGTTGACTGTCCCAGAAGGTCATTTCCCAGCCAGGAACCTGTGTGTCGACACACAACTTTGTAGTGTCGACACACTTTGGACTTTTTCTCCAGATCTGAAATGCCAAGCCACATGTATGACTTTGGTAAAGGCTTTTTGGGTGGGAATTTCTATGCTCCCAATTCCCAAGATATTTTGTGGACCCATGGGGCTATAAATACCCCTTATCCACTTGGCTTTTGGAGAATCATCCATCGGGACACACATCTGCTTTTCCAGAACTCCAGAGTATTCCAGCCGACTTCTGAAGAAGGCTTCATCCCGACAAATTGCTCCCAGATCTGAAGCAATTGATGTCTTGAGCACCTTGGATGATCCATTTAAAGAAGAATTTCGAGCCATCAGAGTCTTCTTTCTGGAGTTGAGGTAGAAGAGCTTGTTCCCAATCTTGAAGACTAAACAGGGACCTTCGAACCAGTCCTCTTTAACCTGGATTCAAATTGTTCTATCTGGTTCTTCATTTCAACTTACTCTATTGAAGTGTGTGTGTTGTGAAATTGGTGCAATCCTTGTGCCCAATTTCATGTGTATGTCGATTTGTGAGATTTCTGAATCTCATAGTGTGTGTGTTGTGGTGTATCATTTCTGAACCGGCAAGATAAGCCACATTTGTGTGTGTGTGTGTGGATGGTGGATGTAGGATACACTGTTGTGAAATCCGAACCACCCCAAATCTTCTTGTTCTTGTGGTTTGATCATATCTTGCGGTAGATGCTTGGTAGGCTCATTAGTATTTCACCATTCAACTTGTCAAAATTGCTCAGAACTGTGGATGAGTTTCAGATTCAAGTCTTAAATCGATTTCGCAGAAGTTTAATTGAGTGAAATTTAAAATTCAGAGAAATCTATTCAACCCCCCCTTCTAGATTTCTTCATAGCAGTTTTTCTGCAACATTTCATTTGGTATCAGAGAAAGGTTCTCATTGCACTGAAAGTGTTTAATCTAACGATCAAAAGTCTAGTGCTATGGAAAACATCAAGGGGTTTATTGTTGAGGGTCATTCTGTTACTAGGCCTCCTTTCTTTGATGGATCTGATTATGCTTATTGGAAAAATAGGATGCAAGTGTTTCTGAGAGCTCAGGACTATGAGCTCTAGAAAATTGTTGACAAGGGACCAGATGAACTTTCTGAAGATGAAAGCTTATGACCAAAGATCAGATCAAGAAATCAACACTAAGCTGGAGTGCCATGAACATGATGCAGTGTGCCATCTATCCCAAGGAGTACTCAAGAGTATCTTCTTGCAAATTTGCTAAGGAGATGTGGGACAAGATACAACTCATTTATGAGGGAACTTCGGAGGTAAGAGAGACCAAGGCAAGTATTTTAGTCTCAGAATATGAAATGTTCAGAATGAAGAGTGATGAGACTATTTATGAGATGTTTGCTAGATTCATGCTTTTGGTAAATGGTCTTAGAGGTCTAGGAAATGATTATTCTAATAGTGATCTTGTTAGGAAAGTCCTTAGATCACTTCCATCAGCCTGGCACACAAAAGCCACTGTAATTGAGGATTCAAAAAATTTGTCAACCATCCAACTAGATGAGCTAATAGGTTCACTCATGACATATGAGATAAATCTAAAAAGAAATGCATCTATGACTACATCTAAGAAACCCATTGCTTTAAAAGCTTCATCTAGTTCAAAAATTGTTGCTGATCAATCTGATGAAGATGATGAGTCTTCTCATAATGAGAATGATGAAGAATTGGCCTTACTGACAAGGCAATTCAAAAGGTTTTTGAGAAAGAAAGGGAAAGGTAAGCTCAAACCCTTCATCAAAAAGGAAGTCTTAAAGAGAAATGATTTCAACAAAAAGGTGGAAACCAACAAAAAGAGTGATATTATTTGTTATGAGTGCGGGAAACTAGGACACATGAGAGGGGAGTGTCCTGATTTGAAGAGGAAATTGAAGAATCAAATGTTTAAGAAGACAAGGGCAATGCTGGCCACATGGTCTGATGAAGATGAGGAAGAACAGGAAGTAGATGAATCTGATGAGGAAGAAGTGACATGTCTCATGGCTAGACATGAAGAAAACACTGAAGTAAGTTCTTCTTTTGAAGACTTTACCATTGATGATTGGGAAGAAGCATATGCTGTTTTGTTTGAAAAATTGTGTGAACTAAAATCTGATAATAAAACCTTGAAAGAGAAGATAAACAACATATTGCACAATCCTCAAGAGTATGTACAAATAAATATTTTGAATGTTGAAATTGTGAACATGAAAAAAGAACAAGAGTGTTTGAATGAACAAATTGATGCCATTAAAGAAAGATGTCAGTTGATTGAAAAAGAAAAACAAATCTTGTTAGATGAAAATGAAAAACTCAAAAAAGAAAAGGAAGTAATTCAAGAGGAACTGAAGACTGTCCAGAATGAACTGAATGACAAGAAAGAAACATTGTCAAAATTTGTTAAAGGCAAACAAAACCTAGATGCTATTTTAGGAGTTCCGATGAATCCTACTAAGCATGGCCTAGGTTATCAGTCTGTAAATAATAAGAAATTTGGACAAACCATGATAACCTCATTTGTTCAAGGAAGCACTGCCTATGGCAATTCTGAAAAGAACATCAAAGAAAAATCAAAAACAAAAATTCAAAGTCAGGTCAAAAACTCTAGAACATAATTCAAACATGAAAGAATTCAAGCCAAAAATCAACAAGATTTAAAATCCAGTGTTAGACCAACTTTAAATCCAAAGAATAATGAAAATCTTTAAGTTGGTTCAAAACCCTACATCAAAAAGAATAAAGGTTTCACACCACAAAGGATCATGATGTGCACAAACTGCAAAAAATCTGGTCACACTGATGAAAAATACAGATCAAAAGCAAAGAAGATAAAGCAAATCTAGATTCTAAAACATCTTGTTGCTGAGTTGAAACCACTGATGGCACCCAAAGCAATTTGGGTACCAAAATTCTCCTTCTACATTTTTTTTTGCAGGAATGTCTTATAGCCCACAAGAAAGATAAGTGGTACCTTGATAGTGACTATTCAAGACATATGACTGGAGATAAAGAAAAAATTTCCACATTGATTGAAAAAGATGGTGGACAAGAGATTTTTGGAGGTAAGAACAAAGGACAAATCATTGGAACAAGAAGAATTGGTAAGAATCCTTCAAACACAATTGAGAATGTCTTGCTTGTTGAAGGTCTTGATCATAATCTTTTAAGTATCAGTCAATTGTGTGACAAAGGCCTTAAGGTAATTTTCAATTCTGAATCATGCGAAATTGTTGAAAAAGATTCTGGCAAAATAAAATTTCTTGGTCATAGAATTAATAATGTTTACTTGTTTGATTTAAATGATCATAAACATGAAAATCTGTCTTGTTGCCAACCAGCATGATCTATTTCAATTGTGGCGTAGAAGGTTAGGTCATGCTAGTGAAAATGTTCTGAATAAATTTCTAAGACATGCTCTTGTGAATGGCTTACCAAAAATGAAGAAAAAGAAAAATACAATTGTATGTGCTTCATGTACCCAAGGTAAACAAACTAGGAAACCATTCAAATCTGTTGCACCCTTAATCACTTCCAAACCCTTTGAATTGTTACATATGGACTTATTGGGTCCAACTAGGACACTCAGTCTTAGTGGACATAGATTTGGATTTCTGATTGTGGATGACTTCTCTAGATTCACATGGATTTATTTTTTATCTCACAAGAGTGACACTTTAGAAAATTTCAAAGAATTTGTTGATAAAATTGAAAATGCAAAAACAAATAAAATCCACTCCATTCTTACTGACCATGGCGGAGAATTTGACAATAATTTATTTTTTGATTTTTGCAGAAATAAAGGAATTGATCACAAGTTTGCTTCTCCAAGGACCCTTGAACAGAATGGAATTGTTGAAAGGAAGAATAGGACATTAGTGGAGATGGCAAGAACCTTGTTGATTGAAAGTCAGCTTCCAAGAAAATTCTGGGCAGAAGCTGTCAACACTTCATGTTATGTCCTTAACAGGGTAATGGTAAGACCAGTCCTTAAGAAAACTTCCTATGAACTCCTGAAAGGTAAGAAACCTCACATTGCATATTTTAGAGTTTTTGAATGTAAAGTTTTCATTCATAACAATAGCAAGTAGGATCTAGACAAATTTGAAAAGAAAAGTGATGTAGGCATCTTTCTAGGATACTCTGAAAATTCAAGGTCATATAGAGTTTTTAATAATGAATCAAAAATTGTGGAGGAAACTCCTCATGTCATATTTGATGAAAATATTGAAAAATCTACTGACCATGATTTGTACAGGAATCAAGAAGAAGATGTTGACATTCTTATAAAAGATCTAGATCAATCTGTGGAGAATGAAGACATTGCTGAACCTGAAGCTGAGTCGACACTACAGGACATTGAGTCGACACCAGAACAGGTAAGTACAGCAACAAGAGGTAATTTCACATACTTTAAAGACCATCCACTTGAGAATGTTGTTGGAAATGTTCATGACAAAGTCCATACAAGATCTCATTTCAGAAATATCATTGAACAAGATCATATGACTTTTATATCTCAAGTAGAACCCAAAAACATTGAAGAAGCATTAAAAGATAATTCTTGGATAGAAGCAATGCTTGATGAATTGAATCAATTCAAAAGAAATAATGTTTGGAGTCTAGTTCCCAAAAATCCTAAAAATTCAATAATTGGAACTAGATGGGTGTTTAGGAATAAATTGAATGAAGAAGAAAAAATTGTGAGGAATAAAACAAGACTGGTTGCTAAAGGATATAATCAAAAATTTGGAGTTGATTTTGAGGAGTCCTTTGCACCAATAGCTAGATTAGAAGCAGTGAGAATTCTATTAGTATATGCATGTTCCAAAAACTTCAAATTGTTTAAGATGGATGTGAAAACTGCCTTTTTGAATGGTTACATAAAAGAAAAGGTGTTTGTTACTCAACCTCCTGAATTTGAAGATCATGATAAACATAACCAGGTGTATAAACTGCATAAAACTCTTTATGCTTTGAAACAGGCTCCAAGAGCATGGTATGACAGATTGAGCAGTTTTCTGGTTAGTAAAATTTTTTCAAGAGGTAAAGTGGATCAAACTCTTTTCATAAAATCAGTCCACAATCATATAATTGTAGTTCAAGTATATGTGGATGATATCATCTTTGGTTCCACTAATCCTTCACCGTGTGAAGAATTTTCCAATCACATGCAAAGTGAATTTGAAATGAGTCTCATGGGAGAATTACAATTCTTTCTTGGTTTGCAGGTCAGACAACTTGAGGACGGATTCTTTATAAAGATTTGCTTAAAAGATTTCACTTTGAACAAGCTAAACTAGTATCAACTCCGGTATGATTGGAACTCTTTTGTATCTTACTGCAAGTAGGTCAGATATTCAATTTAGTGTATGTCTTTGTGCTAGATTTCAGTCTAGTCCAAAGGAAAGTCACTTGCTTGCAGTTAAGAGGATTTTTAGATATCTCTGTGGAACTTGTGATTTGGGTTTATGGTATCCAGTTGGATGTCATGCTAATTTGATTTCATACTCTGATGCTGATTATGCTGGATGTAAGCTTGATAGAAAGAGTACTAGTAGATATTGTCAATTCTTAGGGAATTGCATGATAACATGGGCATCCAAAAAGCAACACTCGCTTGCACTTTCTACTGCAGAAGCAGAATATGTTGCTGCAGGAAGTTCTGCAGCTCAAGTGTTGTGGATTAAAAGTCAATTGCTTGACTACAATATTGATATTGGATGTTCATCTATCATGTGTGACAATACTAGTGCAATCAATCTTTCCAAAAACCCAATTCAACACTCTAGAACAAAACACATTGAAATCAGGCATCACTTTCTTAGGGATGAAGTTGCAAACAAAAACATTGAATTAGAATTCATTCCTACTGAAAAAAAATTGCAGATATTTTCACAAAACCATTGGGTGAGGATAGGTTCACATCTTTAAGAATAGAATTTGGAATATGCAACATGGAATACAAACTGAAAAACAATCTAATTTCTTAATGTAAAGATCACGAGGTATATCAAATAGTGATTAGTGGAAGAACAAGTTATGCTTGTTTGAAAACTGTCATTATGTGTTGAGGGAAATCCTCCGCCAAGTACCCATTATCTATCATGTGTAAAAATCATTATTAAATTTTTTAAAAAAAATGATTGCTCTTCTTGCTGTGGATAATTCTTTTATGAAATAAGTTTGTACTTGAATGATAGTTTGCTGAAATTCAGTATGCATGATTTGAATGTTGAATATTTCATTGATGCACTTATTGAGGGGGAGCATTACTGCTTGAGTAGCAAAGGTAAGTTTAGAAATATGATGTCAAGAGAATTAGAATTGTACATGAAGCCTGTTTGAGAACAAGATTTTTTGGCTATTCAGGAAATGCTGAAGTGATGTGAATTGTTATGAAGCTTCTGAGTTGTGAATGAATCTCTCACTGAATTCTATCAAACTCATGTTCATCCATGCAGTCATCAGCTCTTTAATCTCAATTTCATTTAATTCTTTTGACCATCTTAACCATTCTTTCATTGAAGAAGGATTCTCTTTACTTTTGATGAAGAAAATAGATGAGATCAATAACTCAGGGGGAGCTAAAGACTTCATTGCCCTTTTCTCTCATCAAAACCAAAATTGATTCAGTGTGTTGATGAATATCTAATATATGAAATGCTCATTAATTCTTTTGAAGAAAATAAGGATTGATTTCTTACTTGCTATAATATGTTCTGTCATTCAACACTCTCTTATACACTGAACTCCTCTTGTAATTTAATTTCTTTTATGGACTTTTGCTCAATTCTGTATTGAACTTACTCTCTTCTTTCAAGACTGATAAAAGGTAAAATTGTGTCAAAAGTCTCAATGTTCATTTTCAAAACGCTTTTCTAATAGAGCAATGGCGCCATAACACTAAGAAACTGCACACCTTCACAAAAAAAAAAAAAAATGAAGAGCCATGTATGTCATGAGGTGCTGTGTTATCTCTTTTCTAAGGGGTAAATCAAAATTAAAAGAACAAATGTTAACTGAGTAACTGGAAATATTGGCATCTGATAAACGTATATTTCCATGTAAAAAGGTTTTCATTCACCTCTTGAAGCAGGATAATTAGTAAATATTTAGTAACCAGGGATTCTGGTGTGTGAAAAACATGTATACTTGAGTGAAAAGGATTTACTATATTTGAATGCTGTTTGATTAAAAGTTAAAGAAAATTCAATCAAAGAAAGTGAACAGCTAAACCTAAATCAATCTTTTAAGAGTGTTTAACTTCAATATAAATTGCCTTAATCCTAAAGAAATCACATTACTCTAGGTTAAGTAAAGTGTAAAGACTAAAATTAACTACATAGAATATTTATATCACTTAAGCAATCATTCCAATCCTTCAGAATTTCTTAATGATCAATCTCATGCCAGATATCTTTCAACCAGTGAATAAAATGATGGGACTATGATGAAAAATTGGAAATGATCACTTTAACATATTAAAAATCCCAGATTAATTGATTTCAGATATGACTCATCATATTAAAGGTTTCCCTTCTCATTCCTTTCAAAAAACTCTAATTTTTATCAGGTGAGGTCGACACACAACAATCTTGTGTCGACACTAGAGTGTTTGTCAGGTCGACACACTCTCCTTATGTGTTGACACACCTGGGCTTGACTAGCGGCTCATGATTAGGGTAAATGATCCGGGGGTTCATCTTATCCCCTTCTTGAGGTGTCGAAACCCCTCTTTCTATACCCTAAATCCCATGTTGACCCTACCACTTGCTCTTTCCACTCTATTTGAAATCCTCCCTCCTTCCAACTCCCCAGGAACTGATCCCTTGTGTTCCCGCGTTCTTCTTCTCCAACCTTCCATTCTTCTTCTCTTCTCCTCCTTCCCTCCATCATGGCTCCCAAGCAGACTCCCAGGAGAGGGTCAAAGACCAGGGCGGCTGCAAAGGGCATAGTTATTGAAGAGCCTCAACCAGAGAGAAGAAGCAAGTTTCGGCATGATCCATCAAAGAAGGGTGAGGTGTCTCCTTCAGGAACTCCATCTAGGCGGGGAAGGCTGTCTCCTCTGAGTAAGGCAAGTCTCTCATGCCCTCTCGATACCCTAGGAGAAAGCTTCTCCTAGATTCAAGAAAGCTTCTCCCAGATTCAAGAAAGCGTCTCCCAGATTCAAGTGATTCCAATGAAGATGACTCATCCTCAGAATCATCTAGTTCATCTGGGACGCAAGCAGTCACCCCATCTCAGATTGCAACCGAGGGGAGATCAATTCTTAAGCCTAGGGCTGTAGAATTATCTAATGAAGCTCTTGCAAATGCATTTCCAGAACTTATACCCTTCTTTGAATTTCCAGGGTGGTTGAAGTTTATTTTAGAATTCAGAACTTTTTATCCTCGTCTAGTTCAAGAGTTCTATCTGAATATGGTGGATGATTTAGAAGGTTTCGAATCTGAGGTCAAAGGCATTTCTATTCTTTTCACTTCTGAATTAGCTTCTAAACTTTTTCACTTTCCAAATAATGGTGAGGACTGGAGTGAATTTGAGTTCAATCTTCATGAAGCCTACACTCTTCTTACTGGTCTTCCACATGATTAAAAGGATTCTAGGCAAACTCATGTCACAAGGTTCAACACCAACACCTTTCCTCCAGTCTTCGTTTAGTACATCACATCCTTACCACCATTATTACACCACAGGGTGCTGGTAGAAATAGATTGACAGATAATCAAAGATTTGTGATGTATAGCATGAAGAAGAATGTGAAAATCAATTTGATTATAATAATGACTCAAATCATGTCTGAAACAATAAGGAAAGATCTTCACCAATCCTTGCCCTATGCAGCACATCTCACAGCTGTATTCAAACATTTTGGAGTCTCCCTGGTGAATGAAAAGTTAAGAAAATACCTCACAATAACATATACAGTTTGCATCACTTGCAAAAGTTCATGAGATTCAGAGTTGAGGGAGACCAAGTGATAAGAGGGACAGTTGCAGAGCCAGAGCAACCAATTGAAGAAAAAGAAGTTGCTCCAGAAGTTGATGTTCCTCAGGTTGATCCGGTGGACCAGCCACATGTTGAGGTTGAGATTCCTTTTGAGCCACCAGATGCACCTACACCTCATACATCTCCACCTCATTTAAATATCATTGTTCCTTCAAACTTTTTCCACCAATATCAAAGTTCAGCTTCCACTTCTTCTGGTGGATCTTCTGTTCCACCTGAGTTATACAAATTTCTCTAAGTTCTGTTTGACAATCTCAATTCCTCCATGAGGGAAATGTCTGATAGATTTGAACTTCAGATTCAAAGATTGGAGAATTCTATCAATGGTCAGTTTGTAAGACAGCATGAAGCAGCTGAGCATACTACTAGAGATTTAACAGGTTAATGGAACTTTAGGTGATGCTTGTACCCAACTTAAAGATCTTCAACTCAAGACTCAAGGAGTTCTAGATGCCATTTTAGCCAATACTCAATAGAGTCTTTTCAATAGCCAAGAGGCTGTAACTCAAGTGTCTAAAAGTCGCTTGTCTTTTGCTCATTTGGTTGAAGATATGGACAGAATGAGAACTCTTATTGCCCACATTGATCAGGAAATAGCAAATCTCAGGTCTGATATTAGCAATTTTGGACAACATGGCACAGTTCCTAGTACATCTTCTGCTTCTCAACATGCAACTCACAGTCTTGGTGTATTTCAAGAAAACATGTATGAAAATAATCAAAGAATGGTAGATCTTTTGCACACCAGACTCTCTACTATGCAAACTCAAATTAGAACAAATTTGAGTGCTATGGAAGCAAGGATGAAGATCATAGAGAACATCTTACTCCCACTTCCTCCTCCTCGACCTCCTTCTACATGATGTCCTTTTCTTTTGATGATGTCAAAGCGGGAGAAGGATTTACATTTTGATGTGATATGTGATGTGTTGTGGATGATGCTAAACTTTTTGGGCTATATACATTTTGATGTGGATGCTAAATTTTTTGGTTGATGCTTGTATGTCTGATTTTTCTTTGAAAATGACAAATGAATGACATGTTTGTTTGCAAAGGGATGAAAACTTTTGGATGTCATTGATGAAAATTGTGGATGTCAGTGTTATGCTCATTATTACCATGAAATTGTGAATGGATACTTTCAAAATCACATTTGTGAGAAAATCAGGTTAACTTGATGAATCATAGTTGCCATCATCAAAAAGGGGTAGATTGTTGGATCTCTCATTTTGATGATGCCTAAATATGATTCATTAATGTATTGAAATCATGTTTATCATGCTTAAATTCATATCTCACAATGTTTCCTTCATGTATAGCTCAAAGAAAAGGACAGACTTGCCAGTGGTGTCGACACAGTGCCCTGCGGTGTCGACACTAGTTCACTATCCCAGAAGAAGGTTTCTGAAGACATGCCAGTGGTGTCGACACAGTGCCCTATGGTGTCGACACTAGTTGACTATCCCAGAAGGTCATTTCCCAGCCAGGAACCTGTGTGTCGACACATAGCTATGTAGTGTCGGCACACTTTGGACTTTTTCTCTAGATCTAAAATACCAAGCCACATGTATGACTTTGGTAAAGGCTTTTTGGCGGGAATTTCTATGCTCCCAATTCCCAAGATATTTGTGAACCCATGGGGCTATAAATACCCTATCCACTGGGATTGGAGAATCATCCATCGGACACACATCTGCTCTTCCAGAACTCTAGAGTATTCCAGCCGACTTTTGAAGAAGGCTTCATCCCGGAAAATTGCTCCCAGATCTGAAGCAATTGAAGTCTGGAGCACCTTGGATGATCCATTTGAAGAAGAATTTCGAGCCATCAAAGTCTTCTTCCTGGAGTTGAGGCAGAAGAGCTTGTTCCCAGCCTTGAAGACTAAACAGGGACCTTCGAACCAGTCCTCTTAACCTGGATTCAAATTGTTCTATCTAGTTCTTCATTCCAACTTACTATATTGAAGTGTGTGTGTTGTGAAATTGGTGCAATCCTTGTGCCCAGTTTCGTATGTATGGTGATTTGTGAGATTTCTAAATCTCACAGTGTGTGTGTTGTGGTGTATCTTTTCTGAACCGACAAGATAAGCCACATTTGTGTGTGTGTGTGGATGGTGGATGTAGGATATACTGTTGTGTAATCCGAACCACCCTAAATCTTCTTGTTCTTGTGGTTTGATCATATATTGCAGTAGATGCTTGGTAGGCTCGTTAGTATTTCACCATTCAACTTGTCAAAATTGCTCAGAACTGTGGATGAGTTTCAGATTCAAGTCATAAATCGATTTCTCAGAAATTTAATTGAGTGAAATTTAAAATTCAGAGAAATCTATTCAACCCCCCCTTCTAGATTTCTTCATACCAGTTTTCCGCACATTTCATAATTAAGGTTAAATAAGGTTTATATGGCATAAAGAACAGGGGTACAAGTAATTTAGGGTTCTGGCCGAAATCCTGAAATCGTGATGGGGGTACCTGTCATGTTTCAAGTCACGACATAGAGGCCAATCGCATTCTGCTGAACTGGGCCTGTTTGTCTGAGCCGTGGGAAACCGCAAATGGTCGAGCCATCGCATTCAAGACGCGACGGTCTGGCCTATCGCGACCCTTCTGAGATTGCGACGGATCGAGCCGTCACGATTTCAGATGGCGGCCCGAGCCTAGAAAGGGGAATCAGCCCCTTTTTGGGTTTAGTCCATCCCTCCATTGAAAGATGCGTGGAATTATCTTAAGCAGTAATCTAGAAGGGGGGTTGAATAGATTACTACCAATTAAAAGCAATATATCCTTCTTTTAGATGCTTACACTGACTTGACACAATCTTAAACAGATTTGTATCAAATTTGAACTATGATGTGTGTGCTGATTGTGAGTAGAACCAATAACAACCTGTCTAGCGTCTGAATAATCAATGTCCCTGCCAAACATCTACCGTGAAACATTCAAACCACAGAAGACAAAGATTTAAGGTGGTTCAGAGTACACAACTTGTGTATCCTACGTCCACTGTCCACACACACACGCAGAAGGACTGCTTATCAGCGAGTTCAACTCGACAACACACACACCCACGTTGTCTGATGCAAACAAGCAATCAGAATAACAAGCCACACGTGGATCAAGCACAAGGACGCTTGAACCACATCCACACACACAAAGATATGAAAAACAGAAGAGAGGAAGATTTTTGAGTTTTAGAAACAAATCCAGATGAAGAACTCTTCATGGTGATCGTCCAGAATAACTCCAAGCTTCGTGTAGATGATGCCCAATTGATGGAGAAGCTTGAATCTAATGATTAGCCATCTCTATATTATTTCATTTATGCTTATTTTGGTGATTAACAAAACCATAATAAGTATTGTCTAACAAGTTTCCTTGAAGCTAAGTTACAAGAAATAAATCGAGCAAAATCAAGCAAAAATATGTAAGTATTCTTATACTGTATCATTTAGAGTTCACAACATGTAATTCTTCTAAGTACACATCGATTTCCTAAGTGATATAACGATTTCATTAGAATCAGAACAATTTGTTAAAGTACTCATCGATTTGCTTTACGACTTCCCTTATAGCGTAACGATTTCATAAGTCACTTTAACAATTGCATCGCATATCGATTTGATAAGTGAGAAACAACAATTTTGTCTCACAACGATTTGGTTCTCACAACGATTAGTTAAGTGAGAAACAACGATTTGGTTCTTACAATGATTTGTTAAGTGAGAAACAACGATTTGGTTCGCATAATGATTTGTTAAGTGAGAAACAACGATTTGGTTCTCACAACGATTTGTTAAGTGAGAAACAACGATTTGGTTCTCACAACGATTTGTTAAGTGAGAACAACGATTTGGTTCTCACAATGATTTTTTAAGTGAAAAATAACGATTTGGTTCTTACAACGATTTGTTAAATGAGAAACAACGATTTGGTCTCACAACGATTTGATATGTTACATAATCACTTAGTCGCCGTAACAATTCGATATGTTACATAATGACTTGGTTGCCTTAACGATTCGATAAGTTACATAATGACTTGGTCGCCATAACGGTTCGATAAGTTACATAACGACTTGGTCGCCGTAACGATTCGATAAAGCAAACAACGATTTGGTCGCTGCATCGATTTGTTTGTTTGAACAATGATTTGGTTGCCGTACCGATTTGATTTTTATTTTTTTTAATGAAGGCGGTCCTCAGGGACTCAATGCAGGAGAGTGCACCCTCCCCTAGGGGGGAGAATGGACTCACTCCACCAGAGAGAACCCTGGGCCGAAATTCAACTATAAAATAGTATAGAATTACATCAGACGAATATGGCATAGGCACATTTTATCTAGCCTAATGGGGCCTTTACATACATGAGGAAGATACCGAGCACCCCAAAAGACCTTATTATGTTTGACCATACATCCATGTTAGCAAGAGAATCAGCAACTTGATTGGACTCCGTATACCCATGACACAAAGAGTAAATTTTTCCCTTGAGCAAAGAGCAGGCATTTCGCCACCAGCGATACGCATGCCAAGATGGACAGCGGCCAGACTTAATGGATGTAACCAACGCCATGGAGTCAGAGTTAATCATAGATAGCCGAATTCCAAGAAAATCAGCCAAGCGAAGCCCATCACATAGCGCCCTGGCTTCAGCTAACATGCTACTGCCATAACCATAATAGTGAGCAAAAGCTATCAAAATAGAACCATGTTTGTCCCTAATGCAACCTCCATCAAGTGATTTGCTTTCACTTAATACAATTTGATCATTGTATCGATTCGATAAGTGAAACAACGATTTGCTTATGTTTGAACAATGATTTGCTTATGTTTGTATACCGATTTACTTACTCTCATACAACAATTTGTATACACAACAATTTCATAAGTTGTACAACTATTTCTCTTTCATAACGACTTCATGGATTACATCGAAATTCACACATGATATTGAAATGTATTTTCAAGTGAAAGTCAAAGTATTCCCGTGCACATCTCTAGTATCCTTGCATTTATTATGACTGTTCACATCATCTGCACGTTGCTTTCTATTCCCATGCTCCTATAAGAAGCGCTTTATAGTAGTAGAATGACATTTCTATTTTGATGTATATTCTTTCTAACGTTGACCGACAAGCATGGAGACAGTCTAGCTATCTATGCTTTACCATTTAATGTGGCAGGTCTTTGCCAGTACCATGTCATACAACGTTGGACAAAATAGAAGCTGAAGGATATCAAGATGGATCTTCTCCTTGCGTGCATGGGTCGTAAAGCATTAATGACTGCAAGCACGCCTGTCGTACTCGACGAACCATGCGGTCTAACGAGCATCCAACCTAGAGACAACAGACACTTCAACGAATATATTTTTCAAAGAGAAGGATATATAGAAGACTGATGACTCCATAAAAGAATGACTTTTGAGCTTTCATCTTACAACCTGCAAGCATCAAAAAGAAGAGTCCTGAGCTTCACTCCCGAGCTTACTGTCGCTCTTGCTTTCTATTTTTTCATTATTTTTTAGCCTTTGGAGAGCTAGTTTGTTCTGAGAGATTTTCTTATTGTAGATCATTCTCTCTCAGTCACTCCCTCAAATCGAGCACATGTTGTAAGCTTGGTCTAGGGGCATTTCGCCTTCATTCAAACTTGTGGTGAAGTTCCTCTTCGAGCTGTAAAGAGAAGACCTTTTGTGAATAGGTAGTTTGTATTCCATTCGGTAAGGAAGGAAGACCTGTGTATCAGGGTGTTTGTATTCCTCTTCGGGGTTAGAAGAGAAGGCCAACTGCAGCTAGATGTGTAAGGGTCCTTAAGGGGGACAGTACCCTTGGTAGTGAAAGCCCAAGTTGTTGCTGGGGATTGGACGTAGGACTCCTTGGTATAGGAGGGCCGAACCAGGATAAAAATCTCCATTGCATGTGTGATTGCTTTTGTGCATTTGTTTATCTTCATTCATCTAACACTAACTATTCTCTTTAGTATTTTTCTATTAAGCGTTTTTGTTAACAGGTTTTAATCGAAAAGAATTTTTTGAATCCCATTCACCGCCCCTGTAGGCTTGCTAGCTGGGCAACAGAATCGTGGACGAACTGGCTTCAACTCCGCTTGTGAGATGGATCTTCCACAATCTGGACGGAGGGTTGAAGCAGAGCAGTAGGGAGAAAGCCTTCTCTTGGGTTTTGCTTAGGGTTTTGGTATGGTGGCTTCTTGCTGCGAAAATACATTCATATGATCTATATATATGGGTGTCTAAGTATGGAGAGTCGTGCTTGAAGGGATCACCCCAACACAGATCATATCCTGACCATCGATTGTGACTTAACCTTCGGCTATCGACAGGCACCTTGTAGCTGTCGATAGCTACTGCTCAAAATTGGTTCCCAGAACCATGTAAGTTCCTGGAACACTCGGACTGTCGACATGCAATCCCTAGCTGTCGACAAACAGTCTTATCTGTCGACAGGTAAGCTCCATCTATCGACAGCTACTGGTCCAATTTGAGCTTCCAGTAGCTTGTTTGTTGCTGGATGGTCCATCTGTTGATAGGTACATTCCTGGTTGTCGACAGGTGATCACTTGATATTTATTTCTTGTTCTTTTTCACTTGGATCTTGTTGCTGAACTTGTATGCATTCATACCTACATTGAGAACCATTCTAAGTGAGATACAATGAATACATAGGTGATCAATAAAAGCATGAATTTCATGTATTCATGTTTTCAAGTCTTTGTCATTTTTATCATGTTCCAAGCATTTACGCAACATCAATTATGTCACACATCATCAAAACATTTATGCACATGTCATCATACGCATTGTAGCCCAACATTCTCCACCTTTTTGTTGATGACAAAATTACAATTGATGTTTCTCCCCCTTTTGACAACATTCAAAAAGGTAAAACATGCACAGATGGATAGAATTGAGCAAGTAACTGTGATTTCATTAATTGAGTGAAAAGTACACATAGTTCAAAATGAGATCCAGTACATGACACATCAAAAGCAAAAAGGGAAATGACATAAGTGACATACAAAGCATAAACCAAACTAACCCAACTAGAAAAAAAAAAAAGAGAACTACATGACCCTCATTTGACCCTAGACATGCTAAGCATCATCATTCCTAGGAAAAGTGGGATGACAGAAGTCATGAAAGTCCTTTGTGAGGTGATCAGAAATGAATGGGGAATGAGTGTTCAAATTGTTTTCTAAGGTTAAGAACTGATATATACCCATTGCAAAGTGCCATACACCCTAGTGGAAAGACATATAAAGATTCTACAATGGTTAAGAGATAATACTCCGGGAATCATAAGTTATAACATTTAGAATACACCGTTGAAAAATATATGAAAATAAGATAACCCCTTTGAATAAAATCGTTGTAGAAAAACAGTCCTTGGTGGGTGACGTTCATTTGGTAAGCAAAAGTAATGTTTACATGAACAATAAACCATAAACAACAAATTTCCCTTGATTTAAAATCATGGAGGCTTCACTCTATTTCTCGCATTGAACTATTTCAATAAGGTTATGAGGGAAAAAGTGGTAATTACATACACTTTCACCTTTTGACGTGAAGGTAGACATTTGTGATGCCCATACCCCCATTTACTCAGTGTAGGTGACCATCATACCATTGTGCAGAGATAATACATAGAATTTTTTGACGCGAAGATGGACAGTTGTGATGCCCATGTCTCTCGATCTGAAAAGCAAAGATAAATGGCAGCTCAAGAGTATGCAGAAGGCCAGTCAATCAACAGACCACCTTTGTTCGATGGTGAAGATTATAACTATTAGAAGACCAGAATAGAGTTCTTCCTTCAAGGTCTCGATTTTCAAACTGGTCAATAATAGAAGAAGAAGATTTAGCAGTTCTCAACAACAGAGAAAATTGGGCAGAAGATGACAAGAAGCAGATATCTTTAAACTACAAAGCAAAGAGTATTATGTGCTGTGCACTGACCAAGAAAAAATTTAATAAGATCTCAGCATGCAAGTCTGCAATGGAAATGTGGGAGATGCTCAGAATTACTTATGAAGGCACAAACAAAGTTAAAGAAAGAAGGATAGATATCTTAGTAGCACAGTATGAGAGATTTTAAGTGCAAGTGGAGAATCAATTACTCAGATGTACAGTAAGTAGGTTCACAGGCATTACAAATGGTCTGGCTGGTCTTGGAAAGCATTATGAAATGGGAGATATGGTGAGAAAAATCTTAAGATCCCTACCAGTCTCGTGGACACCAAAAGTGACAGCTAAAGAAGAGGTGAATGATTTGAGAAGAATGTCGTTAGAAAAGCTTGTTGGGTCCCTAATGGCCCACGAAAGAAATATGGAACAACTTGGAGAGTCCTCTAGTAGGAAGAAACACACCAACGCTCTCAAGGTAGCAGAAGATACATCTGGTGAAGAATCAGATGACAGTAAGAGCATGGAAAGTAGTGAAGATGAAGAAGCTTTCTCTCCAGAAGACTACAAAGGATACTTGCTAAGAAGAAATACTAGTCTAGAAGGAGATATTTCAAGAAAGGAAAGGACTTCAAGAAACTCGAAGTCAAGGATACAAAGAAAGCTAAACCATATGCTACGAATGTAAAAAACCAGGACACATCAAGGCAGAATGTCCAAAGCTGAAAAAGACAGAGTTTAGAAAGAAGGACAACTCCAAGAAATTCAGAAAATACAAAAAGAAAGCCATGGCAGTAGCATGGAACAATGACAACGACTCAGACAGTGAGTCAAGCTCAAGCGAGGAGGAAGAAGATAAGGCCAACCTGGCCTTCATTGCAAACACCGACGACAAGGTAACATCTGATTCCTCATTCACTTCCTGTAATGAGTCTGATTCTGATAGTTTAGAAGATGTGTTTAATGAGTTATATAGTAAATATAAAGATGTGTGTAAATTATTAAAAATGACCAAGAAAAATCATGCATGTCTAGAAATTACTAACTCAAACTTAAAGTTAGAAACTGAGCAATTAGAAAAACAAATCTCTGAATTAAAAAGGAGAAATAATTTATTATGTGAAGATCTAAAACTTAAAAATGATCATAAAGCTAATCTAGAAAGTCAGGAAACTGTAAGTAAACTTAAATGGGAAATTAACACATTAACAAAAGAAAATGAATATTTATCCAGTACAATTGGAAAATTTACAAATGGTAAATCATCTTTAATATAAAAGGAGCTAGAAGATCAGGGAAAAAGAACCATGGTTTAGGATATACTCCACCTGATATTGAAGAAACTATAGTTCATCCTAAAGTGTATCCAACTCCAAAATTTGTAGCAGAAAAAGATGCTGAATATAAAACTAACTTCAAGTATATCCCAACTAAAAAGGAAAGTAAAGCATACTACTGTGGTCATTGTAACGTCCCAAGAATTACGCAGCGGGTATTAATAATTATTCAGAATTAATTCGAGTCGATATCTCGAGACGTGAACAGTCGGCAAATAAGCCTCTAGCTAGCATGCACTAAATGTATAACAACATACATCATCATAGGGCCCAAATATTGAACTCAACTAATCTTTTATTGAAATCTCAACTTATTGTATTCAAAATTGAAGTATTACAACTCTTAAGACTATGGGATAACAGGACTAGACTCAATAAAAAGGAAAAGTACATGATACTCCTCACTTCCTACTACATATTCTAACTCTCAAAGCAAATTACTAAACTTGACTCATAGTTGGAATGCTCTTCACTCGGACGCATTCCATCCTCGACTGGCTCTTCCTCTTGGACATCATAGTCACCTAGATTGGTTAAAAGTAGGGGATGAGCAAACTAGCCCAGTAGGATTTATATCTTAATGTTCGGGCAATGATATAAGTGATTAGCAATTTAGAACTAGGTAAGCACGATGAATGTCATGATATGCATGTACGAATAAAACTCTTTAAAACATGATACATGAAACAAGCTAGATAGAGTGATCATGATAGAACAAGATTTTAGAACAAGATGACAAGATAGAACTAGCAACAGATCACTTTGTACAAGCACGCAAGATTTCACTTGACGTCAAGAACGCAAGATATCACAATTTGCAATAAATGCAGGATGGCCATATCACGCAGGCAAGCAAGCACGCACGAGCACGATCATGTAACACTAATGAGGCACGTAGACACTAATGTACACCAAGAAAAGATCCATCAAGAATGTACACCAGGACATGTGTATGTGGTTATTGTATCTATCATTCAACAAGCAAGCAAGACTCCTAGCGCAGATGCAACGCCAGTAATCATTATACCCCATGGTTAACAGTATATTTATGACTCTCCGTCATTGGGGCTAGACTGGAGCCCTTGGACACTCGCCGTGCCCAGTCAGCATCTCATGTAAAATTTTAATTGTAGTTACCCACAGTCATTAATAATGGCCAGTGAGAGTTTCAAAATGTAGTATGTTTAACGTCATGTTCATGATGATGATGGGAACAAGTAATAAGTAATTGAACATGATTTCATGTTAACAATGGTCAAGAGATAAATTCAGTAGCATAACGGTATGATTTATACTTTAGTTCAATCTTTACATTAATGGCTTTAGTCTGGATTGTAAATCACACTCACGAGAACAAGATGAGAAAGGAAGTGCACGCTATCTCCAGGGAACTTCAATGGTACAACCAACTCATCAGCCATGTGGGAATCCATGGTCAGAGGAGATTTACGGAGGCCTTGGAGAAAAGGTCGCTAGTCTACTGATTCGGAATGACCGATAGAGAGTTTCCAATTTCCCAAGAAATGGCTACCTAGATGTGCAAGTGTGTAGTGATGTACGCGTGTCTCAATTCAAACCATCGGTTTCAAACTCGCGGAAAGCACTTAACATGATGGCATGCAATGGACAATGCATTTAACTACACATGGGTTTACAAGATTTTAAGATAATATTTATCATTAAATCAAGCTAGAGCGGTAACAAGAGTAAATCGCAAGTTTCATGAATGATTATATCATTAAGAAAGCAATTAGAATAATATTCATGTAATTAAGGCTTTTTAAATGGGTTAATCACTTTTTAGGCCATTAAATAAACCATCATGTAATGATCAGACCTAAGACATGTGAATTACACGCTAAATATCATATTTAAACAGACCTCAGGTATAGTAGTAAGTTTGTAAAAGAAATAGGTGGGGTTTCATGAAAAATCCTGAGGTCGCGACGGACCCTTGTAAGGATCGCGACGGGGTCAGATCAGAATGCGACAGTGCCTTGTAAGGATCGCGACAGGCTTGTCTGATCAGGCAGGCAGTTCGTGAGGGGTTCATATGAAGAAGGCGACAATGGTATGTGTAGAACGCGACAAGGGGGTCAGAACAGGCAGAGAGATAGCGACAGGGCGCTCGTCACGTTCAGAACACGACGGGTTTGCTGTCGCGACAAGACCTCAGAACGCGGCTTATCAGGCCATCGCATTCACAAGGTTTTCACCTGAATCTGACAGAGAAAGAACATGTTCTTGGATTGCGGTCCAGAACTGCCTTATATTGACACAGGGTGCTTCCAAAATAGAGAACAAATTGTACAATGCATGAAAAATAACGAAACCAGTTTTAAACCAACTTAGACATGCAAGGGTGCTTCCAGTAAATTGGAATTAGAAAACAAGGATGGTTTCGATAGGCTTTAATCAAGTCAAACACAAATGTAAAAGCCAAGTGCAACCCGAAAATGTAGTTTCATGCAATAACCCTCTTACCACACTTATAACTCACTAACTATTGTCATTTAGACAAAACATTCAACATAAGACATGATGTGGACAACTAGTAGAAAAACTTTCATGTTGTCTTTTTGCTCTAATTCGGTCTTGAATCATATGCAACATATAAAGAAGGGAAAAGCCCTAACAGTGCGCGACTTTGGGAAAACGCTCATAATTCAAAATTACTCATTGAAATCCAATGAAACCAGTGGGAAACGAAAGTTAACTTGATGATCTACACATTGGTATAGGATATGTTAAGGTTTGACCCTACAAAACTTACTTTATGGGTTGAGTAAGTCCCATTTTTGCAGAAAACCTTTGTTCAGACCACTTGCAAGAGAACGCTTACTACATGCAGTATACTGCATGAAAATTGTTCATTCCAGTTGGGTTAGAAAGTAGACTCGACCCTATTTCCAGGTGTATAAGCCTTGTAAGATTTGGTTATGGTTTGACTCACCTTTGGTAGACTTCAAGTGGACGGTTTATACAGGTCGCAGCAGACGAGAAGGGGAAGAAGATGAGATTCTTGTGGTCGTTCAACAGCTCCTCAGCCACCAAGAGCTCCTCCACACGACCTAGCAAGTTCTAAAACTCGTCCCTAAGGTTTGGTGAAGAGTATTTAAGCAACCATGGTGTTTAGAAGTCCTATTATGACTAGGAAAGCCAAGTTGCGATTTTGAGATGTTAGTTTCCTATTTTTGAGGATTTCTTCCTCCCTTTGAGTGTGTGAGGCTTTAGGAAACCTCCCACCATAGTTAGGCACGAATTTGGGTTGCCAAGAATACATGATTGCATCCCATTCAACTCAAATTGCCTCTTTCTAATTTCAGCCTATTTAGAGTTACGAATTTCCATGCTTTTCTAGCTTTATTGATTTTGGGCCATATGTGGTCCATTGGCCAATTATGATATTGGGTCACTAATATATAATGTTAGGAGTCTCTCCAACATTTTTATTTAATTTTTGGTTGCGTCGTATTTTCGTGTTAACAGTTTTCCGACTTATTTTCTAATTTGGATAATCGGTCACAATAACTCTTAAACCTAGCCCAAATGATTTTTATTGGCCCAAATTTATTGATGGGTCATTATAGGATATTATTTGAAGTCTGTATATAATTTTTATTTAATTTTCTGACTCATCCAAGTACGTGTGATAATGATTTTTCGACTTATTCATGAATTACAATAATAAGTCGCGAAACACATAAAACTTGGCTAATCTGATTTTTATTGGCACAAATTTGTTTGTGAAACATTTAGTAATAATGTTTAGGGTTGATTTAAAATTTTATGGAATTTTACGATGTGTTTTAGAACTTACGATGATGATACGTATGTTTAAATACTCTGGTATTATGGAAATTATTTATTTCTATTTATTCAAATTTTTTACCTATTAAATTTTTCGGGGTGCTACACCCTCCCCCACTTAAGAGAATTTGGTCGCCAAAATCATAGATCATTAATTGGCTTTTGATAGTTATGATCCTTGAGGTCGTTCGGATTTAACTCCTCTAACTTGTTTCCACATCGGGGATGCTAGTCCAACATCTACACCTATGGCCACCCATACTATTCATTTGGTTCCTTCCACTCCTGTTTTCCTTCCACGATTGTTATATCTCCATCTCAATCCTCCAGATGAACTATGGTATAATTACTAGATTATCCATTTCTAATTTCTCTTAATGACCTCCCCCACTTAGAAATGTACTAATAAGAAAACATCATAAGATCAGTCTAAGGGGTTTAACAATCTACCTCCTTCTGGGAGCTCCACTTGCATTATTGCATTCACGCATCCTGGATGCTTACCCCTCCTTGGTCCTCCAGCTTGGACTTTTAGCATGGGACAGTTCGGTATACGATGCTCATGACTCCCACATCGCAAGCAAGCCCCGGCCTGCTTCCAGCACTTGTCCGCTTGGTGCCCAGGCTTGTTGCAAAATTTACAATACTCCACTGTCATTGTTTCTTCTACTTTGATCTTTTTCTCCATGCCATAGTCCTTCCCAGTGGTTGGCCTTTTGTTGTTGTTATTGGGGAAAGTTCCAGTTGTATCGACTGCTCCCCTTTTTGTAAAGATCGGCTTTGAGATGTCCTTTCCCCTCATGCCTTCCACCTTAGCCATAGTATCTTCTACCAATTGAGCTCTTTGGACCATCTCAGTGTAGGTTTGGATGTTGTGTTGTCCGAGCTTTTCAATGAACATGGGCCTGAGCCCATCCATGAAACGGTTAGCCTTTAGTCTTTCAGTTCCCACCAGGTGTGGGGCATACACAGCCAGACGTGCGAACTGAGCCTCATACTCATACTCAGCCACAGACATTCCTTTCTACTTCAGTGCGGCAAACTCCGCTGCCTTCTTCTCCTTAACTCTTTCAGAGAAATACTTTCCCCGGAATATCTCTAGGAATCCGGCCCACTCCAGTTCACCAACGTTAGGCAGGTGAGCCGATGTGGCCTTCCACCATGCTCGGGCATCCTTAGTGAATTGAAAAGTGGCCAGTACCCCTTCTCCCTGTAGTGCATTGCATAACTTGGAAAATCCTTTGTATTTCCTCCTGCCAATTCTCTACCTCGTCTAGGTCAAGGGATCCAGATACAGGGGGGGTTTAAACTCCTAAAATTGCGGTGTAGATCACCGGCTCCGTTCCTAGCTGCAGCAGCCTGATTTCCAGCCTGAACTACATTTTGTAATGCCCGTCAGTCTAGCCACTGTTTCTTGCATAGCTTGCCATTGGCTGCGAGCCATTGCGGTTGAGTGAGAAAGTTATGAGGGTTCCTGAGAAAAGGATGGAAACCAATTAATGTCTCTTGATACATTATAAGAGTCAATGGGTATGTGTGTTTAATTTTTTTCTAACATATTCCCAGTCTCTACCCATTCTCGCCAGGTAATATTTAAATTTCCATGACCTAGGTTCCATAGATATCTCCTATTCTTGAGACATATCGTATTAGGTTTCCTAGGCTCTGATACAACTAAACTGTCACGTCCTGAGAATTATGCAGTGGGTATTATTATTATTCGGAATTAATTTGAGTCGATATCCCGAGACGTGAACAGTCAGCAATAAGACTCTAGCTAGCACGCACTAATGTATAACAACATACATCATCATAGGGCCCAATATTGAACTCAACTAATCTTTTATTCAAATCTCAACTTATTGTATTCAAAATGGAACTATTACAACTCTTAGACTAGGGGATAATAGGACTAGATCAATAAAAGAAAAGTACATGATACTCCTCACTTCCTACTACATATTCTAACTCTCAAAGTAAATTACTATAACTAGACTCATAGTTGGAACGCTCTTCACTCGGACGCATTCCCATCCTCGACTGGCTCCTCCTCTTGGACATCATAGTCACCTAGATTGGTTAAAAGTAGGGGATGAGCAAACTAGCCTAGGATTTATATCTCAATGTGCGGGCAATGATATAAGTGATTAGCATTTAGAACTAGGTAAGCACGATGATGTCATGATATGCATGTACGAATAAAACTATTTAAAACATGATACATGAAACAAGCTAGATAGAGTGATCATGATAGAACAAGATTTTAGAACAAGATGACAAGATAGAACTAGCAACAGATCACTTTGTACAAGCACGCAAGATTTCACTTGATGTCAAGAACACACAAATATCACTATTTGCAATAAATGCAGGATGGCCATATCACGCAAGCAAGCAAGCACCCACGAGCACGATCATGTAACACTAATCAGGCACGTAGACACTAATGTACACCAAGAAAAGATCCATCAAAAAAGTACACCAAGACACGTGTATGTGGTTATTGTATCTATCATTTAACAATCAAGCAAGACTCCCAGTGCAGATGCAACACCAATAATCATTATACCCCATGTTTAACAGTATATTTATGACTCTCCGTCATTGGGGCTAGACTGGAGCCCTTGGACACTCGCCGTGCCCGGTCAGCATCTCATGTAAAATTTTAAATGTAGATACCCACAGTCATTAATAATGGCCAGTGAGAGTTTCAAAATGTAGCATGTTTAACGTCATGTTGATGATGATAATGGGAACAAGTAATTGAACATGATTTCATGATAACACTGTTCAAGAGATAAATTTGGTAGCATAACGGTACGATTTATACTTTATTTCAATCTTTACATTAATGGCTTTAGTCTAGATTGTAAATCACACTCAGGAGAACAAGAAGAGAAAGGAAGTGCACGCTATCTCCAGGGAACTTCAATGGTACAACCAACTCGTCGGCCATGTGGGAATCCATGGTCAGAGGAGATTTATGGAGGCCTTGTAGAAGAGGTCGTTAGTCTACCGATTCGGAATGACCGATAGAGAGTTTCCAATTTCCCAAGAAAGGGCTGCCTAGATGTGCAAGTGTGTAGTTATGTACGCGTGTCTCAATTCAAACCATCGGTTTCAAACTCGCGGAAAGCACTTAACATGATGGCATGCAATGGACAATGCATTTAAGTACACATGGGTTTACAAGATTTTAAAATAATAATTATCATTTAAATCAAGCTAGAATGGTAACAAGAGTAAATCACAAGTTTCATGAATGATCATATCATTAAGAAAGCAATTAGAATAATATTCATGTAATTAAGGCTTTTTAATGGGTTAATCACTTTTTAGGCCATTAAATAACCATCATGCAATGATCAGACCTAAGACATGTGAATTACACGCTAAATATCATATTTGAACAGACCTCAGGTATAGTAGTAAGTTTTGTAAAAAAATAGGTGGGGTTTCATGAAAAATCCTGAGGTCGCGACGGACCCTTGTACGAATCGCGATGGGGTCAGATCAGATGCGACAGTGCCATGTAAGGATCGCGACAGGCTTGTCTGATCAGGAAGGCAGTTCGCGACGGTTCATATGAAGAAGGCGACATAGGTATGTGTAGAACGCGACAAGGGTCAGAACAGGCAGAGAGATAGCGACAGGGCCCTCGTCGCATTCAGAACGCGACGGGTTTGCTGTCACACAAGACCTCAGAATGCGCTTATCGGGCCATCGCGTTCACAGGGTCTGCACCTGAATCCGACAGAGAAAGGACATGTTCTTGGATTGCAGTCAGAACTACCTTATATTGACACAGGGTGCTTCAAAAATAGAGAACAAATTGTACAGTGCATGAAAAATAATGAACTATTTTAAACTAACCTAGACATGCAAGGGTGCTTCAGTAAATCGGAATTAGAAAACATGGATGGTTTTGATAGGCTTTAATCAAGTCAAACACAACGTAATAGCCAAGTGCAACCTGAAACGTAGTTTCATGCAGTGACCCTCTTACCACACTTATAACTCTCTAACTATTGACATTTAGAGAAAATGTTCAACAGAAGACATGACGAGGACAAGTAGTAGAAAAACTTTCATGTTGTGGGTTTGCTCTAATTCGGTCGTGAATCATGTGCAACATATAAAGAATGGGAAAAGCCCTAACTGTGCGTGACTTTGGAAAGCGCTTATAATTCAAAATCTACTCATTGAAATCCGATGAAACCAGTGGGAAACAAAAGTTAACTTGATGGTCTACACATTGGTATAGACTATGTTAAGGTTTGTCTCGAGACAACCCACCTTATGTGTTGAAGATGTCTCATTTTTTCAGAAAACTCGTGTTCCGACCACTTGCAAGAGAACGCTTACTACACGCAGTATACTGCATGAAAATTGTTCATTCCAATTGGGTTAGAAAGTAGACTCGACCCTATTTCATGGGGTATAAGCCTTGCAAGGTTTGGTTATGGTTTGACTCACCTTTGTCGACTTCAAGTGGATGTTTATGCAGGTCGCAGCAGACGAGAAGGGGAAGAAGATGAGTTTCTTGTTGTCGTTCCACAGCTTCTCGGCCACCAAGAGCTCCTCCACGACCTAGCAAGTTCTAAAACTCATCCCTAAGGTTGGTGAGAGTATTTAAGCAACCATGGTGTTTAGGAGTCCTATTATGACTAGAAAGCCAAGTTGCAATTTTGACATGTTAGTTTCCTATTTTTGAGGATTTCTTCCCCCTTTGAGTGTGTGAGGCTTTATAAAACCTCCCACCATAGTTAGGCATGAATTTGGTTGCCAAGAATACATGATTGCATCCCAATTCACTCAATCAAATTGCCTCTTTCTAATTTCAGCCTATTTAGAGTTACGAATTTCCATGCATTTCTAGCTTTATTTGATTTTTGGGCCATATGTGGTCCATTGGCCCAATTATGATATTGGGTCATTAATATATAATGTTAGAAGTCTCTCCAACATTTTTATTTAATTTTTTGTTGCGTCGTATTTTTGTGTTAACAGTTTTCGACTTGTTTCCTAATTTGGATAATCGGTCACAATAACTCTTAAACCTAGCTCAAATGATTTTTATTGACCCAAATTTATTGATGGGTCATTAGAGGATATTATTTGAAGTTCGTATATGATTTTTATTTTATTTTCTGACTCATCCAAGTACGTGATAATAATTTTTGACTTATTCATGAATTACGATAATAAGTCGCAAAACACTTTAAATCGGCTAATCCAATTATCTTGGCACAAATTTGTTTGTGAAACTTTAGTAATAATGTTAGGGTTGATTTATATTTTTATGGAATTTTTTGATGTGTTTTAGAACATACGATGATGATACATATGTTTAAATACTCTGGTATTATGGAAATTATTTATTTCCATTTATTTAATTTTTACCGATTAAATTTTTTGGGGTGCTACAGTCATTGTAATAAACTAGGATATACCAAGATAACATGTCCAACCAAGCACCTAAAATGGATACTTAAGAGAAAAAGTGAGGAAACTAACCAGCAAGGACCCAAAAGAACTTGGGTACCTAAATCTTAATGTCTCTATTGCAGGGAAGCCTTAGAGCATCATAATGGTACCTGGACAGGGGGTGCTCAAGACATATGACAGGTAACAAGAAGCTATTTTCATTCATTAAAGATGAAGAAGGTGCAGTGACCTATGGCGGTAATGGAAAAGGAACAGTAATAGCTTGTTGCTCAATAGAAAGTCAAGGCAAAGTCCTTATGGAAGACGTCCTATGTGTGAAAGGACTTAAGCACAACCTAATCAACATCAGTCAGCCATGTGACAAAGGTCATCAAATAAAGTTTCAAGAATCTAAGTGTGTAATTATGAAAGATGGTGAAATAGTGTTTGAAGCCAATAGAGAAAAGAACTTATATGTGCTTCATCCAGAAGAACTGAAAGATCAGGATATATGTCTTGCAACAAACAAGGATCAACTAGCTGAACTATGGCACAGGAGATTGGGCCACTACAGTCTGGATGGAATCATAAAATTAGTTAAGAGAAATTTAGTAGAAGGTCTGCCCAAAATAAGTTCAAGGATAGAGGGTGTGTGCAAAACGGAAGCATACAAAATCTTCCTTCAAGTAAAAAATAGTTGTAACCTCTTCAAAACCTTTAGAACTGTTACACATGGATCTATTTGGGCCAATGAGAACAACCAATTTAGGAGGAAAGAACTTTGGATTTGTGATTGTAGATGATTACTCCAGATTTACTTGGGTAATATTTTTGGAACATAAGGATGATAACTTCGACAGTTTTGTTAAGTTCAGAAAGACAAGAAGTTCAGTATAATAAGCATTCGATTAGATCATAAAGGAGAATTTCAAAATGAAAGATTTGTAGAATTCTGTGATGATCAAGGAATTGAGCATAACTTCTCAGCACTAGGGACACCCCAGCAAAATGGAGTAGCTGAGAGGAAAAATAGGACTTCGTTGGATATGGTAAGAACAATGGTGTCAGAATATAATCTTCCAAGATATTTCTGGGCTGAAGCAATCAACACTGCATGTTATATAATTAATAGAGTGATGATCAGGCCAATCCTGAAGAAGACTGCATATGAGCTTTACAAGCAAAAGAAGCCAAAGATCAGTCATTTCAGAACCTTCGGTTGTCCTTGCTTCATCCACAATAATGGCAAGAGAGACATTGGTAAGCTAGACTCAAAGTCTGATGGAGGTATATTTATGGGGTATGCTTCTAAACCCAAAGGCTATAGAGTATTTAATAAACAAAGTTTATTAATTGAGCAAACCGTACATGTTGTCTTTGATGAATATAACCTTCTTTGAGAAAGGAAGTAGATAGTGATAATGATGATGCATATAATTTGTCCAAAAAAGTGAAGGATACATCTATCAAGGACAATGAAAATCCACCCTTGGAAGAACTACAATAAAAAGATCTATCACATGATGATCTTCCAAAGGAATGGAGACATAAGAAGGATCACCTGTTGGGTAATATCATTCGAGATCCATCAGTTGGGGTAAGAACTAGAGGTAATGTAATTCCTTGTGATTATTTATCTTTTGTATTTCAAATTGAGCCTAAGACGGTCAATGAAGCACTATCTGATTAATCTTGGATACTAGCTATGCAAGATGAACTTAATCAGTTCAAGAGAAACCAAGTTTGGTCCCTTGTTCCAAGACCATCAGATCATCCTGTGATTGGCACCAAATGAGTGTTCAGAAACAAAATGGATGAAGCTGGTGTTATCCCTAGAAACATGGCTAGACTGGTTGCTCAAGGCTATTCCCAGGAAGAAGGCATAGATTTCGATGAAACCTATGCACCAGTGGCTAGACTAGAGGCAATTCGGATTTTACTTGCATACACATCTGCATTAGATTTAAAGCTTTTTTAGATGGATGTAAAATCTGCATCTTTAAATGGTTATATAAAGGAGGAAGTCTATGTAGAACAACCTCCTGGTTTTGATGATATGAATTTTCCAAATCATATTTTTAAATTGCATAAAACATTGTTTGGTTTAAAGCAAGCACCTACAGCATGGTATGAAAGGCTCAGTGCATTCTTATTAGAACATGGTTTTATCAGAGGACATGTAGATAGCATATTATTATTAAATCTAATGTCAAAAATATATTACTTGTACAAATATATGTAGATGATATAATTTTTGGATTTACTGATGAATCTCTTTGTAAGTATTTTGAAAAGCTTATGCAGGAGAATTTTAAATGAGTATGATGGGGGAGCTAAATTATTTTCTTGGATTGCAAATCAACCACGGAAAATAAGGCACACATCTGCCAAGCTAAGTACACCAGTTTATTGAAGAAATTTGGATTAGACAATGTAAAACCACTGTCAACACCAATGAGCATATCTACAAGATTAGACAGTGACAAAGATGGTAAGAATGTAGACCAGAAGCTCTACAGAGGTATGATAGGTTCACTACTTTATTTAACTGCCAGTAGACTTGATATTTTATTTAGTGTATGCACGTGTGCAAGGTATCAGGCTGATCCTAAAGAATCTCACTAAATCTCTGTCAAAAGGATCTTTAGATATTTAGCTAAATCTCATGATCTAGGCTTATTGTATCCGAAATCATGCGAAGTAAATTCAGTAGGATATTCTGATGCTGACTATGCTGGATACAAGGTAGATAGAAAAAGCACCAGTGGTTGTTGTCAATTCCTTGCAGGGTGTAATCTCATAGTCCTCAAACAAACATATCAGTAGCTCTATCGATAGCTGAAGGTGAGTACGTGGCTGCTGGAAGCTGTTGCACACAACTCCTATAGATAAAACAACAACTTGAGGACTACGGATTACACATCAAAACTATTCCTCTATTGTGTGATAATACGAGCACAATAAATCTCACCAAGAATCCAGTTCAGCATCGAGAATCATGCACATAGAGGTTAGATATCATTTTATTAGAGATCATGTAGTAAATGGCAATATAAATATTTCTTTTATAGATACTCAAATCAGTTAGCAGATATCTTCACAAAGGCCATACTTGAAGAGAGATTTACGTCTCTTAGAAGGGAATTAGACATGTGTAATTTGTGATAGATTTATCTGTATATCGCTGAAATAATAAATATTTCAGAATAACAATTATTCTCTCTCCTAAAATTAAGCAAATTCTTTAATTACGTACGTTATAAATTACTTTGACAGTTCGCTATTTTATAAATCTTTATTCTTTTCGAAATTGTCACCTAGTTTGTCATTTTGTGCATTTTTCCGTGTCCTTTCAAAAGCAACTTTACCTCTTGCCTTGTATCCCGTAATCTATGCCATAATGTTCATCTCTTTCTCTCATCTCTTGCGACTCGCCTGGAATGATAAGCCCTATCGATTCTGGCTCTCCTTCTCCGAGAGATTTCAAAGAATCCCTCTCCTCCCGCCAAAAATCTCTTGAGGGTTCTGTTCTACTCCTTACTATGATCCTCCAAACTTCCCCTCGTTCAATCCCATGGTGGTTTCTGGGGTTTCCGGTGCCGTTGGAGGCTACAGCGCTGCTTTCCTATGGCTGAGCAGCAGGAGCTGTCACGTCCCGAGAATTACGCAGCGGATATTAATTCGAAGAATTCGAGTCGATATTCCGCGACGTGGACAGTCGGCAAATAGCCTCTAGCTAGCACGCACTAATTGTATCAACACAACATCATAATAGGGCCCACATGTTGAACTCAATATAAATTGTATTCAATCTCACTCTTTTTATTCAAATGAAACTAGTACAGGACTAAGACTCAATAAAGGGAAAGTACATTTAATCCTCACTTCCTACTACTTGTTCTAACACTCAAAATAAACTATCTATAGATAGACTTATGATTGGAACGTCTTCACTCGGACGCATTCCCATCCTCGACTTGCTCTTCCTCTTGAACTTCATAGTCACCTAGATGGGGTAAAAGTAGGGAATGAGCAAACTAGCCCAGTAGGATTTATATCTCAATGTGCGGGCAATGATATAAGTGATTAACATTTTAGAACTAGGCAAGTACGATGAATGATATGCAAGTACGAATAAAAACTCGTTAAAACATGATATAAA
>CM024754.1:135808573-135937238 GCA_014218235.1 Colocasia esculenta
AAATCTTCTTGTTCTTGTGGTTTGATCATATATTGCAGTAGATGCTTGGTAGGCTCGTTAGTATTTCACCATTCAACTTGTCAAAATTGCTCAGAACTGTGGATGAGTTTCAGATTCAAGTCTTAAATCGATTTCTCAGAAATTTAATTGAGTGAAATTTAAAATTCAGAGAAATCTATTCAACCCCCCCTTCTAGATTTCTTCATACCAGTTTTTCTGCAACATTTCATAATTAAGGTTAAATAAGGTTTATATGGCATAAAGAACAGGGGTATACAAGTAATTTAGGGTTCTGGCCGAAATCCTGAAATCGTGATGGGGGTACCTGTCATGTTTCAAGTCACGACATAGAGGCCAATCGCATTCTGCTGAACTGGGCCTGTTTGTCTGAGCCGTGGGAAACCGCAAATGGTCGAGCCATCGCATTCAAGACGCGACGGTCTGGCCTATCGCGACCCTTCTGAGATTGCGACGGATCGAGCCGTCACGATTTCAGATGGCGGCCCGAGCCTAGAAAGGGGAATTAGCCCCTTTTTGGGTTTAGTCCATCCCTCCATTGAAAGATGCGTGGAATTATCTTAAGCAGTAATCTAGAAGGGGGGTTGAATAGATTACTACCAATTAAAAGCAATATATCCTTCTTTTAGATGCTTACACTGACTTGACACAATCTTAAACAGATTTGTATCAAATTTGAACTATGATGTGTGTGCTGATTGTGAGTAGAACCAATAACAACCTGTCTAGCGTCTGAATAATCAACGTCCCTGCCAAACATCTACCGTGAAACATTCAAACCATAGGACACAAAGATTTAAGGTGGTTCAGAGTACACAACTTGTGTATCCTACGTCCACTGTCCACACACACATGCAGATGGACTGCTTATCAGCGAGTTCAACTCGACAACACACACACCCACGTTGTCTGATGCAAACAAGCAATCAGAATAACAAGCCACACGTGGATCAAGCACAAGGACGCTTGAACCACATCCACACACACAAAGATATGAAAAACAGAAGAGAGGAAGATTTTTGAGTTTTAGAAACAAATCCAGATGAAGAACTCTTCATGGTGATCGTCCAGAATAACTCCAAGCTTCGTGTAGATGATGCCCAATTGATGGAGAAGCTTGAATCTAATGATTAGCCATCCCTATATTATTTCATTTATGCTTATTTTGGTGATTAACAAAACCATAATAAGTATTGTCTAACAAGTTTCCTTGAAGCTAAGTTACAAGAAATAAATCGAGCAAAATCAAGCAAAAATTTGTAAGTATTCTTATACTGTATCATTTAGAGTTCACAACATGTAATTCTTCTAAGTACACATCGATTTCCTAAGTGATATAACGATTCATTAGAATCATAACAATTTGTTAAAGTACTCATCGATTTGCTTTACGACTTCCCTTATAGCGTAACGATTTCATAAGTCACTTTAACAATTGCATCGCATATCGATTTGATAAGTGAGAAACAACAATTTTGTCTCACAACGATTTGGTTCTCACAACGATTAGTTAAGTGAGAACAACGATTTGGTTCTTACAATGATTTGTTAAGTGAGAAAAAACGATTTGGTTCGCATAATGATTTGTTAAGTGAGAAACAACGATTGGTTCTCACAACGATTTGTTAAGTGAGAAACAACGATTTGGTTCTCACAACGATTTGTTAAGTGAGAACAACGATTTGGTTCTCACAACGATTTGTTAAGTGAGAAACAACGATTTGGTTCTCACAATGATTTTTTAAGTGAAAAACAACGATTTGGTCTCACAACGATTTGTTAAATGAGAAACAACGATTTGGTCTCACAACGATTTGATATGTTATATAATCACTTAGTCGCCGTAACGATTCGATATGTTACATAATGACTTGGTTGCCTTAACGATTCGATAACTTACATAATGACTTGGTCGCCATAACGGTTCGATAAGTTACATAACGACTTGGTCGCCGTAACGATTCGATAAAGCAAACAACGATTTGGTCGCTGCATCGATTTGTTTGTTTGAACAATGATTTGGTTGCCGTACCGATTTGATTTTTATTTTTTTTAATGAAGGCGGTCCTCAGGGACTCAATGCAGGAGAGTGCACCCTCCCCTAGGGGGGAGAATGGACTCACTCCACCAGAGAGAACCCTGGGCCGAAATTCAACTATAAAATAGTATAGAATTACATCAGACGAATATGGCATAGGCACATTTTATCTAGCCTAATGGGGCCTTTACATACATGAGGAAGATACCGAGCACCCCAAAAGACCTTATTATGTTTGACCATACATCCATGTTAGCAAGAGAATCAGCAACTTGATTGGACTCCGTATACCCATGACACAAAGAGTAAATTTTTCCCTTGAGCAAAGAGCAGGCATTTCGCCACCAGCGATACGCATGCCAAGATGGACAGCGGCCAGACTTAATGGATGTAACCAACGCCATGGAGTCAGAGTTAATCATAGATAGCCGAATTCCAAGAAAATCAGCCAAGCGAAGCCCATCACATAGCGCCCTGGCTTCAGCTAACATGCTACTGCCATAACCATAATAGTGAGCAAAAGCTATCAAAATAGAACCATGTTTGTCCCTAATGCAACCTCCATCAAGTGATTTGCTTTCACTTAAATAACAATTTGATCATTGTATCGATTCGATAAGTGAAACAACGATTTGCTTATGTTTGAACAATGATTTGCTTATGTTTGTATACCGATTTACTTACTCTCATACAACAATTTGTATACACAACAATTTCATAAGTTGTACAACTATTTCTCTTTCATAACGACTTCATGGATTACATCGAAATTCACACATGATATTGAAATGTATTTTCAAGTGAAAGTCAAAGTATTCCCGTGCACATCTCTAGTATCCTTGCATTTATTATGACTGTTCACATCATCTGCACGTTGCTTTCTATTCCCATGCTCCTATAAGAAGCGCTTTATAGTAGTAGAATGACATTTCTATTTTGATGTATATTCTTTCTAACGTTGACCGACAAGCATGGAGACAGTCTAGCTATCTATGCTTTACCATTTAATGTGTGCAGGTCTTTGCCAGTACCATGTCATACAACGTTGGACAAAATAGAAGCTGAAGGATATCAAGATGGATCTTCTCCTTGCGTGCATGGGTCGTAAAGCATTAATGACTGCAAGCACGCCTGTCGTACTCGACGAACCATGCGGTCTAACGAGCATCCAACCTAGAGACAACAGACACTTCAACGAATATATTTTTCAAAGAGAAGGATATATAGAAGACTGATGACTCCATAAAAGAATGACTTTTGAGCTTTCATCTTACAACCTGCAAGCATCAAAAAGAAGAGTCCTGAGCTTCACTCCCGAGCTTACTGTCGCTCTTGCTTTCTATTTTTTCATTATTTTTAGCCTTTGGAGAGCTAGTTTGTTCTGAGAGATTTTCTTATTGTAGATCATTCTCTCTCAGTCACTCCCTCAAATCGAGCACATGTTGTAAGCTTGGTCTAGGGGCATTTCGCCTTCATTCAAACTTGTGGTGAAGTTCCTCTTCGAGCTGTAAAGAGAAGACCTTTTGTGAATAGGTAGTTTGTATTCCATTCGGTAAGGAAGGAAGACCTGTGTATCAGGGTGTTTGTATTCCTCTTCGGGGTTAGAAGAGAAGGCCAACTGCAGCTAGATGTGTAAGGGTCCTTAAGGGGGACAGTACCCTTGGTAGTGAAAGCCCAAGTTGTTGCTGGGGATTGGACGTAGGACTCCTTGGTATAGGAGGGCCGAACCAGGATAAAAATCTCCATTGCATGTGTGATTGCTTTTGTGCATTTGTTTATCTTCATTCATCTAACACTAACTATTCTCTTTAGTATTTTTCTATTAAGCGTTTTTGTTAACAGGTTTTAATCGAAAAGAATTTTTTGAATCCCATTCACCGCCCCTGTAGGCTTGCTAGCTGGGCAACAGAATCGTGGACGAACTGGCTTCAACTCCGCTTGTGAGATGGATCTTCCACAATCTGGACGGAGGGTTGAAGCAGAGCAGTAGGGAGAAAGCCTTCTCTTGGGTTTTGCTTAGGGTTTTGGTATGGTGGCTTCTTGCTGCGAAAATACATTCATATGATCTATATATATGGGTGTCTAAGTATGGAGAGTCGTGCTTGAAGGGATCACCCCAACACAGATCATATCCTGACCATCGATTGTGACTTAACCTTCGGCTATCGACAGGCACCTTGTAGCTGTCGATAGCTACTGCTCAAAATTGGTTCCCAGAACCATGTAAGTTCCTGGAACACTCGGACTGTCGACATGCAATCCCTAGCTGTCGACAAACAGTCTTATCTGTCGACAGGTAAGCTCCATCTATCGACAGCTACTGGTCCAATTTGAGCTTCCAGTAGCTTGTTTGTTGCTGGATGGTCCATCTGTTGATAGGTACATTCCTGGTTGTCGACAGGTGATCACTTGATATTTATTTCTTGTTCTTTTTCACTTGGATCTTGTTGCTGAACTTGTATGCATTCATACCTACATTGAGAACCATTCTAAGTGAGATACAATGAATACATAGGTGATCAATAAAAGCATGAATTTCATGTATTCATGTTTTCAAGTCTTTGTCATTTTTATCATGTTCCAAGCATTTACGCAACATCAATTATGTCACACATCATCAAAACATTTATGCACATGTCATCATACGCATTGTAGCCCAACATTCTCCACCTTTTTGTTGATGACAAAATTACAATTGATGTTTCTCCCCCTTTTGACAACATTCAAAAAGGTAAAACATGCACAGATGGATAGAATTGAGCAAGTAACTGTGATTTCATTAATTGAGTGAAAAGTACACATAGTTCAAAATGAGATCCAGTACATGACACATCAAAAGCAAAAAGGGAAATGACATAAGTGACATACAAAGCATAAACCAAACTAACCCAACTAGAAAAAAAAAAAAGAGAACTACATGACCCTCATTTGACCCTAGACATGCTAAGCATCATCATTCCTAGGAAAAGTGGGATGACAGAAGTCATGAAAGTCCTTTGTGAGGTGATCAGAAATGAATGGGGAATGAGTGTTCAAATTGTTTTCTAAGGTTAAGAACTGATATATACCCATTGCAAAGTGCCATACACCCTAGTGGAAAGACATATAAAGATTCTACAATGGTTAAGAGATAATACTCCGGGAATCATAAGTTATAACATTTAGAATACACCGTTGAAAAATATATGAAAATAAGATAACCCTTTTGAATAAAATCGTTGTAGAAAAATAGTCCTTGGTGGGTGAGGTTCATTTGGTAAGCAAAAGTAATGTTTACATGAACAATCAACCATAAACAACAAATTTCCCTTGATTTAAAATCATGGAGGCTTCACTCTATTTCTCGCATTGAACTATTTCAATAAGGTTATGAGGGAAAAAGTGGTAATTACATACACTTTCACCTTTTGACGTGAAGGTAGACATTTGTGATGCCCATACCCCCATTTACTCAGTGTAAGTGACCATCATACCATTGTGGAGAGATAATACATAGAATTTTTTGACGCGAAGATGGACAGTTGTGATGCCCATGTCTCTCGATCTGAAAAGCAAAGATAAATGGCAGCTCAAGAGTATGCAGAAGGCCAGTCAATCAACAGACCACCTTTGTTCGATGGTGAAGATTATAACTATTAGAAGACCAGAATAGAGTTCTTCCTTCAAGGTCTCGATTTTCAAACTGGTCAATAATAGAAGAAGAAGATTTAGCAGTTCTCAACAACAGAGAAAATTGGGCAGAAGATGACAAGAAGCAGATATCTTTAAACTACAAAGCAAAGAGTATTATGTGCTGTGCACTGACCAAGAAAAAATTTAATAAGATCTCAGCATGCAAGTCTGCAATGGAAATGTGGGAGATGCTCAGAATTACTTATGAAGGCACAAACAAAGTTAAAGAAAGAAGGATAGATATCTTAGTAGCACAGTATGAGAGATTTTAAGTGCAAGTGGAGAATCAATTACTCAGATGTACAGTAAGTAGGTTCACAGGCATTACAAATGGTCTGGCTGGTCTTGGAAAGCATTATGAAATGGGAGATATGGTGAGAAAAATCTTAAGATCCCTACCAGTCTCGTGGACACCAAAAGTGACAGCTAAAGAAGAGGTGAATGATTTGAGAAGAATGTCGTTAGAAAAGCTTGTTGGGTCCCTAATGGCCCACGAAAGAAATATGGAACAACTTGGAGAGTCCTCTAGTAGGAAGAAACACACCAACGCTCTCAAGGTAGCAGAAGATACATCTGGTGAAGAATCAGATGACAGTAAGAGCATGGAAAGTAGTGAAGATGAAGAAGCTTTCTCTCCAGAAGACTACAAAGGATACTTGCTAAGAAGAAATACTAGTCTAGAAGGAGATATTTCAAGAAAGGAAAGGACTTCAAGAAACTCGAAGTCAAGGATACAAAGAAAGCTAAACCATATGCTACGAATGTAAAAAACCAGGACACATCAAGGCAGAATGTCCAAAGCTGAAAAAGACAGAGTTTAGAAAGAAGGACAACTCCAAGAAATTCAGAAAATACAAAAAGAAAGCCATGGCAGTAGCATGGAACAATGACAACGACTCAGACAGTGAGTCAAGCTCAAGCGAGGAGGAAGAAGATAAGGCCAACCTGGCCTTCATTGCAAACACCGACGACAAGGTAACATCTGATTCCTCATTCACTTCCTGTAATGAGTCTGATTCTGATAGTTAGAAGATGTGTTTAATGAGTTATATAGTAAATATAAAGATGTGTGTAATTATTAAAAATGACCAAGAAAAATCATGCATGTCTAGAAATTACTAACTCAAACTTAAAGTTAGAAACTGAGCAATTAGAAAAACAAATCTCTGAATTAAAAAGGAGAAATAATTTATTATGTGAAGATCTAAAACTTAAAAATGATCATAAAGCTAATCTAGAAAGTCAGGAAACTGTAAGTAAACTTAAATGGGAAATTAACACATTAACAAAAGAAAATGAATATTTATCCAGTACAATTGGAAAATTTACAAATGGTAAATCATCTTTAATATAAAAGGAGCTAGAAGATCAGGGAAAAAGAACCATGGTTTAGGATATACTCCACCTGATATTGAAGAAACTATAGTTCATCCTAAAGTGTATCCAACTCCAAAATTTGTAGCAGAAAAAGATGCTGAATATAAAACTAACTTCAAGTATATCCCAACTAAAAAGGAAAGTAAAGCATACTACTGTGGTCATTGTAACGTCCCAAGAATTACGCAGCGGGTATTAATTAATTATTCAGAATTAATTCGAGTCGATATCTCGAGACGTGAACAGTCGGCAAATAAGCCTCTAGCTAGCATGCACTAAATGTATAACAACATACATCATCATAGGGCCCAAATATTGAACTCAACTAATCTTTTATTGAAATCTCAACTTATTGTATTCAAAATTGAAGTATTACAACTCTTAAGACTATGGGATAACAGGACTAGACTCAATAAAAAGGAAAAGTACATGATACTCCTCACTTCCTACTACATATTCTAACTCTCAAAGCAAATTACTATAACTTGACTCATAGTTGGAATGCTCTTCACTCGGACGCATTCCCATCCTCGACTGGCTCTTCCTCTTGGACATCATAGTCACCTAGATTGGTTAAAAGTAGGGGATGAGCAAACTAGCCCAGTAGGATTTATATCTTAATGTTCGGGCAATGATATAAGTGATTAGCAATTTAGAACTAGGTAAGCACGATGAATGTCATGATATGCATGTACGAATAAAACTCTTTAAAACATGATACATGAAACAAGCTAGATAGAGTGATCATGATAGAACAAGATTTTAGAACAAGATGACAAGATAGAACTAGCAACAGATCACTTTGTACAAGCACGCAAGATTTCACTTGACGTCAAGAACGCAAGATATCACAATTTGCAATAAATGCAGGATGGCCATATCACGCAGGCAAGCAAGCACGCACGAGCACGATCATGTAACACTAATGAGGCACGTAGACACTAATGTACACCAAGAAAAGATCCATCAAGAATGTACACCAGGACATGTGTATGTGGTTATTGTATCTATCATTCAACAAGCAAGCAAGACTCCTAGCGCAGATGCAACGCCAGTAATCATTATACCCCATGGTTAACAGTATATTTATGACTCTCCGTCATTGGGGCTAGACTGGAGCCCTTGGACACTCGCCGTGCCCAGTCAGCATCTCATGTAAAATTTTAATTGTAGTTACCCACAGTCATTAATAATGGCCAGTGAGAGTTTCAAAATGTAGTATGTTTAACGTCATGTTCATGATGATGATGGGAACAAGTAATAAGTAATTGAACATGATTTCATGTTAACAATGGTCAAGAGATAAATTCAGTAGCATAACGGTATGATTTATACTTTAGTTCAATCTTTACATTAATGGCTTTAGTCTGGATTGTAAATCACACTCACGAGAACAAGATGAGAAAGGAAGTGCACGCTATCTCCAGGGAGCTTCAATGGTACAACCAACTCATCGGCCATGTGGGAATCCATGGTCAGAGGAGATTTACGGAGGCCTTGGAGAAAAAGGTCGCTAGTCTACTAATTCGGAATGACCGGTAGAGAGTTTCCTATTTCCCAAGAAATGGCTACCTAGATGTGCAAGTGTGTAGTGATGTACGCGTGTCTCAATTCAAACCATCGGTTTCAAACTCGCGGAAAGCACTTAACATGATGGCATGCAATGGACAATGCATTTAACTACACATGGGTTTACAAGATTTTAAGATAATATTTATCATTAAATCAAGCTAGAATGGTAACAAGAGTAAATCGCAAGTTTCATGAATGATTATATCATTAAGAAAGCAATTAGAATAATATTCATGTAATTAAGGCTTTTTAAATGGGTTAATCACTTTTTAGGCCATTAAATAAACCATTATGCAATGATCAGACCTAAGACATGTGAATTACACGCTAAATATCATATTTAAACAGACCTCAGGTATAGTAGTAAGTTTTGTAAAAGAAATAGGTGGGGTTTCATGAAAAATCCTGAGGTCGCGACGGACCCTTGTAAGGATCGCGACAGGGTCAGATCAGAATGCGATAGTGCCTTGTAAGGATCACGACAGGCTTGTCTGATTAGGCAGGCAGTTCGTGAGGGGTTCATATGAAGAAGGCGCCAAAGGTATGTGTAGAACGCGAGAAGGGGGTCAGAACAGGCAGAGAGATAGTGACAGGGCTCTCGTCACGTTCAGAACACGACGGGTTTGCTGTCGCGACAAGACCTCAGAACGCGGCTTATCAGGCCATCGCATTCACAAGGTTTCACCTGAATCTGACAGAGAAAGAACATGTTCTTGGATTGCGGTCCAGAACTGCCTTATATTGACACAGGGTGCTTCCAAAATAGAGAACAAATTGTACAATGCATGAAAAATAACGAAACCAGTTTTAAACCAACTTAGACATGCAAGGGTGCTTCCAGTAAATTGGAATTAGAAAACAAGGATGGTTTCGATAGGCTTTAATCAAGTCAAACACAAATGTAAAAGCCAAGTGCAACCCGAAAATGTAGTTTCATGCAATAACCCTCTTACCACACTTATAACTCACTAACTATTGTCATTTAGACAAAACATTCAACATAAGACATGATGTGGACAACTAGTAGAAAAACTTTCATGTTGTCTTTTTGCTCTAATTCGGTCTTGAATCATATGCAACATATAAAGAAGGGAAAAGCCCTAACAGTGCGCGACTTTGGGAAAACGCTCATAATTCAAAATCTACTCATTGAAATCCAATGAAACCAGTGGGAAACGAAAGTTAACTTGATGATCTACACATTGGTATAGGATATGTTAAGGTTTGACCCTACAAAACTTACTTTATGGGTTGAGTAAGTCCCATTTTTGCAGAAAACCTTTGTTCAGACCACTTGCAAGAGAACGCTTACTACATGCAGTATACTGCATGAAAATTGTTCATTCCAGTTGGGTTAGAAAGTAGACTCGACCCTATTTCCAGGTGTATAAGCCTTGTAAGATTTGGTTATGGTTTGACTCACCTTTGGTCGACTTCAAGTGGACGGTTTATACAGGTCGCAGCAGACGAGAAGGGGAAGAAGATGAGATTCTTGTGGTCGTTCAACAGCTCCTCAGCCACCAAGAGCTCCTCCACACGACCCTAGCAAGTTCTAAAACTCGTCCCTAAGGTTTGGTGAAGAGTATTTAAGCAACCATGGTGTTTAGGAGTCCTATTATGACTAGGAAAGCCAAGTTGCGATTTTGACATGTTAGTTTCCTATTTTTGAGGATTTCTTCCTCCCTTTGAGTGTGTGAGGCTTTAGGAAACGTCCCACCATAGTTAGGCACGAATTTGGGTTGCCAAGAATACATGATTGCATCCAATTCAACTCAAATTGCCTCTTTCTAATTTCAGCCTATTTAGAGTTACGAATTTCCATGCTTTTCTAGCTTTATTGATTTTGGGCCATATGTGGTCCATTGGCCAATTATGATATTGGGTCACTAATATATAATGTTAGGAGTCTCTCCAACATTTTTATTTAATTTTTGGTTGCGTCGTATTTTCGTGTTAACAGTTTTCCGACTTATTTTCTAATTTGGATAATCGGTCACAATAACTCTTAAACTAGCCCAAATGATTTTTATTGGCCCAAATTTATTGATGGGTCATATAGGATATTATTTGAAGTCTGTATATAATTTTTATTTAATTTTCTGACTCATCCAAGTACGTGTGATAATGATTTTTCGACTTATTCATGAATTACAATAATAAGTCGCGAAACACATAAAACTTGGCTAATCTGATTTTTATTGGCACAAATTGTTTGTGAAACATTTAGTAATAATGTTTAGGGTGATTTAAAATTTTATGGAATTTTACGATGTGTTTTAGAACTTACGATGATGATACGTATGTTTAAATACTCTGGTATTATGGAAATTATTATTTCTATTTATTCAAATTTTTTACCTATTAAATTTTTCGGGGTGCTACACCCTCCCCCACTTAAGAGAATTTGGTCGCCAAAATCATAGATCATTAATTGGCTTTTGATAGTTATGATCCTTGAGGTCGTTTCGGATTTAACTCCTCTAACTTGTTTCCACATCGGGGATGCTAGTCCAACATCTACACCTATGGCCACCCATACTATTCATTTGGTTCCTTCCACTCCTGTTTTCCTTCCACGATTGTTATATCTCCATCTCAATCCTCCAGATGAACTATGGTATAATTACTAGATTATCCATTTCTAATTTCTCCTTAATGACCTCCCCCACTTAGAAATGTACTAATAAGAAAACATCATAAGATCAGTCTAAGGGGTTTAACAATCATACCTCCTTCTGGGAGCTCCACTTGCATTATTGCATTCACGCATCCTGGATGCTTTACCCCTCCTTGGTTCCTTCCAGCTTGGACTTTTAGCATGGGACAGTTCGGTATACGATGCTCATGACTCCCACATCGCAAGCAAGCCCCGGCCTGCTTCCAGCACTTGTCCGCTTGGTGCCCAGGCTTGTTGCAAAATTTACAATACTCCACTGTCATTGTTTCTTCTACTTTGATCTTTTTCTCCATGCCATAGTCCTTCCCAGTGGTTGGCCTTTTGTTGTTGTTATTGGGGAAAGTTCCAGTTGTATCGACTGCTCCCCTTTTTGTAAAGATCGGCTTTGAGATGTCCTTTCCCCTCATGCCTTCCACCTTAGCCATAGTATCTTCTACCAATTGAGCTCTTTGGACCATCTCAGTGTAGGTTTGGATGTTGTGTTGTCCGAGCTTTTCAATGAACATGGGCCTGAGCCCATCCATGAAACGGTTAGCCTTTAGTCTTTCAGTTCCCACCAGGTGTGGGGCATACACAGCCAGACGTGCGAACTGAGCCTCATACTCATACTCAGCCACAGACATTCCTTTCTACTTCAGTGCGGCAAACTCCGCTGCCTTCTTCTCCTTAACTCTTCAGAGAAATACTTTCCCCGGAATATCTCTAGGAATCCGGCCCACTCCAGTTCACCAACGTTAGGCAGGTGACCGATGTGGCTTCCACCATGCTCGGGCATCCTTAGTGAATTGAAAAGTGGCCAGTACCACCTTCTCCCTGTAGTGCATTGCATAACTTGGAAAATCCTTTGTATTTCCTCCTGCCATTCTCTACCTCGTCTAGGTCAGGGGATCCAGAGTAACGAGGGGGGTTTAAACTCCTAAATTGCGGTGTAGATCACCGGCTCCGTTCCTAGCTGCAGCAGCCTGATTTCCAGCCTGAACTACATTTTGTAATGCCCGAGTCAGTCTAGCCACTGTTTCTTGCATAGCTTGCCATTGGCTGCGAGCCATTGCGGTTGAGTGAGAAAGTTATGAGGGTTCCTGAGAAAAGGATGGAAACCAATTAATGTCTCTTGATACATTATAAGAGTCAATGGGTATGTTTGTTTAATTTTTTTCTAACATATTCCCAGTCTCTACCCATTCTCGCCAGGTAATATATTAATTTCCATGACCTAGGTACCATAGATATCTCCTATTCTTGAGACATATCGTATTTAGGTTTCCTAGGCTCTGATACAACTAAACTGTCACGTCCTGAGAATTATGCAGTGGGTATTAATTAATTATTCGGATTAATTTGAGTTGATATCCCGAGACGTGAACAGTCAGCAAATAAGACTCTAGCTAGCACGCACTAAATGTATAACAACATACATCATCATAGGCCCAAATATTGAACTCAACTAATCTTTTATTCAATCTCAACTTATTGTATTCAAAATGGAACTATTACAACTCTTAGACTATGGGATAATAGGACTAGAATCAATAAAAAGGAAAAGTACATGATACTCCTCACTTCCTACTACATATTCTAACTCTCAAAGTAAATTACTATAACTAGACTCATAGTTGGAACGCTCTTCACTCGGACGCATTCCCATCCTCGACTGGCTCCTCCTCTTGGACATCATAGTCACCTAGATTGGTTAAAAGTAGGGGATGAGCAAACTAGCCCAGTAGGATTTATATCTCAATGTGCGGGCAATGATATAAGTGATTAGCAATTTAGAACTAGGTAAGCACATGAATGTCATGATATGCATGTACGAATAAAACTATTTAAAACATGATACATGAAACAAGCTAGATAGAGTGATCATGATAGAACAAGATTTTAGAACAAGATGACAAGATAGAACTAGCAACAGATCACTTTGTACAAGCACGCAAGATTTCACTTGATGTCAAGAACACAAAATCACTATTTGCAATAAATGCAGGATGGCCATATCACGCAAGCAAGCAAGCACCCACGAGCACGATCATGTAACACTAATCAGGCACGTAGACACTAATGTACACCAAGAAAAGATCCATCAAAAAAGTACACCAGACACGTGTATGTGGTTATTGTATCTATCATTAACAATCAAGCAAGACTCCCAGTGCAGATGCAACCCAATAATCATTATACCCCATGTTTAACAGTATATTTATGACTCTCCGTCATTGGGGCTAGACTGGAGCCCTTGGACACTAGCCGTGCCCGGTCAGCATCTCATGTAAATTTTTAAATGTAGATACCCACAGTCATTAATAATGACCAGTGAGAGTTTTCAAATGTAGCATGTTTAACGTCATGTTGATGATGATAATGGGAACAAGTAATTGAACATATTTCATGATAACACTGTTCAAGAGATAAATGGTAGCATAACGGTACGATTTATACTTTATTTCAATCTTTACATTAATGGATTAGTCTAGATTGTAAATCACACTCAGGAGAAAAGAAGAGAAAGGAAGTGCACGCTATCTCCAGGGAACTTCAATGGTACAACCAACTCGTCGGCCATGTGGGAATCCATGGTCAGAGGAGATTTATGGAGGCCTTGTAGAAGAGGTCGTTAGTCTACCGATTCGGAATGACCGATAGAGAGTTTCCAATTTCCCAAGAAAGGGCTGCCTAGATGTGCAAGTGTGTAGTTATGTACGCGTGTCTCAATTCAAACCATCGGTTTCAAACTCGCGGAAAGCACTAACATGATGGCATGCAATGGACAATGCATTTAACTACACATGGGTTTACAGATTTTAAGATATAATTATCATTTAAATCAAGCTAGAATGGTAACAAGAGTAAATCACAAGTTTCATGAATGATCATATCATTAAGAAGCAATTAGAATAATATTCATGTAATTAAGGCTTTTAAATGGGTTAATCATTTTTAGGCCATTAAATAAACCATCATGCAATGATCAGACCTAAGACATGTGAATTACACGCTAAATATCATATTTGAACAGACCTCAGGTATAGTAGTAAGTTTTGTAAAAGAAATAGGTGGGGTTTCATGAAAAATCCTGAGGTCGCGACGGACCCTTGTACGAATCGTGAGGGTCAGATCAGAAGCGACAGTGCCATGTAAGGATCGCGACAGGCTTGTCTGATCAGGAAGGGTTCGTGACGGGTTCATATGAAGAAGGCGACATAGGTATGTGTAGAACGCGATAAGGGGGTCAGAACAGGCAGAGAGATAGCGACAGGGCCCTCGTCGCATTCAAAACGCGACGGGTTTGCTGTCACAACAAGACCTCAGAATGCAGCTTATCGGGCCATCGCGTTCACAGGGTCTGCACCTGAATCCGACAGAGAAAGGACATGTTCTTGGATTGCAGTCAAGAACTACCTTATATTGACACAGGGTGCTTCAAAAAATAGAGAACAAATTGTACAGTGCATGAAAAATAATGAAACTAGTTTTAAACTAACCTAGACATGCAAGGGTGCTTTCAGTAAATCGGAATTAGAAAACATGGATGGTTTTGATAGGCTTTAATCAAGTCAAACACAAACGTAATAGCCAAGTGCAACCTGAAACGTAGTTTCATGCAGTGACCCTCTTACCACACTTATAACTCTCTAACTATTGACATTTAGAGAAAATGTTCAACAGAAGACATGACGAGGAAAGTAGTAGAAAAACTTTCATGTTGTGGGTTTGCTCTAATTCGGTCGTGAATCATGTGCAACATATAAAGAATGGGAAAAGCCCTAACTGTGCGTGACTTTGGAAAGCGCTTATAATTCAAAATCTACTCATTGAAATCCGATGAAACCAGTGGGAAACAAAGTTAACTTGATGGTCTACACATTGGTATAGACTATGTAAGGTTTGTCTCGAGACAACCACCTTATGGTTGAAGATGTCTCATTTTTCAGAAAACTCGTGTTCCGACCACTTGCAGAGAACGCTTACTACACGCAGTATACTGCATGAAAATTGTTCATTCCAATTGGGTAGAAAGTAGACTCGACCTATTTCATGGGTATAGCCTTGCAAGGTTTGGTTATGGTTTGACTCACCTTTGGTCGACTTCAAGTGGATGGTTTATGCAGGTCGCAGCAGACGAGAAGGGGAAGAAGATGAGTTTCTTGTTGTCGTTCCACAGCTTCTCGGCCACCAAGAGCTCCTCCACACGACCCTAGCAAGTTCTAAAAAATCATCCTAGGTTTGGTGAAGAGTATTTAAGAAACATGGTGTTTAGGAGTCCTATATGACTAGGAAAGCCAAGTTGCATTTTGATGTTAGTTTCTATTTTTGAGGATTTATTCTCCTCCTTTGAGTGTGTGAGCTTTATAAACCTCCCACCATAGTTAGGCATGAATTGGGTTGCCAAGAATACATGATTGCATCCCAATTCAACTCAAATTGCCTCTTTCTAATTTCAGCCTATTTAGAGTTACGAATTTCCATGCATTTCTAGCTTTATTTGATTTTTGGGCCATATGTGGTCCATTGGCCCAATTATGATATTGGGTCATTAATATATAATGGTTAGAAGTCTCCAACAGTTTTATTTAATTTTTTGTTGCGTCGTATTTTTGTGTTAACAGTTTTCGACTTGTTTCCTAATTTGGATAATCGGTCACAATAACTCGTAAACCTAGCTCAATGATTTTTATTGACCCAAATTTATTGATGGGTCATTAGAGGATATTATTTGAAGTTCGTATATGATTTTTATTTTATTTTCTGACTCATCCAAGTACGTGTGATAATAATTTTTGACTTATCATGAATTACGATAATAAGTCGCAAAACACTTTAAATCGGCTAATCCAATTATCTTGGCACAAATTTGTTTGTGAAACATTTAGTATAATGTTTAGGGTTGATTTAATTTTTATGGAATTTTTTGATGTGTTTTAGAACATACGATGATGACACTAGTTTAAATACTCTGGTATTATGGAAATTATTTATTTCCATTTATTTAATTTTTACCGATTAAATTTTGGGTGCTACAGTCATTGTAATAAACTAGGATATACAAGATAACATGTCCAACCAAGCACCTAAAATGGATACTTAAGAGAAAAAGTGAGAAACTAACCAGCAAGGACCCAAAAGAACTTGGGTACCTAAATCTTAATGTCTCTATGCAGGGAGCCTTAGAGCATCATAATGGTACTGGACAGGGGTGCTCAAGACATATGACAGGTAACAAGAAGCTATTTTCATTCATTAAGATGAAGAAGGTGCAGTGACTATGGCGGTAATGGAAAAGGAACAGTAATAGCTTGTTGCTCAATAGAAAGTCAGGCAAAGTCCTTATGGAAGACGTCCTATGTGTGAAAGGACTTAAGCACAACCTAATCAACATCAGTCAGCCATGTGACAAAGGTCATCCAATAAAGTTTCAAGAATCTAAGTGTGTAATTATGAAAGATGGTGAAATAGTGTTTGAAGCCAATAGAGAAAAGAACTTATATGTGCTTCATCCAGAAGAACTGAAAGATCAGGATATATGTCTTACAACAAACAAGGATCAACTAGCTGACTATGGAACAGGAGATTGGGCCACTGCAGTCTGGATGGAATCAGAAAATTAGTTAAGAGAATTTAGTAGAAGGTCTGCAAGATAAGTTCAAGGATAGAGGGTTGTGCAAACCTTGGCAAAACGGAAGCATACAAAATCTTCCTTCAAGTAAAAAATAGTTGTAACCTCTTCAAAACCTTTAGAACTTTACACATGGATCTATTTGGGCCAATGAGAACAACCAATTTAGGAGGAAAGAACTTGGATTTGTGATTGTAGATGATTACTCCAGATTTCCTGGGTAATATTTTTGGAACATAAGGATGATAACTTCGACAGTTTTGTTAAGTTCAGAAAGACAAGAAGTTCAGTATAATAAGCATTCGATTAGATCATAAAGGAGAATTTCAAAATGAAAGATTTGTAGAATTCTGTGATGATAAGGAATTGAGCATAACTTCTCAGCACTAGGGACACCCCAGCAAAATGGAGTAGCTGAGAGGAAAAATAGGACTTCGTTGGTATGGTAAGAACAATGGTGTCAGAATATAATCTTCCAAGATATTTCTGGGCTGAAGCAATCAACACTGCATGTATATAATTAATAGAGTGATGATCAGGCCAATCCTGAAGAAGACTGCATATGAGCTTTACAAGCAAAAGAAGCCAAAGATCAGTCATTTCAGAACCTTCGTTGTCCTTGCTCATCCACAATAATGGAAGAGAGAGACATTGGTAAGCTAGACTCAAAGTCTGATGGAGGTATATTATGGGGTATGCTTCTAAACCCAAAGGCTATAGAGTCTTTAATAAACAAAGTTTATTAATTGAGCAAACCGTACATGGTTGTCTTTGATGAATATAACCTTCTTTGAGAAAGGAAGTAGATAGTGATAATGATGATGCATATAATTTGTCCAAAAAAGTGAAGGATACATCTATCAAGGACAATGAAAATCCACCTTGGAAGAACTACAATAAAAAGATCTATCACATGATGATCTTCCAAAGGAATGGAGACATAAGAAGGATCACCTGTTGGGTAATATCATTCGAGATCCATCAGTTGGGGTAAGAACTAGAGGTAATGTAATTCCTTGTGATTTATCTTTTGTATTTCAAATTGAGCCTAAGACGGTCAATGAAGCACTATCTGATTAATCTTGGATACTAGCTATGCAAGATGAACTTAATCAGTTCAAGAGAAACCAAGTTTGGTCCCTTGTTCAAAGACCATCAGATCATCCTGTGATTGGCACCAAATGAGTGTTCAGAAACAAATGGATGAAGCTGGTGTATCCCTAGAAACATGGCTAGACTGGTTGCTCAGGCTATTCCCAGGAAGAAGGCATAGATTTCGATGAAACCTATGCCCAGTGGCTAGACTAGAGGCAATTCGGATTACTTGCATACACATATACACTCTGCATTAGATTTAAAGCTTTTTTAGATGGATGTAAATCTGCATCTTTAAATGGTTTATAAAGGAGGAAGTCTATGTAAGAACAACTCCTGTTTTGATGATATGAATTTTCCAAATCATATTTTTAAATTGCATAAAACATTGTTTGGTTTAAAGCAAGCACCTACAGCATGGTATGAAAGGCTCAGTGCATTCTTATTAGAACATGGTTTTATCAGAGGACATGTAGATAGCATATTATTATTAAATCTAATGTCAAAAATATATTACTTGTACAAATAATGTAGATGATATAATTTTTGGATTTACTGATGAATCTCTTTGTAAGTATTTTGAAAAGCTTATGCAGGGAGAATTTTAAATGAGTATGATGGGGGAGCTAAATTATTTTCTTGGATTGCAAATCAACCACGGAAAATAAGGCACACATCTGCCAAGCTAAGTACACCAGGTAGTTATTGAAGAAATTTGGATTAGACAATGTAAAACCACTGTCAACACCAATGAGCATATCTACAAGATTAGACAGTGACAAAGATGGTAAGAATGTAGACCAGAAGCTAACAGAGGTATGATAGGTTCACTAATTTATTTAACTGCCAGTAGACTTGATATTTATTAGTGTATGCACGTGTGCAAGGTATCAGGCTGATCCTAAAGAATCTCAATAAATCTCTGTCAAAAGGATCTTTAGATATTTAGCTAAATCTCATGATCTAGGTTATTGTATCCGAAATCATGCGAAGTAAATTCAGTAGGATATTCTGATGCTGACTATGCTGGATACAAGGTAGATAGAAAAAGCACCAGTGGTTGTTGTCAATTCCTTGCAGGGTGTCTAATCTCATAGTCCTCAAACAAACAATATTCAGTAGCTCTATCGATAGCTGAAGGTGAGTACGTGGCTGCTGGAAGCTGTTGCACACAACTCCTATAGATAAAACAACAACTTGAGGACTACGGATTACACATCAAAACTATTCCTCTATTGTGTGATAATACGAGCACAATAAATCTCACCAAGAATCCAGTTCAGCATTCGAGAATCATGCACACTAGAGGTTAGATATCATTTTATTAGAGATCATGTAGTAAATGGCAATATAAATATTTCTTTTATAGATACTCAAAACAGTTAGCAGATATCTTCACAAAGGCCATACTTGAAGAGTTAGATTTACGTCTCTTAGAAGGGAATTAGACATGTGTAATTTGTGATAGATTTATCTGTATATCGCTGAAATAATAAATATTCAGATAACAATTATTCTCTCTCCTAAAATTAAGCAATTCTTTAATTACGTACGTTATAAATTACTTTGACAGTTCGCTATTTTATAAATCTTTATTTTTTCGAAATTGTCACCTAGTTTGTCATTTTGTGCATTTATTGTCGTGTCCTTTCAAAAGCAACTTTACCTCTTGCCTTGTATCCCGTATCTATGCCTAATGATTCATCTCTTTCTCTCATCTCTTGCGACTCGCCTGGAATGATAAGCCCTATCGATTCTGGCTCTCCTTCTCCGAGAGATTTCAAAGAATCCCTCTCCCCCGCCAAAAATCTCTTGAGGGTTTCTGTTCTACTCCTTACTATGATCCTCCAGAACTTCCCCTCGTTCAATCCATGGTGGTTTCTGGGGTTTCCGGTGCCGTTGGAGGCTACAGCGCTGCTTTCCTATGGCTGAGCAGCAGGAGCTGTCACGTCCCGAGAATTACGCAGCGGATATTAATTCGAAGAATTCGAGTCGATATTCCGCGACGTGGACAGTCGGCAAATAGCCTCTAGCTAGCACGCACTAATTGTATCAACACAACATCATAATAGGGCCCACATGTTGAACTCAATATAAATTGTATTCAATCTCACTCTTTTTATTCAAATGAAACTAGTACAGGACTAAGACTCAATAAAGGGAAAGTACATTTAATCCTCACTTCCTACTACTTGTTCTAACACTCAAAATAAACTATCTATAGATAGACTTATGATTGGAACGTCTTCACTCGGACGCATTCCCATCCTCGACTTGCTCTTCCTCTTGAACTTCATAGTCACCTAGATGGGGTAAAAGTAGGGAATGAGCAAACTAGCCCAGTAGGATTTATATCTCAATGTGCGGGCAATGATATAAGTGATTAACATTTTAGAACTAGGCAAGTACGATGAATGATATGCAAGTACGAATAAAAACTCGTTAAAACATGATATAAAAACAAGCTAGAGAGAGAGATCATGATAGAACAAGATTGATGAACAAGATGACAAGAGAGAACTAGAAATAGATCACTTTGTACAAGCACGCAAGATTTCACTTGATGTTAATAGCTTTCAAGAACGCAAGATATCACTAATTGCATTAAATGCAGGATGGCCATCACGCAAGCAGCAAGCACGCACGAGCACGATCAAGTAACACTAATCAGGCACGTAGACACAATGTACACCAAGAAAAGATCCATCAAGAATGTACACCAGGACACGTGTATGTGGTTATGTATCTATCATTCAACACGCACGCACGATTTTCCCAGCGCAGATGCAACGCCAGTAATCATTATACCCCATGGTTAACAGTATATCTATGACTCGCCGTCATTGGGGCTAGATTGGAGCCCTTGGACACACGCCGTGCCCTGTCAGCATCTCACTTAATTTTTAAATGTAGATACCCACAGTCATTATAATGGCCAATGAGAGTTTCAAAAGTAGCATGTGTAATGTCATGTTCATGATGATGAAAGGAAGTAATAATTAAATTAAACATGATTTCATGAGAACAATGGTCAAGAGATAAATTCGGCAGCATAACGGTACAATTATACTTTCGTTCAATCTTTACATTAATGGCTTTAGTCTAGTTTGTAAGTCACACTCACGAGATCAAGAAGAGAAAGGAAGTGCACGCTATCTCCAGGGAACTTCAATGGTACAACCAACTCGTCGGCCATGTGGGAATCCATGGTCAGAGGAGATTTACGGAGGCCTTGGTGAAAAGGTCGCTAGTCTACCGATTCGGAATGACGGTAGAGAGTTTCAATTTCCCAAGAAAAGGCTACCTAACAGTGCTAGTGTGTAGTGCGGTACGGTGTCTCAATTCTCAAACCATCGTCTCAAACTCGCAGGAAGCACTTGACAATATAACATGGAATAAAACTATGCACTTTAACTCATCATGGTTTGCAAGATTTTATGATAACTCTTATCATTTAAACGTGGAAGAACAGTAGGAAGATTAAATCACAAGAAACAGGAATGGATCATACATTTAAGGAGCACTTAGAATAGCATTCATGTAATTAAAGCTTTTAAATGGGTTAATCAATTTTTAAGCCATTAAATAACAATCATGTAATGATCAGACCCAAGACATGCAACTTACACAGTAAATATCATATTTAAACAGATCTTGGGTATATGCGGAAAACTATGCATGAAAACACGTGGTTTCAGGTAAAGTTCTGAGATCGCGACATATCCCTATAAGGAAGGCGACGGGTCGTCAGATCAGGCAGGCAGAAGGCGACATGGGTACTGTCGCAACCAGAACGCGACAGAGGTACTGTCGCGACCGACCTCAGAATGCGACATATCGGGCCGTCGCGTTCACAGGGTCTGCGCTTGAGTCCGACTGGGATCTGACATGCTCTTGGTTCAGACTTACCATGTTTTGACACAGGAGCGATATTCATGAAACGCCTATATCTCTCTATATGCTGACCTTTAGACAAAACTTTCAACATAGAAAATGTCGAGGACATCTATTGGAAGAACTGTGATGTTGGGGATTTTACCTAATCGGTCTTTGCCCTTGTGAAAAACATGAAGAACTTAAAGTTAAATGCAACCAGAAAAATGCAGTATCATGCATGACTCTATTACAAAGTTTATAGCTCTCAACTAATGACATTTACACAAAACCTTTAACAAGAAAGATGACGATAACGACTAATAAAAGAACTTTCATGTTGGAGTCTTGACCTACTTCGGTTTAAATCTCAAGAAAAACAGGAATAACCTAAGGCTAACTGCAAACCCGAAAACACAGTATTATGCATGACTCTCTTACAGGGTTCATAACTCTCTAACTAATGAGATTTAGACAAAACGTCAACATGAAGATGATCGTGACATTAAGTAGAATAACTTACATGTTAGTATTTTACTCTATTCGGTCTTGAATCACGTGAAACATATTAAGAACGGGAAAAGCCCTGACAGTGCGCGACTTTTGCAAAACGCTTATAAATAAGATCTACTAAATGAAATCGATGAAAACAGTGGGAAATGAAAGTTAACTTGATGATCTACACATTGGTATAGGATATGTTAAGATTTGGCCCGAGAAAACCTACCTTTGGTCGACTTCAAGAGAGTGGTTTGTGCAGGTCGCAGCAGATGAGAAGGGGAAGAAGAACGGCTTCTTGTGGTCGTTCCACAGCTCCTCAGCCACCAAGAGCTCCTCCACACGACCCTAGCAAGTTCTAAATTCGTTCCTAGGGTTGGGTGAAGAGTATTTAAGTAACCATGGTGTTTAGGAGTCCTATTATAACTAGGAAAAGAGGATTTCGGATTGGCATGTTTGGTTTCTTATTTTTGATGATTTCCTCCTCCCTTTGAGTGTGTGAGGCATTAGGAAACCTCCCTTCATAGTTAGGCACGAATTTGGGTTGCATGAATGCATGATTGCATCCCAATTCAACTCTAATTGCCTCTTTTTAATTTCAGCTTATTTATGGTTACGAATTTCTATGTATTTTCTAGTTTTATTTGATTTTTGCCAAATGTTACCCATTGGCCCAATTATGATAATGGGTCATCAATATATAATGTTGGAAGTCTCCCCAACATTTTTATTTAATTTTGATTGCGTCGTATTTCCGTGTTACGGTTTTTTCGACTTGTTTCCTTATTTAGATAATCGATCGCAATAACTCTTAAACCTAGCCCAAACGATTTTTATTGAACCAAATTCTTGATGGGTCATTAGAGGATATTATTTGAAGTCCATATATGATTTTTATTTAATTTTCTGACTCATCCACGTACGTGTGATAATGATTTTACGACTTATTCATGAATTATGACAATAAGTCGCGAAACACTTTAAACTTGGATTCTCATTTTTCTTGGCACAAATTTCTTTGTGAAACATTTAGTAATAATATTTAGGGTGATTTATAATTTTTACGGAATTTTTCGATGTGTTTTAGCACATACGATAATGATACGTATGTTTTAAATACTGTTATAATGGAAATTATTTATTTCCATTTAATTAAATTTTTATATAATTAAAATTTCTGGGGTGCTACACCCTCCCCCACTTAAGAGAATTGGTCCCCAAATTCAAGATCATTAATTGGCTTTTGATAGTTATGATCATTGAGGTCGTTTTGAATTTAATTCTTCTAACTTGTTTCAACATCGTGGAGGTTAGTCCAACATCTACACCTATGGACACTAGTACTATTCATTTGATTCCTTCCGCTCCTGTTCCATCCATGGTTGTTATGTTCCCTCTTATTCCACCAGATGAACTAGGGTATAACCACTAGATTATCCCTTTTCAATTTCTCCTTAATGATCTCCCCCACTTAGAAATGTACCAAGAAGACAAATCGTAAGATCAATCTAAAGGTTTAACAATCATACCTCCATGTAGAAGTTCGCTGAGTTATTGCATTCACGCGTCCTTGACACTTTACCACTCCTTGGTTCCTTCCAGCTTGGTCTTTTAGCAAGGGACAGTTGGGAAGGCGGTGGTCGCGATTCCACATCGCAGGCAAGCTCCTGCCTTCTTCCAGCACTCTTCTTCTCTATGTCCAGGCTTGTTGCAAAAGTTACAATATTCACCATCTTGTTTCTTCTACCTTGATCTTTTTCTCCATGCCATAGTCTTCCAGTGGTTGGCTTTTAGTTGTTTTAGTTATTATTGTTGTTGTTATTGTTGTTATTGGGGAAAGTTCCAGTTGTATCAACTGCTCCCCTTGTTATAAAGGTCGGCTTTGAGATGTCCTTCCCCCTCATGCCTTCCACCTTAGCCATAGTGTCTTCTACCAGCTGAGCTCTTTGGACCATCTCCGTGTAGTTTGGATGTTGTAAGGTCCGAGCTTCTCGATGAACATGGGCCTGAGCCCATCCATGAAACGGTTAGCCTTTAGTCTTTCAGTTCCCACCAGATGTGGGGCATACACAGCAAGTCGTGCGAACTGAGCCTCATACTCAGCCACAAACATTCCTTTCTGTTTTAGTGCGGAAAACTCTGCTGCCTTCTTCTCCTTGACTCTCTCAGAGAAATACTTTCCTCGGAATATCTCCAGATATCCGGCCCACTCTAGTTCGGCTACATTGGCAGGTGGCCGAGGTGGCCTTCCACCATGCTCGAGCATCTTTAGAAATTGGAAAGTGGCCAGTACCACTTTCTCTCTATAGTGCATTGCATCACCTAGAAAATCCTTTCTATCTCCTCTTGCCAATTCTCTGCCTCGTCTAGATCAGGGGATCCAGAGAAACGAGGAGGGTTTAACTCCTAAAATTCCGGTGCAGATCACCGGCTCCATTCCTTGCAGCTCCAGCCTGATTTCCAGCCTGAACAACATTTTGTAATGCCTGGGTCAGTCCAGCCACGGTTTTCTTGCATAACTTGCCACTGATTACGAGCCATTGCAGTTGAGGGTAAAGTTATGAGGGTTCCTGAGAAAAGGATGGAAACCAATTAATCTCTCTAGATACATTATAAGAGTCAATGGGTAGGAGTGTTTTTTCTTTCTAACATATTCCCAGTCTCTACCCATTCTCACCAGGAACTGTATTTAATTTCATGACCTAGGTTCCATAGGTATCTCCTATTCCTGAGACTATCCTATTTGGTATTCCTAGGCTCTGATACCACTAAACTGTCACGACCCGAGAATTACGCAGCGGATATTAATTCGAAGAATTCGAGTCGATATTCCGAGACGTGGACAGTCGGCAAATAAGCCTCTAGCTAGCACGCACTAAATGTGTATCAACACAACATCATAATAGGGCCCCCATGTTGAACTCAATATAAATGTATTCAATCTCAACTCTTTTTATTCAAATGAAACTAGTACAAGACTAAGACTCATGAAAGGGAAAGTACATTTATCCTCACTTCCTACTACATTGTTCTAACACTCAAAATAAACTATCTATAGATAGACTTATGATTGGAACACTCTTCACTCGGACGCATAACCATCCTCGACTTGCTCTTCCTCTTAAACTTCATAGTCACCTAGATGGTGTAAAAGTAGGGAATGAGCAAACTAGCCCAGTAGGATTTATATCTCAATGTGCGGGCAATGATATAAGTGATTAACATTTTAGAACTAGGCAAGTACGATGAATGATATGCACGTACGAATAAAAACTCGTTAAAACATGATATAAAAACAAGCTAGAGAGAGAGATCATGATAGAACAAGATGAATGAACAAGATGACAAGAGAGAACTAGAAATAGATCACTTTGTAAGAGCACGCAAGATTTCACTTGATGTTAATAGCTTTCAGAACGCAAGATATCACTAATTGCATTAAATGCAGGATGGCCATATCACGCAAGCAAGCAAGCAGCACGCACGAGCACGATCAAGTAACACTAATCAGGCACGTAGACACCAATGTACACCAAGAAAAGATCCATCAAGAATGTACACCAGGACACGTGTATGTGGTTATGTATCTATCATTCAACACGCACGCACGATTTTCCCAGCGCAGATGCAACGCCAGTAATCATATACCCCATGGTTATCAGTATATCTATGACTCGCCGTCATTGGGGCTAGATTGGAGCCCTTGGACACACGCCGTGCCCTGTCAGCATCTCACTTAAATTTTTAAATGTAGATACCCACAGTCATTATAATGGCCAATGAGAGTTTCAATAAGTAAGCATGTGTAATGTCATGTTCATGATGATGATGAGAGGAAGTAATAATTAAATTAAACATGATTTCATGAGAACAATGGTCAAGAGATAAATTCGGCAGCATAACGGTACAATTTATACTTTCGTTCAATCTTTACATTAATGGCTTTAGTCTAGTTTGTAAGTCACACTCACGAGATTAAGAAGAGAAAGGAAGTGCACGCTATCTCCAGGGAACTTCAATGGTACAACCAACTCGTCGGCCATGTGGGAATCCATGGTCAGAGGAGATTTACGGAGGCCTTGGTGAAAGGTCGCTAGTCTACCGATTCGGAATGACCGGTAGAGAATTTCCAATTCCCCAAGAAAAGGCTACCTAACAGTGCTAGTGTGTAGTGCGGTACACGTGTCTCAATTCTCAAACCATCGGTCTCAACTCGCAGGAAGCACTTGACAATATAACATGGAATAAAACTATGCACTTTAACTCATCATGGTTTGCAAGATTTTATGATAACTCTTATCATTTAAACGTGGAAGAACAGTAGGAAGATTAAATCACAAGAAACATGAATGGATCATAACATTTAAGGAGCACTTAGAATAGCATTCATGTAATTAAAGCTTTTAAATGGGTTAATCAATTTTTAAGCCATTAAATAACAATCATGTAATGCTCAGACCCAAGACATGCACTTACACAGTAAAATACATATTTAAACAGATCTTGGTAATGCGGAAAACTATGCATGAAAACACGTGGTTTCACGTAAAGTTCTGAGATCGCGACATATCCCTATAAGAAGGCGACAGGGTCGTCAGATCAGGCAGGCAGAAGGCGACATGGGTACTGTCGCAACCAGAACACGACAGAGGTACTGTCGCGACCCGACTCAGAATGCGACATATCGGGCCATCGCGTTCACAGGGTCTGCGCTGAGTCCGACTGGGATCTGACATCTCTTGGTTCAGACTTACCATGTTTTGACACAGAAGCGATATTCATGAAACGCCTATATCTCTCTATATGCTGACCTTTAGACAAAACTTTCAACATAGAAAATGTCGAGGACATCTATTGGAAGAACTGTGATGTTGGGGGTTTTACCTAATTCGGTATTTGCCCTTGTGAAAAACATGAAGAACTTAAAGTTAAATGCAACCAGAAAAATGCAGTATCATGCATGACTCTATTACAAAGTTTTAACTCTCAAACTAATGACATTTACACAAAACTTTAACATGAAAGATGACCCTAACGACTAATAAAAGAACTTTCATGTTGGAGTCTTGACCTACTTCGGTTTTAAATCTCAAAAAACAGGAATAACCTAAGGCTAACTGCAATCCCGAAAACACAGTATTATGCATGACTCTCTTACGGGTTCATAACTCTCTAACTAATGAGATTTAGACAAAACGTTCAACATGAAAGATGATCGTGAGATCAAGTAAAATAACTTCCATGTTAAGATTTTACTCTAATTCGGTCTTGAATCACGTGAAACATATTAAGAACGGGAAAAGCCCTGACAGTGCGCGACTTTTGAAAAAACGCTTATAAATCAAGATCTACTAAATGAAATTCGATGAAACCAGGGAAATGAAAGTTAACTTGATTCTCTACACATTGGTATAGAGATATGTTAAGATTTGGCCCGAGAAAACTTACCTTTGGTCGACTTCAAGAGAGTGGTTTGTGCAGGTCGCAGCAGATGAGAAGGGGAAGAAGATGGCTTCTTGTGGTCGTTCCACAGCTCCTCAGCCACCAAGAGCTCCTCCACACGACCCTAGCAAGTTCTAAATTCGTTCCTAGGGTTTGGGTGAAGAGTATTAAGTAACCATGGTGTTAGGAGTCCTATTATAACTAGGAAAAGAGGATTTCGCGATTGGCATGTTTGGTTTCCTATTTTTGATGATTTCCTCCTCTCCTTTGAGTGTGTGAGGCATTAGGAAACCTCCCTTCTAGTTAGGCACGAATTTGGGTTGCCATGAATGCATGATTGCATCCCATTCAACTCTAATTGCCTCTTTTTATTTCAGCTTATTTATGGTTACGAATTTCTATGTATTTTCTAGCTTTATTTGATTTTTGGGCCAAATGTTGCCCATTGGCCCAATTATGATAATGGGTCATCAATATATAATGTTGGAAGTCTCCCCAACACTTTTATTTAATTTTTGATTGCGTCGTATTTCCGTGTTAACGGTTTTCCGACTTGTTTCCTTATTTAGATAATCGATCGCAATAACTCTTAAACCTAGCCCAAACGATTTTTATTGAACCAAATTTCTTGATGGGTCATTAAAGGATATTATTTGAAGTCCATATATGATTTTTATTTAATTTTCTACTCATCCACGTACGTGTGATAATGATTTTACGACTTATTCATGAATTATGACAATAAGTCGCGAAACACTTTAAACTTGGATGTTCTCATTTTTCTTGGCACAAATTTCTTTGTGAAACATTTAGTAATAATATTTAGGGTTGATTTATAATTTTTACGGAATTTTTCGATGTGTTTTAGCACATACGATAATGATACGTATGTTTTAAATACTTGTTATAATGGAAATTATTTATTTCCATTTAATTAAATTTTTTATATAATTGAAATTTCTGGGGTGCTACAGGAGCGGTTCACTGCAGTGAGATGAAGCTGTGCAGCAACAAAGCAGTGGATGTAGAGACTTGGAGAAGAACGACCTGCATAGCATAGTAGCAGCGATGCAGAGGCGGAAGTGATCGCAGATGGCAACGTTCTCTGAGGCAAGTTATCCGGATTTGGTAAAAGCATTCTATGTTTGTTTGAGATTAGAGGCAAATGGGTCCTTGCTCTCCACAGTCAAAGGAACTGAGATTCATATCACCTATGATTTGTTGGAGTCCCTATTTGGAGTCTCTACCACCGGTCACAGCGAGGTAGACAGTGTGTATGTTCAGGCCAAGGGTTTGGGGATTATCAGCACAGGATACAAGTTGAAATATGGTAAAATTGACATCAATCAATTGAATGCCTTCAATAGAATTCTTCACTTTATAGTTTGCCAGACTTTGGTACCTAGAAGCGCCACTTTCTCCACCTGTACAAAAGTAGACTCAAATATGATGTTCTGGGCCATCTAGAACCAAGGTATTAATATGGCAGAAGTGATCATTGAGCGGATGAAGTTTGCAACTGCAATGATTTGGATAAGAAGAGCAAGCTCAATGTGTCTCTACCTTATGCTCACTTGTTAACAAAGATTTTCCAGCACCACAACATCAGTTTAAGTGGTGAGGTTTCTGAGAAGATGGGTCAAGCCATTAGAAGCAGAAATTTAAAGAAAAGTGATTTCTCATTGGTAGCTGGGGTTTGGACCAAGACCTCAGTTGCTGAAGGTGAGGCTATCATCGCAGAAGCTCAAGAAATTCCGCAAATTCCAAAGGAAGCTGAAACTGGAAGAATTGAAGCTCCTGTGGCAGCAGCTCCTGAAGATCAAACTACTCAACCAGTCTCAGCAGCAACAGTTATTCCAGAAGTTCCAGTTCAAGAAGAGCAACCAGTAGCAGCAATAGATGTCCAAGTTGAAGAATCTGTAGTCAAAAGAATTGAAGAAATTCCTCCAGATCATATTGAGCCCATTGGGCAAGTACCAGAGGCAGAAAACCCCACCTCAATTGTTGCCTCTGTGCTTAGAGATGTGTTCTCATCAATCACCAGCACTCAGGGGGAGCAGGAAAAGTCTTGTGAAGAAATTAATCAAGATCATGCATAAGAAATTTTTGTTAATATTGAGCAAGAAGTTACCTAAAGATATGTCACCAGCCTCAATAAAGATATCCAGATGAATGATGCTCCTGTTGAGGGGGAGCTTGCAATTGAAAAGGATGCAGAGATTTAGGGGGAGCCTACAGTTAGCCCCCAAATTCCTATTGATAATTCTTTCCAAGAAGGCATCACAACTAGCTCTTCTGAACCTGATGATGATGAAATAGTAGAGCCAGCTAAAAGGTCAGCAGTCAAAGGCAAGGATGTAGTTCCTAAGATTCCCTTGCTTACTAGAAGGGCTCATCGCAGCTCCAAGAAGACGACGCTGAGGGTCAACATGAAGCCCGTGATAGAAAGACTAGATACTCATGGGGAAATCATATGCTCACTTCAAAATGAGGTTTCTTCTATTTTTATGAGCCAAAGCACTGGGGCTAAGCAAGTTGGAGCAATGAAAGCTGAGCTCCAAAGTTTGAACGGTGAGTTGGGCAGCATTAAGCAATTAGTTCAAGATTTATCTATTTTTGTGAGGGCGCATTTACCCATTCCTGCCCCTCCTGCTCCCACTCCAGCTGGTAGTTCAGGGCCATCCGGGCCATCTGATGAAGATGTTAGGCCATCAGGGCCTGTTCATGTTTAGCAGTCAGGGCCACCATGACCAATTTTGGATGAGTCTGGGCCTTCAGGGCCAAGGGTTGAAGAAGAAGAGGCAGTTGGGCCATCAGGGCCAAAGATCGGTGAAGAATCAAGGCCATCTGAGCAAGGTCAGGTAGTGTCAGGGCCAGTCTTGGATGAGTCTGGGTCATCAGGGCCGGTGGAATCTAAAGCAGTGCTGGCAAGCGCTGAAGATCAGGCTGTAGCCCTAGAGCCCCCTTCTTACCTTCTTCAAACTCTTGCCCCTCCCTCTCCACCATCCTCCTCCACTACTCTCCTCCAGCTCCTGCCACCTTCAAACAGCCCCTTCCTAAACACATCATCACCCACTCCATTTCCTAATGCCTCTTCCTCATCTCCTGCTTCCTCCACATCCAACCCTCCTCCTATTTTTGAGGTTCTTCCAGCATCATCTTCAGCTAGAGCCTCTTCTTCTTGTCTTTCATCTTCTAGACCATCCATACCACCTCCATCTACCTCTCATTCTTTTCTTCATCTTCCTACTCCTCCCTCTTTTGTCACCATAATTCCTGAGGGTGCCCAACTTGAACATCATATGATCCAGGACATTAAAGATAAGTTTAAAGTAGCAATGCTTCGCTCAGTCCTGTCAGTTGGGACTCACCTCCATAGGACAGGCTCTTCCAGCCCTGCTCCTGAGAAAAGGAAAATTTCTTCCAACCGTGCCATCTCTTCAGAACCTCATTTTCCACCTCTTTGGTTTTCTCTCTCAGTTGAAAATCGAAGAAGGTCTGTTTATTATGAATATCTCCAGAAATACACCTTTGCCACTATTTTTGGACTTCCTTACCTCAACCTCACTGACCATCTAAACGTCATTCTTCCTTTTTCCTCTTTATCCAAGACTGAACAGTCAAAATTTTTTCCATGACTGAAGCCAAAACTGAAGAACAGTGGGCTCAGGGCCACAAGTCCCTCTACAGCCACTTCCTTCGTGCTCAGGCAGCCAGATTCCCACCCAGGGATCATACCTTGACCCTCTCTGAGTGGTTCCAGATCCATCACAAGGATACCTGGGGGCCATTCATTCAAAAGGAGATTAAGCTTATCCGTCATTTCCAGATGTTCACTGACTACAACTATCTTAATAATCTACCTGAAGTTCAGTTTGGTCAATTCCAACAAGCACTTTCTGCTCTTGGTTCAGGTAATGCTCATACCTCCTCCATCCAAGTAGATTTTGCCACTTTGGAAATTCCAGATGTTGTGTTTCTACCTACGCTCCACTCCCTAGTCATGGAATTTATTGTTGGCACTATGATTTTTGAAAGATTTACAAGGGTAATGGGCAGAATTTCGGTGCAGAAAGGCGGTTCCCTCTCCTTTCACAGATTTGTCTTCATAGAATATCATCAGGGCCACATTAAGTCTGATGTTCTTGTCCCTCTCTTGTCTGAATGTGAGCACTTATCTCCATCAGAATGGGAACAACTTTACCACCTCATTGCTCAGTGGCTCACTGCTCTCAATGTCTCTCAGGCCAGATCAGGTCAACCTCCTCTGTCTGCTGCAGAATTCTTAGACTTGAAGTCTATTCATCTTGTTCGAGACCCCTATGAAATCTGGGTTGAGAGATACAAGGTGTATATGGCTATGAAAAAGGAACTGAAGCAGCACCAGAAATTCTACACCATAACCATAGATAAGTTCCTTCAGTATGCCAGTTTTGGTACCTCTACCTTTTACAAATTTTCTCTTGGCAGCAATGAATATGGCACTTTCATAGAAGCTCAGAGGCAGTTGCACATCCAGAGGAAGGCTCCTGTTATGGGACCTTCCTACTCCATTGTTTATGGTGCATTTCAAAGTTATTTTGAAGAGTAGGAGTGCAAGGCTTGGCCAATCATTACTCGACATGCCTCTCTTTTGTCCCCTGCTTTCTACATTCCTTTACCTCCTCAGTGATTTAATGACAAACTGTCTCTTTCTGGCTCCCATTTATCTTTCTTATGTTCTCTCTTTGTATCTTTTTGCTTAAGGACAAAAAGGGGGAGAAAATAAAACATTTTGAAATACATATCAACATACCTTCTTTCTTATTTTAGAAAAATTACTCAAGTTTATTTCAGCAAATTATATGTTATGTTTTGTTATGATTTTGTCATCACCAAAAAGGGGGAGAATGATGATCAATCCATCCCTATATAATTTCATTTATACCTATTTTGGTGATTAACAAAACCATAATAAGTATTGTCTAACAAGTTTCCTTGAAGCTAAGTCACAGGAAATAAATTGGGCAAAATCAAGCAAAAATCTGTAAGTATTATACTGTATCATTTAGAGTTCACAGCATGTATTCTTCTTCAAAGTACACATCGATTCCTAAGTGATATAATGATTTCATTAGAATCATAACAGTTTGTTAAAGTACTCATAGATTTGCTTTACGACTTCCCTTATAGCGCAATGATTTCATAAGTCACTTTAACGATTGCATCTCATATCGATTTTGATAAGTGAGAAACAATGATTTCGTCTCACAACGATTTGGTTCTCACAACGATTTGTACAATGAGAAACAACGATGTGGTTCTCACAACGTTTTGTTAAGTGAGAAACAACGATTTGGTTCTCACAATGATTTTTTAAGTGAGAAACAATGATTTGGTTCTCACAACGATTTGTTAAGTGAGAAACAACGATTTGGTTCTCACAACGATTTGTTAAGTGAAAAACAACGATTTGTTAAGTGAGAAACAACGATTTGGTCTCACAATGATTTGATATGTTACATAACGACTTGGTCGGCATAACGATTCAATATGTTACATAACAACTTGGTCGCCGTAACGATTTGATAAGTTACATAACGACTTGGTCGTCGTAACGGTTTGATAAGTTACATAACAACTTGGTCGCCGTAACGATTCGATAAAGCAAACAACGATTTAGTCGCTGCATCGATTTGTTTGTTTGAACAACGATTTGGTTGCCATAACGATTTGCTTTCACTTAAAGAACAATTTGATCATTGTATCGATTTGATAAGTGAAACAACGATTTGGTTATGTTTGAACAATGATTTGCTTATGTTTGTATAACGATTTACTTACTCTCATACAACAATTTGTATACACAACAATTTCATAAGTTGTACAACTATTTCTCTTTCATAACGACTTCATGGATTACATCGAAATTCACACATGATATTGAAATGTATTTTCAAGTATTGTGAAAGTCAAAGTATTCCCGCGCACATCTCTAGTATCCTTACATTTATTATGACTGTTCACATCATCTGCACGTTGCTTTCTATTCCCATGCTCCTATAAGAAGCGCTTTTATAGTAGTAGAATGACATTTCTATTTTGATGTATATTCTTTCTAATGTTGACTGACAAGCATGGTGATAGTCTAGCTGTCAATGCTTTAGCATTTAATGTGTGCAGGTCTCTGCCAGTACCATGTCATACAATGTTGGAGAAAATAGAAGCTGAAGGATATCAAGATGGATCTTCTCCTTATGTGCATGGGTCGTAAAGCATTAAATGACTGCAAGCACACCTGTCGTACTCGACGAACCATGCAGTCTAACGAGCATCCAACCTAGAGACAACGGACACTTCAACGGATATATTTTTTAAAGAGAAGGATATATAGAAGACTGATGACTCCATAAAAGACAACTTTTGAGCTTTCATCTTACAACCTGCGAGCATCAGAAAGAAGAGCCCTGAGATTCACTCCCGAGCTTGCTATAGCTCTTGCTCTCCATTTTTTCATTGTTTTTTAGCCTTTGGAGAGCTAGTGTGTTCTGAGAGATTTTCTTATTGTAGATCTTTCTCCCTTAGTCATTGCCTCAGATCGAGCACTTGTTGTAAGCTTGGTCTAGGGGCATTTCGCCTTCATTCACACTTGTGGTGAAGTTCCTCTTCGGGCTGTGAAGAGAAGACCTGTTGTGAACAGGTGGTTTGTATTCCCTTCGGTAAGGAAGGAAGACCTGTGTATCAGGGTGTTTGTATTCCTCTTCAGGGCTAGAAGAGAAGGTCAGCTGAGGCTGGATGTGTAAGGGTCCTTAAGGGAGACAGTACCCTTGGGAGTGAAAGCCCAAGTTGTTGCTTGGGGACTGGACGTAAGACTCCTTGGTATAGGATGGCCGAACCAGGATAAAAATATCCTGTTGCATGTGTGATTGCTTTTGAGCATTTGTTTGTCTTCATTCATCTAACACTAACTATTCTCTTTAGTATTTTTCTGTTAAGCATTTTTGTTAACAGGTTTTAATTGAAAAGAATTTTTAGAATCCCATTCTCCCCCCTCTAGGCTTGCTAGCTGGGCAACAGAATTGCAAACAAACTGGCTTCAACTGCGCTTGTGAGATGGATCTTCCACAAACTGGACGGAGGGTTGAAGCAGAACAGCAGGGAGAAAGCCTTCTCTTGGGTTTTGCTTAGGGTTTTAGTATGGTGGCTTCTTGCTGCGAAAATACCTTCATATGATCTATATATATGGGTGTCCAAGTATGGAGAGTCGTGCTTGAAGGGATCACCCCAACACAGATCATATCCTGACCATCAATTGTGACTTAACCTTCGGCTGTCGACAGGCACCTTGTAGCTGTCGATAGCTACTGCTCAAAATTGGTTCCCAAAACAATGTAAGTTCCTAGAACACTAGGACCGTCGACAAGCGATCCCTGGTTGTCGACATCCAGTCTTATCTGTCGACAGGTAAGCTCCATCTGTCGACAGCTACTGCTCCAATTTGAGCTTCCAGTAGCTTGTTTGTTGCTGGATGGTCCATCTGTCGACAGGTACATTCCTGGTTGTCGAAAGGTGATCCCTTGATATTTATTTCTTGTTCTTTTTCACTTGGATCTTGTTTCTAACTTGTATGCATCCATACCTACATTGAGAACAATTCTAAGTGAGATACAATGAATACATAGGTGATCAATAAAAGCATGAATTTCATGTATTCATGTTTTCAAGTCTTGTCATTTTTATCATGTTCCAAGCATATACGAAACATCAATTATGTTACACATCATCAAAAACATTTATGCACATGTCATCATACGCATTGTAGCCCAACATTCTCCCCCTTCTTGATGATGACAAAATTATAGTTGATATTTCTCCCCCTTTTGACAACATTAAAAAATGTAAAGCATGCATAGATGGATAGAATTGAGCAAGTAACTATGATTTCATTAATTGAGTGAAAAGTACACACAGTTCAAAATGAGATCCAGTACATGACACAACAAAAGCAAAAAGGGAATGACTTAAGTGACAGACAAAGCATAACCCCAAACTACCCCAACTAGAAAAAAAAAGAAAACTACATGACCCTCATTTTACCCTAGACATGCTAAGCATCATCATTCCTAGGAAAAGTGGGGTGATAGAAGTCATGAAAGTCCTTTGAGGTGATCAGAAATGAGTGGGGAATGAGTGTTCAAATAGTATTCTAAAGTTAAGAACTGGTATATACCCATTGCAAAGTGTCATACACCGTAGTGGAAAGACATAAAAAGATTCTACAATGGTTAAGAGATAATACTCCGGGAATCTTAAGTTATAACATTTAGAATACATTGTTCCAAAACATATGAAATAAGATAACCCCTTTGAATAAAACCATTGTAGAAAAACATAGTCCTTGGTGGGTGACGTTCATTTGGTAAGCGAAAGTAATGTTTACATGAACAATCAACCATAAACAACAAATTTCCCTTGATTTAAAAACATGGAGGCTTCACTCTATTTCTCGCATTGAACTATTTCAACAAGGTTATGAGAGAAAAAGTGGTAATTACATACACTTTCACCTTTTAATGTGAAGGTAGACATTTGTGATGCCCATACCCCCAGTTACTCAGTGTTGGTGACCATCATACCATTGTGCAGAGATAATACATAGACTTTTTTGATGCAAAGATGGATAGTTGTGATGCCCATGTCCCCGGTTACTCAGTGATGCAGATCATTGCTCTGCCTCTTTCCCATTTGAATATGAATTTAGAAATAGGTAGCTTTTCTCCTTTTTTTTTAAATTCTTAAATCATGGTCAAAAGGTTATTTAAGGTCAAAAGCCATGTAAAAAATTACGTTCAAAGACCTTCTTACTTGTCAATCCATTTTAAAAAAATGATCATCCACAAGGGAGTTATTCAAGTGAGTTAGGTTAAAGCCATCAGATTTGTTCAATATATTCTAGATGATACAACCTAGACTCATGCACATAATATTATTTCAAAATCATTGTGATTAATTTTATGTCTTTGGTACTATGGAAATATGAAAGGTTGTAACGAATATTAATGCCAAATTCTCTCCTTGCACAAAGATAATGAAAATTCTCATGAAGAAATGCTAAAGAATGGTGAAGAGTTCATACATGATAGTCATTTGTCGACAGCAAGGATGGAGTTGTCGACAGCTACTATGAACAGACAAACTGGTGTTCTGGAAAAGGTCATCTGTCGACAGCTGAAGAAGGGGCTGTCGATAGGTACTTGAAAACTCAGTTATGAGGCATTGAATTGAGTGACATGAAGACCAAGAGTTTGAGAAATAATGAAAAAATAAATATGAAGGGTATCTCTCAAACATTTCACTCAACCTACCTTGTCTTACTCCCCCATAGTGTGTGCATATAATGACTCATCAAGCAATTCAAGCAATGTCATACATATTTATGCCAAGCATTTACACAAAGAAGAAATATCCATGAGCATGTGAGCATCAAACTTTCATTCTTTTAAGGAGATAAATGTGGCAAGATTGATGTGAAAGAATGTCCCGCAAACAACTCACTAAAAAACTCTTTTTGACTTACTCCCCCATAATGTATTTCTCGCGTTGAACTAATTCAACAAGGTTATGAGGGAAAAGGTGGTAATTTACACCTTTCACCTTTTGATGTGAAGGTAGACATTTGTGATGCCCATACCCCTAGTTACTCAGCGTAAGTGATCCTAATTACGACTTTTAACACTTTAATTTGACAAAAGAAAATAGTTAAATGTTAGAAATAGAGTGAAGCCTCCATGATTTAAAATCAAGGCCAACATGGTGTTTATTGTCAATTGTTCATGTAGACATTGCCTTCATTTACCAACTGAACATCACCACTAAAATATATGATTTTCTTCAATGGTTCTATTCAAAGGGGTTATCTTAGCTTCATAAGTTTTTGAACGATGTATTTTATATGCCATAACTTAAGATTCTCGGAATATTATCTCTCAACCAATGTAGAATTTTTATGTGTCTTAATACTAGTGTTTATGACACTTTGTAATGGGTATAAATCTGTTCTCACCCTTGAAATCCTGATGTATGTTCCTTCTTGACCATTCTACCCTTGATGCGATCGGTGAGGTTGGTTGCATCCTCCAGTAACTGAGTTTTCTTGACCATTTCAGCATAGGTCGGAATATCCAGGGGTGCCAGTTGGGTGATATATGCAGGTCTGAGCCCGCTAAGAGAGTGCTTCACCTTCATTCTCTTGGTGCCGACAAGATGATTGGCATATCGTGCCAACTAGGAGAATTGGGCTTCATACTCGACAATCGAGAGGTTCCTCTATTTCAGTGCAGCAAATTCAGAGGCTTTCCTTTCTTGAACTCTCTCAGAGAAATATTTGGAGTTGAAGTGCTCCTTAAACTCATCCTGTGTGAATTGTGCATCTGCCCGTGTAGCTTCAACAAACTCCCACCATGCACGGGCGTCTCCCTCAAGCTAACTTATCTCTATCTATGCATTGCATGACGTGGAAGATGCAATCTGTCTCCCTTAGCCAGTTTTCTGCCTCATCGGGATCAGTAGTCCCACTGAAATGAGGCGGGTTCAGGTTGCGGAAATTTTTTTGTAAGTCTCCAGCTCTACGATTTCCACCGGCTTCAGCAGCCTGAAGTAGTGCTCGTGTGAGCTCCTGGATAGTCTACTGCATGTCACGGAGTTGTGCACGCTCTGCTGCCATTGCTATGATTTAAGATCCATCAAAAGTGAATTTTTTTAATGTAAGACAGTGAGGTTGCACTAAGTCTGTGCGTGTGTGAGTTTAATTTAACTTATTACCCATGGTTCTACCCATCTCTCACATAGGTACGGAATTAGACTCTATGTCGAGGCAGGTCAAACCTAGATCATCCTATACTTAAGAACAACCTAGGCTCTAATACCACAAAAGTGTAACGCCCCGATACAGAATATCATAGCAGAATTACAGTTATTTAAATAGTATCGAGCGATGAATAAACATTCACCATTTCACAATTGGAATAACGCTAAAAAAATCCAACTTCATTAATAATTCCTCATAACACTATTACATCCACTAATCAGAGCCAAAACTAGGGCCCAGAGTACTTTATTCAAATCCAAACTATGACATAATGACTAACTGATGACTAACTAATCTAACTAATAAATAGTGGTTGTCGAGACTGATCACTCTTGAGCATCCTTCTTAATCCCTTCCTCGTGAGTGTGGTAATCTCCATCAGACTCACCTGAAACACATGAAATAAATAGTGCAGGATGTGTGATAAATGCCCAGTAGGACTTAATATCTCATATAAACATGCATGCTTTTAGTGATTAATGTCTTATAAGGCAGGATAACTAGAGAGCAGTCATGCAGAGTAATGTAACGATGGAAAGAGAATGATAGCACTTGTACATGGAAAATAGCACAACAAGTATAATAACAGATTGGCCATATAACAATATAGCACGTAAAGTTGCACAACGGTGCACTAGTAACGATAGCACTTGTACAGATAACACTTGTATTGATTGATTGATTGCACTTGGATTGATTGTCATAGATTAAATCTTGATAGTTTAAATGGCGCTGAGTGCAAGTCGTACACACCTTGATCATTTTAACTCCCGCAGGAAAATGGCACTTTTTGGGCGCTCTCCCCAGGACCAGATCGGGCCCTATTGCCTGGCATAGTCGTGTTTCTTATCTTAGACAATCAATTGTATGGCCAAAAAGAGTACCAAGAATAGATGAGAGTAATAGACAAATAGACGAGAAAGTAAAGAGAAACTGAACAGATGAGAGTATAAAGATAGTAGATGAGAACAGGGACATATTCATAAAACAACGATAAGCAAGCGATAGTAACAGCTGCACAACACTAGGTCATCTGCCGGTAGTCCAATAGAAGTCACAACCGCCCACTAGTTGTGCTATGAACACAGACTAGAGGTCCGGCGTGATCCCAAGGTATGAAGGAAACACACTAAGGCTGTTGGATCATGTTGATCCCTAGGGTGTATAGGGTTTTAAGGGTACAACCAGCTCATCGGCAATGGACGTCCGCCAGAGCCAAGAACACTTACAGAGGCCTTGACAAGGAGTTCCTGATCCGGTCAGAGTATTCCCAACGGAGAGGTGGTCCAAATCAAGAAAGAAGGGTGTAACGAAACGTTGTCCATCTTGCCTCGAGTGCTCGAAGGCAGAGGGATGCGATAATGGTGTACAAAGCACGCGAATAAAATGAAGACAAGTGTTATTAAAATAATTGGGAGACTAAGTGAATAATTACACTTAATTACTAGACAGATTATTGAATAATTTAATAGGGTCACATGGCAAATATTAATGTTTAGTGTGCGCAAGTGTAAAGAAACCTTGAGAGTATGATTAATCGTGCACATGGCTTTTAATTAATGGGATTTATGTAAATATTGCATATTATTAATTAATAGGTCTTAAATGTTCATAACAGTGCATAATTTAGGCTAAACATGGTTTATATGGAATAATGAATAGTGGTATACAAGCAATTTAGGTTCTGGCCGAAATCCTAAAATCACGATGGGGTTACCCGTTGCATTTCAAGTTGCGACATAGAGGTCAGTCGTGTTCTGCTGAATCGGGCCGGTCTGTGTGAGCTGTGGGAAACCGCAACGGGTCGGGCTGTCGTGTTCAAGATGTGACAGTCTGGCCTATCACAACCCTTTTGAGATCACGACGGATCGAGCCGTTGCGATTTCAGAAGGCGACCCGAGCCCAGAAAGGGGAATCAGCCCCTTTTTCGGTTTGGTCTATCCCTCCATGGCTTGATATAGGTCTAGTTAAAAATCCATATTAAATCGTATACAAGTCTAAAAATCATGAAACTAGTTTTAAATGAAACTAGACATGTAGATGTATCAATAAGAATAAGTAATTAGAAAATAGACAAGTAATGGTCATGCTTTAATTAGGTTACTGTTCGGTGACCTAAAACATGCACAGTCATGGATTTCAATTTAATTAGCAAAGGATGCATGAAGAAAATTGGGAGAAATAGAGTCATTCAAAGCCTAACATTATGTAGTATTTATGATAAGATTAACAAGGCATGGGATACATTATATATATGGATTGAAAGCAAACAAGTAGGCTTGGGTACATGATGATGATGGAGATTGGAGCATTTAATACTCCTTCATGGCACAAAGAAAATTAGGGAAAACATGGGGCTTTAATAGAGGGGATCATGGTCTACCTAAGGTCGAGTTTAATTTAATTTTGCTTCAGAGATTGCCTACCTTTCACACTTTTAAGATCTGTGGGTTTGGGGTGACGAAATTTCCAAGTCCTCCTTACTCCAAGCCTCCTCCTTCTTGCTCCCCACGTTCTCAGCCTCTTCTCCTCATCCTTCAATGCTCCAGCAATGAAATGGGGCGTGGTAGACACAAATTAGAGGTCTATTAGGTTGTTTAAGAGTCCAACCTTTCTCCAACTCTTCCTTCTCCTCTTTGGTACGAATTTCCATGTATATCTTCCTATTTTCTTGCATTTATCCACCTAATAGGATAGATGAGAGGTCTAATTTCGTGGGTAATGGGTTAGGATGGGATGAGGACTCCTTTTTAGGAAAATTATAGCCCATTTAGTCTTTATCTTACCCTTATTTAATTTATTAATTAATTAACTCCAAAATTAGGCAAAAAGATTTCCCATCCAAATTGGGCTCTCCACAATTGGCCCATCTATTCATGCTTGGACCACTTGTACAATCCATTTCCTATTTTAGCTTAATGGGTTTTAATTTAATTCCATTTATCCTAATTTATTTACCCTTATTCTAATTAAAATCTATTTATCACATTTATTCAGTAATTTCTCATTTTTTTAATATTATATCATTTATAAATATATTAAAATTCAGAGTTGCTACAAGATATGGCTACTATGAGTTCGTGGTTATGTCTTTTGGCTTAACAAATGCTCCTGTGGCCTTTATGCAACTCATAAACAACATATACAGGCCATACTTAGATCAATTCATGGTGGTATTCATTGATGACATCTTTATTTACTCCAATGCTAAGGAAGAGCATGAAGAAGACTTGAAGGTTGCTCTGCAAGTGCTTAGACACAAACAACTCAATGCCAAACTTAGCAAGTGTGAATTCTGGATGGAGGAAGTGTCTTTCCTTGGCCACATCATATCCAAGGAGGGAATCTCCGTAGATCCATCTAAGGTTGAGGCTGTGAAGAATTGGGCAAGGCCGATGATTGTGTCAGAAATTAGAAGCTTTCTAGGTCTAGCTGGTTATTTTCGTCGGTTCATGAAAGACTTCTCAAAGATAGTTGTACCATTGACTAGACTAACCAGGAAGGAGAATCCATTCAAATGGACTACCGATTGTGAGGAGAGTTTCATGGCATTGAAGGAGCACTTAATCAGCACATGTATTGACACTACTAGTAACTGGGCGAAGTTTTGAAGTTTACACAGATGCATCCGGGATCGGCCTAGGTTGTGTACTGATGGAAAATGGGAAGGTGATATGCTACGCCTCAAGACAACTAAAGAAGCATGAAGACAACTACCATGTGCACGATCTGGAGCTAGCTTCTGTAGTCTTTTCTTTAAAGATATGGCGTCACTATCTATATTGTAATGTCTCGGGTTTTTACCGGATCCTTATCGGGTCTTCTTCCGAGTCTGTGTCTGTTGGCATCCAGATGTGCTGATGTCGACAGTGAGTTGACGTCCAGGTGGCTGGCGTCGACTGTGTGTTGGCGGCAAGCGTGTTGCCGTTAGCCGTTTTTTGGTGTCCATCGATGTTGTCGTCCATGTATGTCTCCGGGTTTTTCTAGAGACAGAACTTGGCGGCCATCGATCTGGACGTCAGGTTGTTGGCGGTTCAGTTGGCGGCAAATCAGGTTGACGTCAACTGATCCGGCATGTGTTTTTAGGGGCAACCCGAGGGCCTTTCTTCATCTCTCTTCTCCCTCTCTTTCCCTCCACTTTCACCCTTGTTCTTCTCCACTACTTCTGGCGACCGACGGGAGCACGTGGGGAGATCGTGGTGCGCGTGGCGATGATGGGGCGGGCAGGAATTGAGGAATCGGGTGGCAGTTCTTGTGGTAAGCTCCTAGGGGTTCGGCGGGAATTGAGGTTTATGTGGGGTTTTTAAGCATTTCTGAGGTAGGGACGTAAACCCTTAGTTCCTTTGTGTGCTATTCCATGCTTGTGTGCGTGCGATTTGCGTGGAATTGAGCTTTGGGGAGGGTTTTTCTTCATGCCAGGTTTTAAGGTGTTTTGCCTGATCCATGTGTTGGATCGTGTTTTACCGGCATTGTGGTAGTGTACTATGATGTAGGGGAGTGTTTCTGTACATCAGATTGTGGTTTGTGGGGCGGATTTGCCCTGTGTGGGAATCAGCTGGAAGCTGGTTCAGCTGCTGGAGGCTGAAGAGTCAACGTCAAGGGATGTTGACGTTGATCTCTTCAGGGAAGAGGTAAACGATGTGATCTCTTGCCGTTAAGCTCTTCAGGGGAGAACTAGACGACGAGATCTGTGCCGTCAGTTTCTTCAGGTAGGATATAAACGGCATGATCCTTGCCACCGAGTTTGGGTAAATGGCCAACCTGTGACCGTCTACTTTTTCTAGACGTCTGGAGTGTTGCCGTCTACCTTTTGTTAGCAGCAGTCAATGTTGCCGTCTACTGTTTGCTTGGTGACATGTGATGCTGTCGTTTACTTCCTGGTTGGCGGTGTCGATGCTTCTGTCTACCTGCAGATGTATTCCCAGTATGTTGTGTGTTTCCCTTTCCGTGGTTTGAGGTGTTGACATGCGGTGTCTGCCTGTTAGCACAGCCTGCCAGGTGTAGAGAGTGTCTCTGCCTGTGCTCGCATTGTGTTTGGCTATGTTGTGACATTGACACGTGGTGTCCGTCCGTTGCGCCGTACTTCAAACACTGAGAGTGTTTCCGTCTGTACTTGTGTTGGGGGGTAGCCGTGCTCCTGTTTCTGTTGTGTTTCCTGGATGTAGAGCTACGCTCCGTCTGGATGACTGGCGTGTGGGGGGTACTCAGCCAGTGAGCCGGGACGTTGAGTGCAACTCCGTTCTGTGCGTACTCCTTGTGGTGGTTTTGAGCCGGTTACTGTGGAGCCCCTTCTCCACCGTCTGAGCCTGGCGTAGGGGAAAACCGGTCATGGACCAGACGCGAGGGAGAGCGTCTGAGTGTGCACACGTGGCTAGGGTTGAGAGACTCTGTGGTGACGGGACGCCGAACCCCAGACACTGGCTGAGTCCTACTTTGTGAGTGCTATGTGAGCTCTTGCTTGTGAGCTTGTATGTGTGTAGTGCTTGTGTGCTGTCGAGCCTGCGAGGTTCCAGTTTTCTCAGTGCGCTCCTGAGGGAGCTGCGCACTATGACACCGGTTCCTGTGTGTTGACAGAGTGTGTGTGTTTACTTATAGTCGCTTTTTGTGTAGCACTGTTTAGTAGCTCTGTTACCGGTGGGGGTTAGTTGCCCTACTGGGTCTCTTTTCTGTGAGACTCACTCCCTACCCTTCAGGTGGGTCCGTGGGCAGCTTGCGTGTGTCGTGGAGCTTCGTTACTCCGTGCTGGCTCTGCTTGGCTACTGTGAGTAGTACCCTGCTCTTGTACCTACTGTACTCTTACATCTCTGTTGTCTCTGAGTTATTTGTGTTAATCATGTTAGTTGTGGTGTGTACATTTGCTTATATGATCTCCTCAGATGCTTTTCTTCTACCCTTCCGAGATTCATCTCGTGGGTTAGCGGGTCATGATTCGGGTTACTGGTCGGGTGCCGGTAATGCGGATCATGGGTCGTTACAGTTGGTAACAGAGTCTGGTCTGTCGAGATACATATAAGGAAATGTTCCGTATAACTCAGAGTGTGTGGAGTACAGTAGCAGCAAGCAGTTCAAGAGTTGTTCTGTGTATCGCGTGTGTGCATGTTCTGTGTGGTTTGACCTTTGATTCTAGGCGATGTCGTGTTGGGGTAGTGGCTGTGTAGGTTTCTCAGAAGGAGGCTGGAGATGCCCCACCACCACTGCAGACTTGGCCTAGACCGCAGGATGTGTACAGTGGTTTCATCTTACCGCTATTCTACTCTTGGGATGTTTTGGGTCCTAATTGGATTTTTTTTTTCTGTCGATAGCTCTTTGGGTTGCTCTGCACTATGCATTTTGGCTCCTTGTGGAAGTTTCGGAAGAGTGTAAAGTTGAGTTGCAATGTGGCCGGTTAGACTGTTTGCGTAACAGCCTGCCGTGGTGTTTTCTGGTCAAGTGTGGTGCCTGAGGTAGTGCATCTGGTTTTTGTGTTGGCCAGATTATTTGTGGTTGTCTCCGAGTGTTTTGGTTGCGCCGGCAGGACTTTGTGTGTCCCCGGGGCTCAGATGATGTGTTTTGTTTTCCCATGTCCGGCGTGCTCTCCCAGGCAGTGGTCTAGTAAGTGTGGTGTGTGTGTGATTGACTGTGCTTCTTGTGGAAGCGTCAGCCTTATGTTGCGGTCTTCCATTGCATTGGGAAGGGACTTATTGTGTTACATGTCACCTACCTTAGCTTTGGGTGTTGCTCAGGGTTGTGGTGCTCCATTAGGGTGAAATGTTGCCAGGGTATGCATTGTGGCGACCCTAAGGTGGAGTCATCTTCCCCTGAGTTGTTGAGTTGTGTTTGAGTTGAGTTGGTTGCTCCTCTTATGTTGTCGTTTTTTTTGTGTGTTGCCTCTTGGTTGGCAGGCCTGTTTGTGCTGGTTGTGTCATGATGGTTTTTGGGTTGTCAGTAACGGCGGCTTGGCGGCTGTTAGTGATGACTCCTCTTTACAACACTTTCTAGTGCGATTCGTTGCCCGAGCTTACACAGCAGTTGTGTCCTGGCTGTGTTTAGTCTTCGTGGGCATCGTTGATCTGGCCTTTTGTGGACCCATGTTCCTGGTGGTCCCTGTTTTGGTGCTTTCTCGGTTTTGTAGACCCTCCTGGTGCCAGCGTGTGGTGACATTGGAGTGTGTGGTTTTTCCTGACCTCGTGATATGCGTCCGAGGTTCGAAAGGTTTTGGCTTGTTGGCTCTCGACCTTGTGGAGGTATGAGGTAGCCATGTGTATAGTGAGATTTTGTTCTCGCCTGTTTGTTGCGTGACCTCGATAGGTGTGTCGAGGGCTATTTCTGCTTGTGTCGCCGACTCCGATGGTTTCATAGGAGTGGTGTGTGCGTGTCGCGACTATGGTGGATGGTCTTGGCATTGTGGTGTTCGGTTTTACCATATGTTTCTTGCTAGGTGTGCTCGTGCAAGTATCATTATGGTGTGCGCCTCGGCTTGTGCCTTGAAGGCTTTTTGCGTACCATTTTTTTTTAGTGTTTGGCCTCTCTATCGGGTGCGATGGAGAAGGCGTACTGTGATCCATTGAACCACTCCTATATTTTACCCTTTTATTTTGGTGATAACAAAATTTATGTTTAATTATTATTATTAAACATATTTAATATCATGTTTTTCTTAATAAATATAATTTTATGTGATTAATTGAATATTAAATATTTTAATACCATGAATTTTCTCATTATAAATTAAATATCATGATTTTCTAATAAATATAAATTTGACATTATTACCATAATGATTTGCACTAAACACATAAATCGATGTCCATTCAATATATATCGATTTCAGTTCAAAGGCCACATCGATTTGCTCTCATAAGGATTCCTTGTAACTCATAAGATTCCTTTGTACTCACACAAACTCCTTTGTAACTCATAAGGATTCCTTTGTAACTCACACAGACTCCTTTGTAACTCATAAGGATTCCTTTGTACTCACACAAACTCCTTTGTAACTCATAAGGATTCCTTTGTAACTCACACAGACTCCTTTGTAACTCATAAGGATTCCTTGTAACTCACACAGACTTCTCATAAGGATTCCTTTGTAACTCACACATACTTCTCATAACGATTCCTTTGTACTTACACAGACTTTTCATAACGATTCCTTTGTAACTTACACAGACTTATAGGATTCCTTTGTAACTCACACAGACTTCTCATAAGGATTCCTTTGTAACTCACATAGACTTCTCATAACGATTCCTTTGTAACTTACACAGACTTCTCATAAGGATTCCTTTGTAACTCACACTGACTTCTCATAAGGATTCCTTTGTAACTCACACAGACTTCTCATAAGGATTCCTTTGTAACTCACACAGACTTCTCATAAGGATTCCTTTGTAACTCACACTGACTTCTCATAAGGATTCCTTTGTAACTCACACAGACCTCTCACATGGATTCCTTTGTAACTCTCATAAGGATTTGATAAGTGAAACATCGATTCCTTTGTAAAACATGGATTTCTTTGTAAAAACATAGCTTTCCTTTATATTTCAAAGTGCCTTTTGGCATCTAGTGAAAAAGTTAATATTCTTGATTTGCGTAATCCTCTATCCTTCTAACTGGAGATCTTTTTGCTTATCTTTCTAGATCTCTTCTCTCCTGCCAACAAAAGAGAGATTACTTACCACTTCTGGGTGGCATCAGGAAACATAAAGGTATGAATCTTTTTGACAGAAACACTCTTTTATCTAAACACTCTTTTCTATGCTTGCAGATCTCGTAGACCACAAATTATTAGAAGAAAGAGAAGATGAGCAATGGCTAGAACTCCAACGGATTTATTCAAATTGCTCATATAAAAGATGAAGCAAGGCTGAAGAAGAATAGAGCTTTTCCTGAAGATCTTTTGAATGAGTGTACAACCAGTGAGGAACCTGAACTCCAAATACACTCAAAGAAAAAGAGAGAAAGAGCCTGAGCCCAAGAAGAAGTGTTCAAGCATCTGAAGCACTGAAGCATTCAAGCTCCTTCTCCTCTCTTCTCTCTCTCTCTCTCTGTGCATCTTGTAATCTGGGGGAGAGAGTCTTTTGCTGAGAGTTCTTTTAGTTGGTTTTTATTTGTTCCAACTCTCAGCTTTGTTCTTTCTTTTCTAAGAAAGACTTCTGTTCAGCTGTAGGACTGTATATAGTGTATAACCTAGCTAGGGGTTGTGTCTAGCAGAACCGCATTGAGGTTTGTACCAGGAGGTTGGCTTCTTTACCTGTAAGAGAAGTGGGCTGCTTCTTGCCCGGGAAGAGAAGAAGACCAGCTGGGGTGCTGGGTGTTGTAGTGTCCTTAAGGGGGACTGTACCCTTGGTTAGTGAAATCCAAGAAGTTGCTTAGGGACTGGACGTAGGACTTCCATGTGGGAAGGGCCGAACCAGGATAAACTCCTTGTGTCTTTTGTGTGATTGTTATTTGCTTCCGCACTACTCTCTTTATCACACTAAACTAACAAACCTTCAAGTGCTGATTTTTGTGTTTAAGTTTCTATTTCAGATTTCAGAAAAACCTATTCACCCCCCTCTAGGTTAACTTGCTGCCGTACCAAAAGGGCCAACATGCTCTTGCATGCCAGGGAGTTGTTGTGGTTTTTACTTCCTGTGCGGCAGAGCCGGTGTCTTGTGTTTTGGCGCACCTTTCTGAAGGCGACGTGGTCGTTGTGCTTCAAATGTTGTGGGTTTCTCGTGCGTTTTCTGTGAGTCTCTTCTGGACAGTCCCCTTCGGTGGGCCCTGTGTCGTGTCCGGGCACTGGGTGCTGTTGCGGGTGCAGCATCGTGAGCATCTTTTTGGTGCTTTGTGTTTCGTGCCTTAAGGGTTGGGGCCGGTGTGGCCTGTTGTGCCCTTTTGGCTTGTGGTTCTTTTGTGCGTGGCGTGGTGAGTCTTGCAGCCGGTGGCGGAGTCTCCTGTCGTTTGTTTAGTGACAGTAAGGTCAATTGGCTTGCTAGTACTCGGCCACGTGTTGTTGACGTTATGAGATGCCAAGTGCTGGCTTGACTCCAAATGTCTTCTGTGTTTTGTCGCGACTTGTTGTGCCATGAAGTGAGTGGTTCTAGAGTTGTGTGGCTCCACGTGCGTTGGTGTCCTTGTTGGACCACGAGGATGGTCTGGTGAGACCTAGTGGCAACAATGGACATTGTTCCGTGTGTTGCGGACTGTCCACAAGTGCGATGTGACTTGGGTTCTCGTCACCGCGTGACTTTTCGATTTTTGCTGATAACCGGTGCTAGCTGTGGTAGTAGCGTGAGGCTGTCGCCCTAAGTATGGTGGTTGACCTCAAGTGTTTTTCCGAGTTGTTGTCAGGCAACCGTACACTTGTCGGGCTTTGTTGCCGACGGTGCGAGTTGCTGACAGGTGTTTTTCTCGCGTTGTTATCAGCATTTGCGCCCTCTGTCGGGTTGTGGTTTACGACAGTGTGGGTTTCCGATTAGCGTGTCCCAGCATCGAGGTCTGTTGGCAGTGGCGGTTATGTGTTTCTCCGCTAGCGTGTTTCTGCCATTTGGTTGGCCGGTGCAATGTGAGCAAAACTTCATGGAGTTGAAGTGACTGCTTACTTTGTGCCAGTGCGAATGTTGTGAGCAATTCGAAGAGTTTCGAGTTTTGTGCAGATTCTTCCGGTGTTGGCTTGGGAGCAGTGCTAATGCGGCAGGTCAGGTTGGTGCCTTGCGTGTCGCGTTAATGAAGCCCCACAGGGAGAGTTACCCGACCTACGGCTTGGAGTGTACAGCTGCATGTGTTGGCAGTCGTTAGTATCTCCTGCTGGTTTGTGTGTCAGGTAATGGAGGACCTGTGTGGATGACCGTGTAGTTCTCCTCTTGTTGGGTGGAGGTGGACAAACGTGTCGTTGTTGGACCGAAATTGGCCCAGTGGGCTGAGAAGTAGTTTGGCTCCTTAGTCGAAGGTTTTGTTGCCAGTGATGGTTTTGACCTTGGTGTGTTCCATGTATCTTTGTCATCGAGGTACGTTTGGTTGACAGTACCAGAGTTTTGATGTTCCTTGTGGGCTGCCGAGTTCTGAGGTTAAAGAACGAGGTGATCCCACTATTCTGTGTTGTTTACGGCGATGCTCAGGTGGGCGTGTCAACCGGTGAGCAGGATGCGCGTGTAGTTTGTACCTCTGTGTTGCTGTCTCTTTCCCTAGTGTGGCTAGAATTTCGGGGGCAAAATTCTTTTAAGGGGGGAGGGCTGTAACGTCTCGGTTTTTATCGGATCCTTATCGGGTCTTCTTCCAAGTCTATGTCTGTTGGCGTCCAGATGTGCTGACGTCGACAGTGAGTTGACGTCCAGGTGGCTGGCGTCGACTGTGTGTTGGCGGCAAGCGTGTTTCCGTTAGCTGTGTTTTGGCATCCATCGATGTTGTCGTCCATGTATGTCTCTGGGTTTTTCTGGAATCAGAACTTGGCGGCCATCGATCTGGACGTCAGGTTGTTGGCGGTTCAGTTGGCGGCAAATCAGGTTGACGTCAACTGATCCGGCATGTGTTTTTAGGGGCAACCCGAGGGCCATTCTTCCTCTCTCTTCTCCCTCTCTTTCCCTCCACTTTCACCCTTGTTCTTCTCCACTACTTATGGCGACCGAAGGGAGCACGTGGGGACATCGTGGTGCACGTGGCGATGACGGGGCGAGCGGGAATTGGAAATCGGGTGGCAGTTCTTGCGGTAAGCTCCTGGGGGTTCGGCGGAATCGAGGTTTATGTGGAGTTTTAAGCATTTCTGAGGTAGGGACGTAAACCCTTAGTTCCTTGTGTGCTATTCCATGCTTGTGTGCGTGCGATTTGCGTGGAATTGAGCTTTGGGGAGGGTTTTTCTTCATGCCAGGTTTTAAGGTGTTTTCCTGATCCATGTGTTGGATCGTGTTTTACCGGCATTGTGGTAGTGTACTATAATGTAGGGGAGTGTTTCCGTACATCAGATTGTGGTTTGTGGGGCGGATTTACCCTGTGTGGGAATCAGCTGGAAGCTGGTTCAGCTGCTGGAGGCTGAAGAAGTCAACGTCAAGGGGTTGACGTTGATCTCTTCAGGGAAGAGGTAAACGATGTGATCTCTTGCCGTTAAGCTCTCCAAGGGAGAACTAGACGACGAGATCTGTGCCGTCAGGTTCTTCAGGTAGGATATAAACGGCATGATCCCTGCCACCGAGTTTGGGTAAACGGCCAACCTGTGACCGTCTACTTTTTCTAGACGTCTGGAGTGTTTCCGTCTACCTTTTGTTAGCAGCAGTCGATGTTGCCGTCTACTGTTTGCTTGGTGACATGTGATGCTGTCGTTTACTTCCGGATTGGCGGCGGTCGATGCTGCTGTCTACCTGCAGATGTATTCCCAGTATGCTGTGTGTTTCCCTTTCCGTGGTTTGAGGTGTTGACATGCGGTGTCTGCCTGTTAGCACAGTCTTCCACGTGTAGAGAGTGTCTCTGCCTGTGCTCGCATTGTATTTGGTTGTGTTGTGACGTTGACACGTGGTGTCCGTCCGTTGCGCTGTACTTCAAACACTGAGAGTGTTTCCGTCTGTACTTGTGTTGGGGGTTGTCGTGCTCCTGTTTCTGTTGTGTTTCCTGGATGTAGAGCTACGCTCCGTCTGGATGACTGATGTGTGGGCGGTCTTCAGCTAGTGAGCCGGGACGTTGAGTGCGACTCCATTCTGTGCGTACTCCTTGTGGTGGTTTGAGCCGGTTACCGTGGAGCCCCTTCCCCACCGTCTGAGCCTGGCGTTGGGTAAAATCGGTCATGGACCAGACGCGAGGGAGAGCGTCTAAGTGTGCACACGTGGCTAGGGTTGAGAGACTTTGTGGTGATGGGACACCGAACTGCAGACCCTGGTTTAGTCCTACTTTGTGAGTGCTGTGTGAGCTCTTGCTTATGAGCATGTACGTGTGCAGTGCTTGTGTGCTGTCGAGCCTGCGAGGTCCAATTTTCTCAGTGCGCTCCTGAGGGAGCTGCGCACTACGACACGGTTCCTATGTGTTGACAGAGTGTGTGTGTTTACTTACAATCGCTTTTTGTTTAGCACTGTTTAGTAGCTCTGTTACCGGTGGGGGTTAGTTTCCCTACTGGGTCTCTTTTCTGTGAGACTCACTCCCTTCCCTTCAGGTGGGTCCATGGGCAGCTTGCATGTGTCGTGGAGCTTCGTTATTCCGTGTTGGCTCTGCTTGGCTACTGTGAGTAGTACCCTGCTCTTGTACTCACTGTACTCTTACTTCTCTGTTGTCTCTGAGTTTTATGTGTTAATCATGTTAGTTGTGGTGTGTACATTTGCTTATATGATCTCCTCAGATGCTTTTCTTCTACCCTTCCGAGATTCGTCTCGTGGGTTAGTGGGTCATGATTCGGGTTACTGGTCGGGTACCGGTAATGCGGATCATGGGTCGTTACATATATGGTGAGAAGTTCATTATATTTTCTAACAACAAAAACTTGGAGTATTTATTTTCTCAACAGGAGTTGCATATGCGACAGCAGTGGTGGTTGGAGTATCTCAAGGACTTCGATTTCACTATTCAATATCATCCAGGAATAGCAAATGTCGTGGAAGATGATCTTAGCAGGAAGCCAATGTCTACCTTGTCAAGTCTCATGGTGGGTGAATGGAGATTATTAGAAGACTTTGCCAAGCTAGATATAGATGCCGACACCACAAAGAAGGGATGTTTGATTTTTTGGATCGAGATGGCACTTAGTTGTCCTAGAAGGGGGGGGGGTGAATAGAACTTCTTGAGCTTTTAAAAATCTATCTGAAAGCTAGATAAGCAACACATAATAGAGTCATTAGTACTCGTGTGTGAAACAAGTGTAAACTTGGCGGAAACAATCACACAAAATGCACAAGAGATTTTATCCTGGTTCGGCCCTTCCCACATGGAAGTCCTACATTCAGTCCCCAAGCAACCACTTGGGATTTCACTAACTAAAGATACAGTCCCCTTTAAGGACATACAACACCCAGCCCCTGCTAGTCTTCTTCCCTTTTCCGAGCAAGAAGGCAGCCCACTTCTCTTACAGGTCAAGAACCCAACCTCCTGGTACAAACCACAGTGCGGTTCTGTTGGAACAAACCCCCAACAAGGTTCTGCTGACACTAACCCCAGCTAGGTTCTTCCCTTAAGGAAGTGCTAAGAATAGTCGCTTAGCTGGGCAGAAACCGCTAGCAACCCCACTGGTCTTCTCTTCACACAAGAAGAGGCTCATTGTATACAGTCCTACAGCTAGACAGAAATCTTTCTTAGAAAAGAAAGAACAGACTGAGAGTTGTACAAAAATGGACTCTAGCTCAAAAACTCTTAGCCGAAATACTCTCTCCCAGATTTACAATGCAGCACAGAGAGAGTGAAGAAAGGGAAGGAGCTTGAAGCTTGAAGACTTCAGATGGTTGCTTACATACTTCTTCTTTGGCTCGAGCTCTTTCTCTCTTCCTTTTGAGTGTATTTAGAGTTGATGTTTCTCACTGAATGTACACTCTTTGAATGATTTTCAGGAAATCTTTGATCTCTTTTTTAAACTTCAGCTTCTATATATGTGCTTCAGAAATCTGTCCGTTTGAATTTGGCCATTCGAAGCTAGCTGTTGAAGGACGTCCGTTGAGAGGACACTTTGATCTTCTTAGGTTCGTCCATCAAATCTTTAGCTCCATGAGTCCCAACATCTTTAGGCCATATTTTGTAGCTTCATGCTTGAGAGACAACTTCATTAAAGCTTCTGCAAGTTCCATACCCAAGACTGAAAGCTTGAGCAAGCTTCAGTGGGTGGCTGCACATCTAAACAATATAAAAAGAGCATAGATACCTCCATACCTTGGATATAGGTGAGATAGAAATATATAAAGTACAAATTAGTTCAGATAGAAATGTTCAGAGCATTTAAGGATAGACAGATAATTATGTGGAATACAAAAACTCTTCCTGAAAGTCATGGTGTTTCTGACAGTCGTAGGTAGGTTCTGATAGATAGCTCATACATCTTATACTTATCAAGTATTAAATCTTTAGTCCTTTTGTCAAAAAGGAATAGACCTTAAATTTCTGACAGTGAGAAAGACAGTACGCATACAGACATTGTAGATCTCAAAAAGACATTTCAAATGAGATAGATATATACTATTTTTCCCCCAAAAGATATTTGAATTTTATGATAGCAGAAAAATAATTTTGTCTCATAGAAAATATTCTTATGTAAAAGGGATTCCAATATGAATAATGAAAATTCATGATGAAATTAAGATAATGATTTATTAAGTGTATGGTAAATGGCAGAAACATAAAGATTATTTAAGTACAAGCATACAAAAGTTTATATGAAAAACTTTGACTTTCAAGAAGAAGGAGTAAGGCCCAATAGATAACCAATCGGTACAAAGACTTCGACTTCTCAGAAGTCGGAGTAGGTCTGACTTCGACTTTTCAGGAGTCGGAGTGCTACCTGTTGTTCATCAATCGAAGCATTACTTCAACTTTTTGAGAGTCGGAGTCTGGAGTCGAAGTTAGTATGATATACAGTGTATGCTGTGGAGTAAGAAAAAATCTAAGGAAACTAGCAGCTGTCGACAGGAAGGTTGCATCTGTCGACAGCCCAGCTCCTGATTCAGAAATACAGTTCTAGAAGACACATATGTTGCAGTACCTGTCGATAGCCGATAAGCATCTGTCGACAACCGCCGTTCAAACATAGTGTTTATAAAATACATTGTTCTATGATACTATTATAGTGCATTTGAAGATTATATATGTAGATGGTTATGCACTCATTCATTGGTCAAACTTATATACGAAGTGCATGAGTTTTCAGATTAATACCAAAACATGATATGACATAAACATAAGAATTATTTAGTCATGAGTTTTACTTATCACCAAAACATGAGATGAACAAAAGAGTGGTTTAACATGATTTCTATTGTTAGAGTATAACCTACTTTACTTGAAGACATCATAGCACTTCAAGACAACGACCCTATGCTCATGGAAATTAAGGTTAAGTTGGACCAGAGGCCAGATTTTTCCTTAACTGAAGATGGAAGATTATTGTTCTGTGGCCGAGTCTATGTACCCGACCATGCAGAAATAAAGAAAATAATAATGGAGGAAACTCACAAGATCAGGTATACCATTCACCCTAGAACTACTAAAATGTATCAGGATGTGAGGAGAAGCTTTTGGTGGCCAAATATGAGGAGGGAGGTGGCGGAATATGTCTCCAGATGCTTAACCTGCCAGAAAATCAAAGCAGAACACTTGTGATCGGTAGGTAATCTTAAACCCCTAGAAATTCTGGCATGGAAAGAGGAAGGTGTAGGGATGGACTTCATTTTTGGACTGCCTAAATCTAGAGGTGGATTTGACGGAATATGGGTGATTGTCGACCACTTAACCAAGTCCACCCACTTTTTGCCAGTAAAGAACAAGTGGATAGTTGTTGTGGTGGCCGCTTTATATGTGAAGGAAACTGTTAGACTACATGGAGTACTAGTGTCTCTTGTGTCTGATAGAGACCCCAGGTTTACATCGCATTTTTGGAAAGGACTACACTATTCCTTGGGATCTAAATTGAATTTCAGTACGGCTTTCCATCCGTAAATGGATGGTCAAACGGAGAGAATGAATCAAGTAATTGAAGATATGCTTAGAGCCTACATTATAGATTTTGGAGGTAGTTGGCATGAACACTTACCTTGTGTGGAGTTCACCTAGAACAATAGTTATCAAGCCAGCATTCAAATGGCACCATTTGAAGCACTTTAGGGAATGAGTTGTCAATCTCCAATCTGCTGGTATTAGGTCGGCGAAAGACAATTGCTAGGACCAGAGATGATAAGGGAAACTACAGAGAAGGTAAATCTTATCAGAGAGAGAATGGCAGTAGCACAGCAAAGGCAAAAGACATATGCAGACATAAAAGAAGAGACCTGGAGTTTCAAGTTGGTGATCATGTGTTCTTAATAGAGTCTCCAGGCCGTGGGATTAGAAAGTTTGGAATTAAAGGCAAGTTGTCACCAAGATTCATCGGCCCCTTTGAAACCCTTGAAAGAGTAGTGTGAAGTTGCATACCGTTTGGTAATACCACAACAACTTGATGGAGTACACAATGTATTCCACATATCTATGTTGAAGAAGTACGTACGCGATCCTTATCAAGTCATAGAATATGAACATCTGGAGTTCAACAAAGACAGAACTTATCAGGAAAGAGCAATTGAGATCGTGCATTGGGAAATGTGCCAATTGAGGAACAAGGTCTCCCCATTGGTAAGGGTTAGATGGAATCAACACACGGAAGATGATGATACTTGGGAAACCGAGGAAGCAATGCACAAAAGATATCCGGAGTTGTTCACAAGTAAGTACACCTCACTTGTACTATAAATCCTATCTATGAATTTGAGGACCAAATTCTCTTAAGTGGGGGAGGGTGTAGCACCCGAGAAAATGCAGCAATTAAAAAATTTAAACAAATGGAAATGGATAATTTCGACTTATTGAAATAGTAGAAACATACGTACCATTATTGTATGTGCAAGAACACATTGAAAAATTCCATAAAAACAATAGTTTAACCCTAAACAACATTTCTAAATGTTCCACGAAGAAATTCCTGCGACGGAAAATCCGATTGGCCAAGTTTGTGATGCATTATGACCAATTATCATAATTAGGTAATAAATTCGAATAACCATTATCATGGGTAGATAATGTTATCATAAATTAAATAAAAATTATGGAGAGACTTCAAGCAACATGTAATGACAGCCCATTATCAGATTTTGACCAATGGACAACTTCTGGCCCAAGAATAAAATCAAGCAAGAAAATACATAGAAATTTGTAACCCTAATTGAGCAGAAAATAGGAAGAGGCAATTAGGGCAAATCCCTAGGCAATTAGCCTTATATGGCAACCCAAATTCGTGCCTAACCATACTAAAGGGTTTCCTTGTGGCCATTACACCTATTGGGGATGGGAATCATCAAAACATGGAAGGGTTACACCCAAAACCGCAACCCTCCTTTCCTAGTTGCATTAGGACCCCTAAACTACCCTAACCAGTTAAATACTCTTCCGAAAACCCTTGGGATGAGTTACTTGCTTACTGCGGTCGTGGGGAGCAGCTCTTGAGCACCAGAGGAGGAGGACATCGCCCCCAACCGGAGCTCTTCTTCCTCACCTACGTTCTACATCGACCGGCAGAAGGCTCTTCTTAATCTCAGTCAAAGGTAGGTTATCTCGAGCCAAACCTAATCAAGTTACATATGTTTTTGAAGATCAATGAGTCTACTTTCATTTGCATGCATTTTCCCTAATTTTTATCAAGTGTGCATGGTGTATTAAGTGATTTCCTTATTTGTGCATGTTTAGGGTGTTTTACATTTATGTCATTTTCTCACACATCTCGAGGTCAAATCACATGAAACCAAAGCCACAGTACTCTTCTACTCCTCGTATCGAACAAGTTTCATGTTCATGGTTTTGCCTTAGGAGCCCTAGTTTTTGAGTTATAAGCATTGCATACATCATTTTACAGTTTTCATCGTTTTCGGGCTGAACCCTAAAACGCGACCAGTATAGACGTCGCGTATTAGGCACTAGTATAGAGACAAGTTAACCCGTTATTATTACTTAAAAGGTGACAGCCTATACCATCGTGGTTTTGGATCTATTTTGACAAGATTAGACTGCCTCAAACTATGTGCAGTATCATTTTCAGTGCATGGCAAGAACGCGACCACGTATGCCGTCACGATTCTACTATTTTCCCGCCCTTGGTTTTCGTGCTTATTTTGTATTTAAGAAGACTTGCATGAACGCGTCAATCATGACCATCGTGTTTCTAGACCGATGGCCATGAACGCATCAAGGTTAATTGTCACATTTATGTTCTGAATCGATTGGTCATATCGACTATCTCTAAATGCGACCTTTAGACCCGTAGCGATTTAGATGACTTTATGTACCTATTTTACTTACCGTTTGAACCTTATAAATAGCGACGACTGTGTCCTTCGCGATTTAAGGAGCCTACCCGAGGCCTATTTTGCTCTGTCTAGAGTGTAAGGTTTGCATGATATGGTTATGGTAAGTGTGTATAGTCTGTCCAGTGGCTTAAAAACTATTAACCTATGAAAAAGACATAACAACGTGATAGCTTATTCTATTTTCTCTTTAATGACATGATCTATTCTTGCACATTAGTGATTGATCATCTTGTTGTTCTAGCTTGTTAAAGGAAATCAATGCTATCTTAAAATACTACAAATCATGTCATGTTATGTGCATGTTTCAATACTATGTCAAAATGTTACTTTCTTTCTGCATGTTTAAGACCGATGGATTGTGGATTGAGACACGTATTACACTGCACACTTGCACGTGTAGGCAGCCCTTTCTTGGGGGATTGGAAACTCACGGCTGGTCGATCTGTATCGATAGTCTAATGACCTTTCTCTTAAGACCTCCATAAATCTCTGTACTCTGTGGATTTCCTCACGGACACCGAGTTGGTTGTACCATTGAAGTTCTCTAGAGATAGAGTGCACTTCCTTTCTTATCTTTTTCTCGTGAGTGTTGATTCATAATCTTGACTTAAGCCATTAATCTAAAAAGTTAACTAAAGTGTAAATTGCACCGTTATGCTGCCGAAATTATCTCTCAACTATTTTTATCATGAAATCATATTCACATAACTTGCCATTTCTTGACATCATCATCATGAACGTGATACTACAACTGCTTGCATCTTGAAACTCTTGTTATTGGCCATTAATGACTGTGGGTATCTATATTTGAAATTAAGTGAGATGTTGATCGGGCACGACGAGTGTCCAAGGGCTCCAGTCTAGCCCCAATGATGGAAAGTCATAAATTTACTGTTAACCATGGGGTATAATGATTACTGGCATCGCATCTGCGCTGGGAGTACTTGCATGTTGAATGCTATATACGATAACCATATACACGTGTCCTAGTGTGCATTCCAAGGTGGATCTTTCCTTGATGCATGTTAGTGGCTTCGTGCCTGATTACTGTTACATGTTAAAAGTTTGTGCTCGTGCGGGTTTGCTTGCTTGCGTGATATGACCATTCTGCATTTATTGCAATTAGTGATATCTACGTTCTTGAAAACTATTGCAATCAAGTCATATCTTACATGCTTGTGCAAAGGGATCATTTGCTAGTGCCATATTGTTACCTTATTCTAGATCTTGCTCTAACATTATCGTTCCATCTATCATGTTCATGTATCGTGTTTAATGAGATTTATCGTTCATGCATATCTTGATAATCATGCTTACCTAGCCCTAAATTGCTAATCACTTATATCATTGGCCGCACATTGAGATATAAATCCTACTGGGCTAATTTGCTCATTCCCTACTTTTAACCTTCTAGATGACTATGAAGTGTATGAGAAAGACCAAATCGAGGATGGGAATGCATCCGAGTGATGAGCGTTCCAACATATGCGTTATCCATATTTTACCTTGCGAGTAGTTACATGTAATAGGTAGTGAGCTTATCTATAATTTTCCTTTTATTGAGTCGTAGTCATGTTATTCAACAATGAAGAGTCGTATTAGTTATAACTTGAAACAATGTGTTAGAGATTTAAATACATGCTTTGATGAGTTCATTATTGGGCCCTATTATGATACACATTTAGTGTTTGCTAGCTAGAGGCCTATTTATTGACTGTTCATGTCTCGGAATGTCGACTTTAAATTCTTCAAATATTGTCCACTACGAAATTTTCAGGACGTGACAAAGGGGGTACTTCTAAAAGTCAAGCATTGCTTGTTATGCCGACGCTAATCAAATAGGGGTGTTTGTTTTAGTTTGAATTCAGAAGTCGAATTGAATCAGAAAAAAATTTAGTTTGGTTCGGTTCAAAATGTAAAAATTTGGGTCAATGACACAAATCGAATGAGATTAATTTTAAATAGTTTGGTTTTTTCTAAACCAAATCAAACCATATGAACCAACTAAACTGAATAAGCTTTTAGTGATTTTTACTAGTTTTTATTTGGGATAATTAATTGGAAGTCCTTGACAGTGGAAAGAACTTATTTTTAGGTCCTTGCCAAAAAATAGTGCACTCAAAAGTCCTTACTTTTCTATGAGACTTATTTTCTAGTCCCTCGTGTACACATTTTATCATAAAATATGTTCACTTCTTATTTTACTCACTCTACTCAGTTTTGTCTTCTTTCTACTCCCCTCTTCTTTATGTATTGTTTTAAAATAAAATAAAAAGATATTGTATTAAAGTCAAAGGGTATAGAGCTTAAGGTAAAAGAGCATATAGTTTAAAATAAAAGAGTATATGGTTTAAAATAAATCAATATATGATTTAAAGTAAAACACTATATGACTTAAAGCATAAGAGAATATTTGAGCATTTGAACATATATGTTATTAAAGTAAAAGCGTATATGATTTAAAGAAAAAGTTCATTTGTTGTAAAGTAAATGTTCACATGTCTTAAAGTAAAAGAGTATTTATGACATTTGAACATTTACTTTAAAACCCATTTACATGTACCATAAGTCTTTACTTTAACATTTATTTTGAACATTTAATATAACAATACTTTAAGTTGGCAATGGTGGCGGTGGGTGAATGGTAGTTGGTGGGCGGCGACCGGTAGTTGTCTAGCAGTGGCTGGTGGTCAATGGCGGCTGGCAGCCACCGACAGTCGATGGCTGGTTGTTGGTCAGTAGTAACTAGCGCTTGACGACAGCTGATGGTGGCAATCAATTACCCAATAGTACTTGGTGGAAATCAGTGGTGGCGGCTAGTGACTAGTGGTTGTGAGTAGTGAACGGTCGACTGGAGATGGTGACTAGCCGATGACAGCAGTTGGTCGGTGGCTGACTAGTGGCAGTGGTGACGGTCAGCTAGCAATTGGTGGCTAATTTGTTTTAAAGTAATGTTAAAATAAGGTAATAATTTAAGAAAAAAAACTAATTGGTTTCAAAGGAATGTTAAATAATGTAATGGTTACTTTAAGACATCTAAACTTTTACTTTGTAATATATAATCTTTTAATTTAAAACATGTAAATATTTGCTTCAAAACATGTATTGTTTCAAAGAAACGTAAACTACTTGTAGTGTTGTTCTTTAAATCATATATACAGTCCCTTTAAATCATATACTATTTTATTTTAAAAGTTAACGTTACATTTATAAAAGTAAGAGAGAAAAGATGTCTCTTAACATATAAGGGCAAAATAAGAATTAAAAAAATGACTAAGAGAGAGAGGACAAAAGATACTTTAAAGGCAATAAGGAATTATTAAATGCTCTTTCAAAAAAATAGGGACTACAAAATAAGTCTCTCCAAAAGTAGAGACAATCTTATAGTACTTTTTCTTATAGAGATTAGAAAAAAAATCTCCATATCCGACAAAGACCTCTAATTAATTCTCTTTTTATTTTCACTGATTTTTGGAGAAAACCTTTCAGCTGATTTGATGCTTATGTTTTCTGCTAATACAAAGCAACATTTATCTATCTTTTACTATTGTCTCACTGATTTTTATTTTTACTATTTTCATATTGATTTTTATTTCCACTGTTTTCTCACTATTTTTCTCACCCATTTTTATTTTTACTATTTTTCTCACTAATTTTTATTCTCACTGATTTTTATTTTGATTATTTTTCTCATTGATTTGCATGTTCACTATTTTTATCACATTTTTTTTTGTTTTCACGTATTTTCTTACTAAGTTTTGTTCTCACTGATTTTGTTTTCACTATTTTTCCCATTGACTTTTATGTTCACTATTTTTCTCACATTTTTTTTTTGTTTTCACGTATTTTCTTACTAAGTTTTGTTCTCACTGATTTTGTTTTCACTATTTTTCCCATTGACTTTTATGTTCACTATTTTTATTTTCACATATTTTCTCACTGTTTTTTGTTTTCACTTTTTTCTCACTGATTCTTATTTCATTATTTTTCTAATTGATTTGTATGTTTACTATTTTTCTTGCTGTTTTTTTCAGTATTTTTTATTAATTTTTATTTTCAGTATTTTCTCACTGGTTTTCATTTCCACTATTTTCTCACTAGTTTTTTATTTTCACTATTTTATCACTAGTTTTTTTATTTTTTTACTCACTAATTTTGTTACTATTGTTTCATAACATAGACGCAAAAAGTTAGCTCTACTTGTCTTACCAGAGGACAACCCTTTAGAAAAGAAATTTGTATGTTCTCACATGAGATGTCAAAAGTAGAAAAGTCTAAAATCTTTATTATTTTTTATTTTTATATTTGACATTTCTTGCTCTTTAAATTCAATTTGATTAATTCATAAATGTCAAAAGACCAAAAATATGAAGCCAAAATAATGAGACAAGTTTAAACATTTATGTTCAATTAGTATGCAAATACAAAATTAACAAGAACCATATGTCCCAAAAAGTCTAAAAGGCCCAAACCATGAACTGAACAGAATTGAATTGATTCGATTCGGTTCGGTTCTTTTCGGCTCCAAACTTAGATTGGTTTGATTTTGTGGGGATTGAAAATGCCTTTGAATCAAACTGAACTGAACCATGTTTACCCCTACAACCAAATGAGGGAGGTGAGCATCTTGATTAGTTGTTTGGCATTGCCAACTGCAACATCAGCCCCAACATCATTGTGCCCTACCTAGATGGCCTCGACATACCAAGAGGCCCTTGTTGGAGGCTATAGATTGTGGGATAGTGACTTCATATCATGGGCGCCCCACGAACTCCATTCAAGTTCTCTGGGTAACTGCTCTGAATATACTTTATATTAGGCAGGAGTGATGACTACTATACTTGCACTGAGCCAACCGCCAAGCTAATTGCTCTGCCAGTCTAAATGCAAGATGCTAGGCTAAAGATCAGTCTAGTTGACAAGTGGAACGTAGGCCAAACTATCTTTCTGCCTTAGTACATGTCAAAGAGTTATCTTGGGAGTCTCTCACTGTTGTCTCAGACTTTCCTTCTAGCTTTAATGTTGAGATGAGGGGCAGGGCCATCATCTTGGGCAGCAGATCAGGTGCTCATGATGCTTCATGGTGGGCGTTGTTTGATAACTAGACTATCACCTATTGGATCCAATTTCGTAACTAAGCTTTATAGTTTGCGCCAGATGGCGGAGATTACCCCTATCTAATGACCTATTTTAATTTGGGTTGTTTCAGTGGGTTCAAGTTAAATGGAAATTCAAAGTTATTGTTCCACCAATCTTTTTTTCTTAATCAACAATATCGATGGCACATCTAGAGTTTGTGCATGCAGGTGTTTTGTTAAAATAATTCCAAATTCTCAATAATCTCTCGATGTTTCTCTTAACTAGATAATCCATTAGTTAGATATGTATTTTTCTCACACAACAGAGAAACTTTGAAGCTATGATGTCCATAAATTAAGAAGGTGATGAGATGCCGGCCCATTGATGGGTGTGTCTTCTATTGATTAGATGTAAGGCAAGTCAAATAAGGCCGCCCAACTTTTGTTGATATAGAAGTTCATGCACTTGAAGTTACTCATCCCAAGTCAACACATGTTAAGGTGTAGCTAGGCATTTCAATGAGTTGCACATTGTGTCATGTCTTTTGCAATTGTCCAATTTTTGACATTACAAGAAAAATGGGATTTCTGACAGAGTATTTCCATCAAAAATCCGTCATGAATGTGCTTACCATTGTTGGATCGAAGAAGCAGTGATATGGCAAATATAGATAGGGGTTTGAATAGATTTGCAGTAGAAACCATATGCAATTAAAAATATGTCAAATTAAAATCTCTATTCAAATAGGTACCCACTGATTTGATTAACTTATAGGAATCTAAAGCACATTAGATCATCTATCTATAAGTGTGTGTGTTTAGAAGGTGATTAAAATCCTATGCAAGCATTCTAGTAGAAAATCAACACATCAAATCGCTACACAAGATATTTTTAAGGTGGTTCGGCTCCCAAATAGAGACCTACGTCCAACCCTTAATCAAACCAAGTGAGGCTTCACTAAACCGCTGATTCACAGCTTCAAACAACTGCTGACTCACTGTTTTAACGATGACTCATAGCTTAACCGCTGACTCACAGCTTGCCATCATTGATTACACAACTTATCCATTAATTCATAGCTTCAAGGTTAGACAAACCTCCTCAATCCACACACAAACACAGTATGGAATCAACACTCTTATCACCAACAGGAGTAATGAAAGTGTTCATGATGAAGTTTAAAAGTTAAAAACAAATTCAAATGAAGATCAGAGTTAGGGAGACAAATCCTCGAATTTCAGTCCTTCGGCTTCGCCTAATTTCCTCTAGACTGTTTGAATTGAACTCTGGATCATTAGATTTTGAGAGTTGAAGTCATGCTTCAGATCTTCTTGCACGAACGCATCATCTGGATGTGCTCCTCAGCCAATCTGACTTGAACTCCCTCAAATCAGCCTCAATTAACTATACTCTATTTCATAGCTGATTTATATAGAAATTCAGATATGAGTTGATACTCTTGAGTTCTTTCACAGATGCTGAGCTTCGTGCTTATGTTCTTGCACTAGCTTCCTCTTCCACCTTCCTTCAGATCTGCTTCTTCTTCTCAGCTCTGATGCTTCTCCTTTGTACGACTGCTCCTTCTTCCTCTGTTGCTCTTCTTTTGCACGATTGTTTCTTTTTCTCAACTCTGCTGCTCTTCTCCTTGATCTGCTCCTCTTGCAGCACTCTAACACTCTCCTTCTATGCTCGGCCTTGATCCCCACGTTCTCTTTGATGGATGGCTACTCCAGATGAGTCAAGAGCTTTTATTGCCTCTATGCAGTCCCTTGTACGTAGAAGGTATATGCACAGAAACCTAGGATTCACCCAAGGTTGCCACGTGTCCAAAAGTCATTCTCTTCATAGCCACTTACATGAAAGGGTATTTCAGAAATATTAGAGTCTCCCAAAAGTCTTCCGAGATAAATCACACCCTTTGGAAATCATACCCTTTACGTTTTTGAGTTTTCACGCAATGTGTGTCGACACAAGTTTTCATGTGTGTCGACGCAACTGACTAAATTTTAGTTCCAGCTTACTGGGAGGAAACTTATGTCGACCTGATTAACAACTGTGTCGACACAACTGTGACTTTGTTCTTCAGGAGCTTACTGAGCAGACTATGTGTGTTCACCTGACTTCCAATGTGTGACAACACAACTGTGACTTTGTTCTTTAGGAGGTTACTGGGCAGACTATGTGTGTCGACCTGACTTTCAATGTGTGTCGACACAACTTTGACAAAATTGTGTAAACCTATATGTATAAAGTGTATACCATCACAATATGTCATTATCATCAAAATATGAAATATAAGGTATCAAAAACATGTTTTTTAATCATTATTATATTATGTACAATATGTCACCATCAAAATCAAAGTATGAGTGTTTAGACATCATCCATAACCACATGTTTTAGTCATCATCCAAATGAATACACAACTCAACAATCTTCTACATATATGTAATATGACATTAGATTATGTATAATATGTCATCATCAAAGCACACAACTCAACAATGTCTCCCTTTTTGATGATGACAAAACATGACAACATTTTTCACAGAATATAACATTTCTCCTCCCTTTTTGACAACATCAAGTAGAGTGGAACATTAAGTGTAATCAAAAGTTCTGTAGGAACAAACTCTCCCCCATAATCAATGACAAGTATATTGACCCTCTTCTAGAGCACTCTCCCTCTATGATGATACAAATTGAGTCTTTGATTTCAAATAAAGTAGACTATGCAAGAGGGGTGAGAATAAATTGATACTAATTGATGAGGTAGGAAACTGAAAGCACAAGGATGTGATACTAATGGATATCCATTGTCGGAGACCAAATGAATAAGTAAGAAGGGTGAGAGCACAATGATACTAAAAGAAATGATTACACGAATTGTTGGTTCAAGGGTATGAGAAAGAATGTAGTTTGAGAAATGAGACAAGTTTCTCCCCCTGAATACAAAATTTGGATCTGAAGTAGCAGAAAGAGTCTAAAAGGTAGAGATCTTCATTTGACATGAAAAGGATGAACGTGAATGATTTTTGGTTAAGAAGAAGCAACAAGATGGGTTAGTCAGAGGAATATCAAGGTACACTATGATATTAATATATGAGAGACAATGATAATTGTACATTTCATAATGTGCATCAAGGGTTAAAAATGAAGATGATTTTTGATTGAGTTTAAATGTCAGTTCTTTATCATCAAAAACCACTTCAGAATTTTATTTACAAATGTGATATGGTGCTTTGTCCTAACTTGAGTTGTCAAGAATGTATAAAAATCAAAGTTTTGATGTTAACATAATGTAGAATAATAAGTTGACACCCTTGAACAACATGATTTCTATTTCCAGTTAGCTGCACTCTATACACTATTTTATATTCTTTTCATTTTAAGCTTTTGAAACATTTTAGGAGATTTAGCAAAGTGGTTTAATCCAGACTTTTCTGTACGAGCATACACACTTAGTGCAAGAATGCCTGACTACTTAACATGTTAACCATTTGATTGCCTCTTTATGACTAGAGATAACTTAGTAACACCTTTTGACTCAGGTTTTAACCATGTCTCAAGTGAAGGAGCTTGGTTACTCAGTGTACTAATCATTGCTCTACAATTTCCTTAAAATGTTTTTTTCCAAAAATTTTTATTTCATTTATTTTTTCAAGGTTTTCCAGTTGTGTGACAGATAGCTTTTTACCATAATAGATCATAGTTTTGAGTTGTTAAAATTTTATTCTTAGCATTTGTTAAAAACAAAACATCAGTATGTCTTTTGATATAAAACTCAAGATAACTCGTGTGTCTAATTAAAGTGTTTTGCAATAAAAGTCTAAAATAACATTCGAGGATAAAGATAGACATATGACTCTGCATCTTATTTCTGATCTTCATGTTTAATCCAAGAACACAAAAATTTTTAGGTAATTAATCAATATTTCGCATATAAAATTATCAATGGAACCTTGATTAGATCCATGGAGCATGAAGAAGTTAACTGACAAGCCTAGAGATTTGTTGATGATAAGGATTTGAGAGAGTGAAAAAGATTGATTTGCATCAACAAAATACCACAATAGATTAAGAAAGGTGAATTCTTCAAATGGCAAGCCAAAGATAGTTATCATATTGATTTGAATCACGAAATGAATGGAGACTAATTTTCAAGCATGAATTTTAGTAGATATTATCAAGATGATTCGAGAAAGAGTCAGCTCCCCTTGAAGATGAACGGTTTTAAAAATTTAGATGATAATATGTCGACACTGGGTCCTTAGTGTGCTGACACATGAGCAAGAAATTCTGAAGCACAGAGCAACAATGAGCAACTAGGGTGCGCACATGAGCAAATGTGTGTCCACCTAATTATGATAAAAAAATAGTATTTTTGAAAATTTCCAATTTTAACAAGGTTTGCAATTTATTTGTAGTTGTTCAAAGACCTTTTATTTTTTAAATTTACTCCCCCTTACGATGTGTGTGATATGAAAAAGTTTGCAACCAATTCGAACATGGTTATGTTAAGAATTAGATTTATGCAAAATATGACTTTTGGTACTTCGTTGTAGTGCCCTAGATCTATTGTTGGATTGAAATTATGCAATTGTGTGTGTGTTTCTACATCTAATGGTGAACTATGAATTTGATGAACTTGACGTCAAGCTTTATTGACATTGACTACAGTCGACGGCATGATCGATTGCCGTCTACTATCTGTTAACGACAGGAGATTGTGTCATTTATATTTTTCTTAAATATTTGGTTTTTTGGGCAAATCTGTTGACGGCAAGATCGATGGATGTCTACTTCATGGTCGACGACAACATAGGTTGACGTTAACTTAACTTGCCAATTTTTGTTCTTACCGTTCCGGGGAGAAAAGATCGGCCACTTCCATTGCATTTAATAGAAGGATCGGGGTGTTTTTGGTTCAAGGGTTAGGATTAAAGCTTAGACAAACCGTAGGAGTCCTTATAAGACCTCGATTTGTCCTTTGGGAAGGAGTTTTTCCACTGTTTCAGAGGTGAGAAAAGAGGGCCGAAGAAAGAGTTGTTGTGTAGTGTTTTGTGCGAACTGAAGTGAACTGGACCATGGGGGGAACTTCAAGGATCGTGAGCAAAGGGTTTTTCAAGCGTAGTTGTTGTTCTAGACGGCGGATCGAGCACTTGAATATGGTGGAAGGGACTACCTTGTGACCAAGGTGAGCGTATTCAACCCTTTACTCGTGACTCCAGAAGGAGGGTTAGAGCAAGTGACATGGGGGAATGGTTTAGGATAGTATGTTCTATAGATTTTTCATTTTTATAGATTTTTAAACCCATGAATAAAAGAGTAGGAAGGGGTTAAAGTTCCATTATTTCATGTGCGGTTTCTGAGTTTTCTGGTCATATGAACTAAACATCAACATCGACCGCCGTTTATTTCATGTAAATGTCAGGCTTTTGGACGTCTATATATATGTTAATGGCACTATGTGCCACCGTCAACAGATATTAATGACAGGATATGTTGACGTTAACTTGGGTAAACAGCAACATACATTGCCGTTAAGTTCATCAGTGCTATTTTTCTGCAGATCTGATTATTGTTTATAAACTGTGAACTATGCATGTGTAGAGTTTTTCGGTTAGGCTCTGTTATGTGTAAATCATTACTATTATGCAGTAGGAGAGTTATGACAATGATGTATGGGTTATGCATGAATAATTTAAAGAATTTTCTTTGATTTGGTAAACAGAAAATGTATATTTTGACAGTTCACAGAACTCCTCGGCTAGAGAGAGAAGCTCTGCGACTGGTTTAGGGTTGGTCCGCCGCCGCCGCCGCATCTGGGGCTGGCGGCCACCTAGGCTGGCCTCGTCATGGCGGATCCTGCTCCAGGCGATGCTCCTAGTCCTTCTGTTGGGCGCATGTCTTATGCCCAGATGATAGCTTCTTCAAAACCTCAATAGGCGATTTCTATTGGCGTGAAATCAGCAGCTTTCACCGACCAAGGCGAGCCGGCTACCTTCTTCTCCAAGGAGGAGTTGCTGCTCTCTACAAAGCCGTTGTAGCTGGCTATAATTGCCAGATGTTCCTATGGCCGGTGTTCTATCTCGGAAATTAAGGCTTGTCTTACCCAGCGTCTGGATTTGAAGAAGGATTTTATTGTGAGAACGTTGCACCAACGTCATCTTCTATTCAAGTTTGAAGAATAAGAAGACTTCTTGAAGGTGATCCTAAAGCAGAGTTTATTCATCAAAGGTCTTTTGTTCCGCTACCTTGTTTTGATTTCAAAGTAGATCCTATGTTGATCCCTGTTTGGGTTGGTTTTCCTTTGCTTCCAGTTAACTATTACTATAATGATTACCTTAAATATATTACTGGAAATCATGGGCAAGTTCTACGTATTCATGACTCTACAAGTGCCTTAACCCAGACGCAAGAAGCGCTTATTTGTGTGGAGATCGGCATTAAAAATCCTAGATCTTATAGGATTTGGATTGGCTGTGACAAAGAAGGGTTTTGGCAGCCGGTAAACTATCATCGTATCCCTTCCTTATGTTCCTTCTACCGCAAGTTAGGGCACACTGAAGATGATTGCAACAAGAAGCAGAAGAAAATTATCACAAAACCTAGCTCTGAAGCTCCTGTTAAGGATTCCTCCAAAACTGGTGAAGTGCTGCCTTCTAAACAACTCTGGCGTAAGAAATCTCAGGTTCCTCCTCTGGTTCTCATGCCCATGCCAAATAGATTTGATGCCTGGCCGCTAAGGAGGAGGATATCCATCATCCCGTCCAGGAAGATGTGCCTCAGATGCCTGCCTCAGTTTTGGCCCCTCCGTGTAGCGACGACGGGCGTAACCATTGTCACGTCGTCTTACCCGACGTGCATGCTATTGTTTCTCAAGTGCATGGCACAGACTGCCACGGAGGTGTTTTGCATGACATATCACATACTCTGAACTTTGAGCATTTAATTCTGCCTCTTTCTGAGCAGTTAAACCATCCTGGGGATACACTGACTCACAAAAGCTTGGCTATCAATTACAACTTGGAGACAGTTTCGAAAGACAAAGAACGTATGCTCCCTAATGAAAGCCAGGATACTATGGGAACTTCTTTGTCTAGTGGAAAAAATATCAACATCTACAGGGCGCACACTAAGGGTACTGCTACAGAGTAGGCCAGCATTGAAAATTTTCTTATGCCTACAATTTTTATATCCAAGGATGGTAGACTTAAACCTTCAAGGGGTGTTCGTACTAGGTCTAAGGTTAAGGCCGTTGGTTCGACATCTGGTTATTGTTCCTCATGAATTGCTCTACTATTTTTTGGAATATTAGAGGTGGTGCTAATCCTGCCTCTAGGCGGCACCTTCGTCAGCTTTGTCGGATATATCGTCCTACAATTATAGCTATCTCTGAACCCATGATTCCTTTTAGTCGTGTTGATCCTCTTTGCAAATCTCTCAAGATGCATGACGTTGCTGGGAATGATGGTGAAAATTCTAATATTTGGATTCTGTGGCAGGAGGAGGCCAACCTGTAGGTTGCTCATTATTCCATACAACATATCACTTTGGCCAGTAAGAGTGGTGATGAAATCCTTTGCTATATCACCTTTGTCTACGCATCTTGCAATTACAGGGTGCACAGAATTCTGTTTGATGATTTGCTGAACTTTACTTCTCATATCTCAGCGCCTTGGCTTGTGGGTGGTGATTTTAATTGTATATCCCAGCCTTCAGAGAAAAGTGGTGGAGCTTTCTCTAATGTTTCCTCCATGATAGATCTTAATGCTTGCATTTCTGCTTCTTCTTTGGTCGATGCTGGGTTTTCTGGTTCTCCTTTCACCTGGTCTAATAATAAAGTTGGTACGGCTGCTATTAAGGCTAGATTGGACCGTGTGTTGTTCTCTGCTGACTAGACTAACTCCTTTCCTGAATTTTGTGTGTCGCACCTTTCTAGGGGCCCATCTGATCATGCTCCTCTTCTTATTTCTATGAAGAACATCTCTAAGCCCCCTGCGAGATTCAACTACTAGTCTATGTGGGCTACACACGATAATTTCCTGGATATTGTTGGAAAAACATGGAATGATTCTACTTGCTGGCACCGTAACCCTCTTGTTAAATTGCAAGTCAAGTTGAAGAACCTGAAGGCTATACTTAAGTCTTGGAACTTCGGTACTTTTGGTAATATTCATAGTAATACTAAAGCTACTGAAGAGGAGGTGGTTGCTGCTGAGACTGTTTTGACTCTTCTCCCACGCAAGATAATAGGAAGCTTCTTAACCTTGCTCAGGCTCACCTCAAGAAGGCCCAGTGCTGTGAGGAAATTTTTTGGTGTCAAAAGGCCATTCTTCAGTGGTTGGACAATGGGGACAAAAATACTACCTTTTATCATGCTGTGGTCCAAGGAAATAGACGCATAAGCTACATTTCAAGACTTAAAATCAATGATAGTAACAATTGGTGTGATGACCAGGAAGCTCTCAGGGATGCTGTAGTACGGTACTACAAGAAGCCCCTATCTTCTAGCAACTATGTGATTATTAACAATATTTTGGAGGTGATTCCTAGTATGATTTCTGCCTCTCAGAATGCTCAGCTTTGTGCCATTCCTAGTTTGGATGAGGTCAAGGATGCAGTTTGGTCCATGAATGGCAATGGTGCCCCAGGTCGTGATGGTTATTCAGGTAGCTTCTACACTTCTCGTTGGGATATTATTGGCCCTGATATTTTTGAGGTGGTGAAGGGCATTTTTAGTGGCTTTCCACTTCCTCGTGGAATCACTTCTACTGTCATCGCCCTTATTCCCAAAGTGAATAATCCTTGCTCTTTTGCTGATTTTCCGCCTATTAGCTTGTGCAACTTCTGCCACAAAATTATCTCTAAAACTCTGTGTGGTCGCCTAACGGATATTCTACCTGATATCATTTCAGAGGAACAAGGTGCTTTCTTTAAGGGCCGCTCTATCATTGACAACATCTCCCATTCCAGAAGTCTGCTCAGGAATCTGGGTCGCAAGATAAGGAGCCATAATGTCATTTTTAAGCTTGATATGATGAAAGCTTATGATCGTGTTGAATGGGAGTTTCTGTTTGATGTTCTTCGCCAGTTTGGTTTTTGTCATGAATTCATATCTTATATTGGCATGCTAATTTCTAACTACTGTTTTTCGGTGCTTGTCAATGGCCATCAAGTTGGTTACTTCAAGTCCTCCAGAGGGCTCAGACAGGGTGATCCGATTGCACCCGCCTTGTTTATTATTATGGAGGAGGTTCTTAGTAGTGGTCTTCGTAACCAACTTTCTATTGGTTCTCTTAAACCTTATGCTGGTTCTAGAGCTTGTCCCCCAATCTCTCATCTACTATACGCTAACGACACACTTATCTTCACCAACGGCCATGCTAAGAACATTTCTGATCTACTTCAGTTCCTACAAGCTTATGAACTGTCTTCGGGGTAGCTTATCAACAATAGCAAAAGCCACTTTATCCTTTCAAGGAAAGCACCTCTTGGTATCACTACCAGCATAAAGGCTCTTACGGGTTTCAAACCTCAAAAGGGTTCCATGAATTATTTAGGGGTTGGTCTAAAAGAAGGTAGGGTCAAGATTTCAGACTTCAAATATTTATTTGACAAAATCAACAGGAAGCTCTCCACTTGGAAATCAAAGTTTTTATCTCAGGCTGGTAGGATCACTTATTAATTTTGTGCTTTCCTCCATTTCAATCTACACTGCCTCGGCCTCGATCCTCCCTAAAGGTGTTATCCGTTTGCTTGAGAAAGCCTGTGCATCCTTTTTCTGGAGTGGTCTTGATGGAGTTCACAGACGACAATGGATACCATGGTCCGTTATCCAACGTCCCACTGCTGAAGGTGGTCTTGGGTTTCATAGCTTATGGCATGTTCAGCTGACTATGGCTACTAAATACCTATGGAATATTTATCATGGTACCTCTCTTTGGGCACGTTATGCTAGACTATACTCTCAACCTATGCAGGGTCTTCCAAAGAATATATTCACCACTACTAATGCTGTGCTTAGCGATAATACCAAATGGATATTGGAAAATGGTAAGAATGTGGATTTCTTTTATGACTATTGGGCGGGCAAAACACCCCTGCGGTTTTTGTTACATGACCCATCCAATGCTCCTCACGCCATTGTTGGTGAGGTCCTGCGGGATCCCGTCCATCACTTTTGGAAGCAGGTGCCGAGTGTTCAGATCTTAGGCAATGTTCATCTTTCTGATGAGGAGGATAAGTGTATCTGGTCTCCTACTAATGATGGCTCTATCTCTTCCAAATCGGCTTATAATCTTTTGAGACCTCATGGCATACATCGACCTGCTCTGACTAAAATTTGGCATCACCTATTCCTTAGGAAAGCATCACTTTTCTGCTAGAAAGTGATCAACAGGGCGGTCCCTGTTGATTCCAGAATTTCAGATCAAGGTATTTGTCTGCCCTCTAAATGCCCGTGTTGTCGCTGTCCCCAGCTTGAAGATATTGATCACCAGTTTATTAGAAGTGATATTGTGTTTGCTTATGGAGCTAGTTCATGCCTTTTCTATCCCCTCCTAACTCCAGAAGTGACCATTTCACTTCCTGGTGTTGGAGAACTATTCAGAACTCTAATCTTTCGTCACCCTTTTGTTTTTTATTCTTTATATGGCATGATTCTTATCACTTGGGAAATCTGGAAGGATAGGTGCAAGTGAAGCTATGATCAGACTTTCAGATCCAGCAGTATCATCATTGAGAATATCAAACCTCAGATTTCTCATGCTATCCATCAGCCCATTTTTAAAACCCCTCCTTCTGCGAATCAGCACACTGCTATTCTTTTGTTTGGTTACAATCCCACTGTTAGCAGCTCCAGACTTAAGCTAGTTCATTGGATCCCTCCTATTACTGGGCTTTCCCTCAATGTGGATGGTGCATCCAAAGGAAATCCCGGTATTAGTGGTGGTGGTGGTTGTATTAGAAACTCTAACGGTGATATCCTTCTGGCTTTCGCTTTTCATTATGGTTTCGGTAATAGTCTCCAAGCAGAGGTTAGAGCTCTTCATGATGGTCTCAAGCTGGCTAAAGAATTTGTCTTTCAGATTTCTTTGATTTACTCAGACTCTGCTATTCTTGTTAGATCTTTCTCTTCTAACTCCCCTCCGAGCTGGGAGTGCCTAAGATGGTGGCGGTCTACAGTTGCTAGTTTTCATAGACATGGGATTAATATATGTCATGTTTTCAGAGAAGCGAACCGTGTTACTGATGCTCTTGCATCTCATGCTTGCTCTTATATTGAGAATAATATTTTTACTTCTTTCTCTGCGCTGCCCCTGGCTTGTAGGGGTTCAGCTACTTTGGACAAAACAACTCTCCGTTATGTTCGGTTAGGATAGTTATTGCTCTGTAGGGGCATGCCCTGGTGTTTTGTATGTTTTTCTTCCACTTATATATATATATTTTGGCCCAAGTTGCTCTCGCTGGTGGAGTGGGTACACTCTCCCCTTCTGGGGGAGGGTGCACTCTCCTAGTTTTTGAGGCCCTGAGGACCAATTTTGCTAAAAAAAAAATAGAAAACGAAATAGTTAAGAGCTAATCCATGTTATGATGTACGATTGAGAGTTTGTACTATTGTTAGATGGAATCACAGACCCATTGTGTTCATATTTTACATAGTAAGTGTATGATTCATGTACATTATGTGCCATGTTATTTAGCACAAGTTTATGAGAAATAATCCTAAAAATTTATACTAAACTCAGAAAATTGTGAAAATTTATTTGCGTAATGCATGACTAGGAAGAGAATTTTTGTCAAAATTTAGAAATTTTAGAACACCCAACTTACTGTTATGATTTTTATGAATGGTAAAAATGTGCATGGAAATCAATAGATGGAGAAAAAGTATGAATGTTGAATTATGATGAAATCAGTGAAAGTAGTATCATGATAGGTTGCTGTTATATAGTAAAATTATGATTTCAGAAATGAGAAAATGCATTGTAGTCTTGCTAATTATGCATGATTTTATGAAAAAGGCATAACAGAATTTCATGTAGATATTAAATGCATGAAACATGTTTTTAGATTTCTGAAATGATATGGCCAATAAGACATTGCTATATAGAGATGCCTACATGGAACTACATCATAGAATGCCCCTATGGTAATGGTTCACCTACATGAAATTGACTACATGAATCTGTGGGCAACGGATTGAAATCCTAGAGGTAGACATGTTCTACTGGTTAAGGTGGGAAGGACTTTCCCCAGTATTATGCAATAACTAAGACTTCATCAATGTTTTGCCTAGGTGATAAGTGAATGATACACTCTACATGATCTCTATTAATAGTGGGGCTATGTCTTGGCAACTATAACTACATGTTACATGATATGAACTACATGCTACAGGATATGAACAACATGTTACATGAAATGAACTACATGCTACATGATATGAACTACATGCTACATGAGATTAATTACATGCTACATGACATTAAATACATGTTATAAGATTTTGACTATATGCCATGCCACATGAAAATGTTTAAATGCTTTGTTTTATTATGAAATGTAATCCACATGTTATATGAAATTGTCTTATTCTACATGATAAGTAACCATCTTATGTGAGGCATGATTGCTAAATCAATTAGAGCATGTTGATAGGAAGAGGTATACAGTATCAAGGATAAGAAAAGGGATATGCTATCATGTTTTAAAATTTAAGTATATGATAAATCTTGAACTGTCTTTCCTTGTTGCTTGCTAGGTCTAGTAGACTCACACTTGATTAAAATTTCAGGAGAGGCTGAGGATACTGAGGAGTTAGTACATTCAGACTCTGAGCGTGAGGACGTGGAGGCTTAGTGCTTTTCATTGAGAGTGTATTTGAGAGACTATGTATGTGAGAATAAGTTGTAATTTGAACATTATGTTATTTTGGACGTATGAACTGTTATTACTTTGGACTATTGTGGTTCTTCTTTTATGCTTTAGACTTGGCATTTGGATAGAATGTTGATTGAAAAATAAATTTCATATTCCATTGCAGCTTGTTGGAATTTAATTGTCATTTATGTGTATCTCAATCTGAACCGATTATTGTTGGATATTTCCACTGTAATACCACTATTGGATCCGATGTGAGTTGGTACAACTGTACCGGGTCTAAGATGAGTGTTACAAAGATTGGTATCAGAGCGTTCCAGGTTGAGCATGTACATAAATGAAATATCAACAATGTGTTCATATCCTTAAGTCTGCATAAAGAATTAGTCCAAGATTTATGTAGAATAATAGGTTATCATAAGAAATGCTTGTTTTGCATATTATGGCTACCCGTGGTCATAGAGGAGCAGGCTCGGCCCGAGGCGATGAGCCAACCGGAGGAGGTTCGTAGGCTCCAGATCAGCAAATGCCAGATCAGGCAGGCGTACCTTACTACCCCCACCACCACCTGTAGACTATGGAGCATTGATGCAAGGACTAGTGCACACGATGCAGACCCAGGCACAGACAGCAGCTGCCTTGCAAGCGCAAGTGCAGGCTCAGGCTCTTACTTAGGAAGTATTACCAAGTTGTTGATTTGAAGGATCCAAATAAGGACTTGATTTGGATGTAGGCGTAGGCACCAGCTCATGAGGTAGGCATTGGAGGTGTATCAATGATGGAGAGGTTCAGGTAGATGACCCCACCTTTCTTTAAGGGGGAGAGTGATCGAATCATGGCGGAGAGTTGGTTGTGTGAGATGGAGAAGATATTTTGTGCTATCTGATGCACGGAAGAGGAGCGGGTGACACTAGCCACCTATATGCTTTAGGTAATGAAGCTTCTAGAAGTGTTGTGTGTTGTTTCTAGTACATCTTTAGATTCATCTACATTCTTTTACAGGAGCGTGCCGACGTGTGGTGGTCATCAGTACTATGCACATAGTTCGAGGATGGAGTTGTTGAGGTTGCATGGACCGAGTTTACTTGCCTATTAAGAGTGAAGTATATTCCAGAGCATGTGCAGGATCACATGGAGAAGGAGTTCTTGACGTTGATCCAAGGGTCAATGAGTGTGCTTGAGTATGAGGCTAGATTCACAGAGCTGTCAAAATATTCGCCTCACATAGTGGCTGATGAGTGGAGGAAAGTGAAGAAATTTGTCATGGGACTGAAGTCGTCCTTCAGGACTAGACTTGTAGCTTTCGGGCATTGTTCGATGGAGGAGGCATTGTCAGCAGCATGCATGCAGGAAGCGAAGATGGAGGTGTATCTGGAGGAGAAGAGGGCTTCTTTGAAGTGGCCTAGATCAGCATTTCAGCGGCAGGACAAGAGAAATAAGACTCCAATATTTTCGCCCAAGGCAGCGGTACTAGTGAGAGTGGCTGCACCGACTATGAGTAGTGGCATAGTTGTGGAGAAGCCTTTGTGTTCTCATTGTGTGAAGCTTCACGGAGGAGACGTTTGTTAGGTGACATCTGGTAGGTGCTTGAGGTGTGGTGACAAGAACCACAAGATCCGTGATTGTCCGAAGATGGCACAGCAGACTGCAGCGGCAGCAGCACCAGCAACAGCTCGACTAGCACCGAGAATAGCAGGGAGACCGAGGCCTCAGCTGAGTTGGCGGAGCACGTCACAAAAGGTACGATTTTGATTATGGGTATGCATGCTCATGTTTTATTTAATACTAGTGCGATGCATAGCTTTATCTCTGAGAAATTTGCAAAGGTCTTGCTGAATGAGAGTGATTTAGTTCCTGAGGTATTGAGGTTCCGTTATCTATTCATACCATAGCTGGAACCATGTGGACTGGGCAGTGTTTTTCTTCCCTTCATGTGAGTATTGAAGAGAGAGATTTGCCTGATAGCTTTTATCTGTTGAAGATGAAGGACTACGATGCCATTTTGGGCTTAGACTGGCTAGAGGAGCATTACGCCCTTATGGATTGTAGGAGGAAGATCATTATTTTCCAGATTCCAGGTGTAGATGAATTTTTCCATCCGTTACCCAAGAATATGACGGGTAAGTTTGTGATCTCAGCTCTGAAGGAAACCCGGATGTTGAACAAGGGTTGTAGTGGTTTTCTTGCTAGTGTGGTGATGTCTGTGGATTCGAAGAAGGCACTGACTGTGCAAGATATTTAGGTTGTCCGTGATTTCAGTGATGTTTTTCCCGAGGACTTGTCTGGTTTGCCACCTGAGAGGGAGATTGAGTTCGGTATTGTGTTGGTACCTGGTACTTCACCTATATCTATTGCTCCTTACCGTATGGCACCAGTAGAATTGGAGAAACTGTGGAAGCAACATTAGGAATTACTAGACAAGGGTTTTATTCAGCCAAGCGTATCACCTTGGGGAGAACCTGTACTTTTTGTGAAGAACAAGGACGAGTCGATGAGGCTGTGCATTGACTACCGTAAGCTGTATCAGGTGACTATCAAGAACAAGTATCCATTGCCTCGTATTGATGACTTGTTCGACCAATTACGTGGAGCTTCTGTGTTTTCTAAGATTGATCTTCATTCTGGCTATCATCAACTCTGAATCAAGCTGGAGGATTCATCTAAAATGGCTTTTAGGACGAGATATGGTCATTATGAATTTCTGGTCTTACCATTTGGTTTGACAAATGCTCCAACTGTTTTCATGGATTTGATGAACCGGGTTTTCGGCAGTATCTTGATTCTTTTGTAGTGGTTTTCATTGATGATGTGTTGATCTACTCACCTAACGATGAGTCTCACCGGGAGCATTTGAAAATTGTGCTTGAAGTCTTAAGAACGCACAAACTGTATGCCAAATTCATTAAGTGCAATTTCTGGATTAAGGAGGTTCATTTCTTGGGACATGTTATTTCTGGAGAAGGTGTTTCTGTGGATCTAGCGAAGGTGGAAGCTGTCCTAGATTGGGAGACACCCAGATCATCTGTCGATATCAAGAATTTCCTTGGTTTGACTGGCTATTATAGAAGGTTCATTGAAGGGTTTTCTTCTATTGCCACTGTGTTGACAATGCTGACAAGGAAGGGCGTTAAGTTCGAGTAGACTGAAGCTTGTGAAAGAAGTTTTCAGGGGCTGAAGACTCGGTTGACTATAGCGCCAGTGCTTGTGTTGCCCAATGGTGTGGATTCTTTCTCTATCTACAAAGATGCTTTTAAGATTGGGCTTGGTTGTGTTCTAATACAGGGTGGAAGGGTTGTTGCATATGCTTCTAGGCAACTTAAGGAGCATGAGCGGAATCATCCAACTCATGATTTGGAACTTGTGGTGGTGGTCTTTGCTTTGAAAATCTGGAGGCATTATCTGTATGTAGTGAGGTTTGAACTTTTCTCTGACTACAAGAGTCTTAAGTATATGTTCTCCTAGAAGGAGTTGAATTTGAGGCAACGGTGGTGGAGTGAATTCTTGAAGGACTATGATTTTCAGCCTACCTACCACCCAGGAAAAGCCAAGGTAGTGGAGGATGCCTTAAGTAGGAAGAGGCAGATGTTGCGCCAGGACTGGAAGATGTTGGAAGATGCAACGATTTCATTGGCCGTTTTGAAGCCACAATTGTGTAGCATGTTCTTGGCTCAGTTTACCATTAGATCTTTTGTGCATGATAAAGTTCTTGCTTTGCAAAAGGATGATCCACTATTGCAGGAGATGGTTGGGAAATCTGGCATAGTAAGAGATGAAGATGGTGTGATTCGTCTGAATCATTAGGTATGTGTCCCTAATGATGTGGATCTGCGAAAGAAGATTTTGGAGGAAGCATATAGATCGTAGTTTTCTATTTACCCAGGCAGTGGAAAGATGTATCAGGATCTGAAGCGTTCATTTTTGTGGTCCGACATGAAGCGGGATGTTGCGGATTTTGTAGCTAGATGTTTGATATGTTAGTAGGTAAAGGTAGAGCATCGACGACTTTCAAGTTTGATGTAGAAACTAGATATCCCTCAGTGGAAATGGAAGCAGATAACTATGGACTTTGTGACTGGATTGCCTAGATCAGCTAGAGGGAATGACTCTATATGGGTAATTGTTGATAGATTCTCGAAGATTGCTCATTTTCCTGCTATGAAGAAGAAGCAGTTCATAGAGAGTTTGACTAGGCTGTACATTGATGGTATTGTGAAGTTGCATGGTATTCTGAAGTCGATCATCTCAGATCGTGACCCGAGATTTACATCTAGAATTTGGCAGAGTTTGCAGCAAGCTTTTCCCAATCAATTGAAGTTGAGTTTGACATTTCATCCACAAACGGATGGACAGTCCAAGAGGACTATTCAGACATTGGAGGATATGCTTAGGGCTTGTGTTCTTGATTGGAGAGGAGATTGGGAACGCCACCTAGCTCTTGTGGAATTTGCATACAATAATAGTTTCCATTCGAGTATAGGTATGGCGCCATTTGAGGCTTTATATAGGAGGCCTTGTAGATCCCCATTGTGTTGGGAGGAAGCATGAGATTGACATCTTGTGGGACCAGAAGTGGTGCAAGAAACTTCGGCGAAGATCAAGTTGATTGTACAAAGATTGAAGGCAACGCAATATCGTGAAAAGAGTTATGCGGATTCGAGGAGAAAGGACTTGGCTTTTGAGGCAGGAGATCATGTATTTCTCAAAGTGTCACCAACCAAGGGTGTAGTGAGATTGGGAAGAGAGGTAAGTTGAATCCTAGATTCATTGGCCCTTTTGAGGCATTGAAGAGGATGGGGAATGTGGCATAACAGCTAGCTTTGCCACCATCCTTGGCGGGAGTACACCGAGTTTTTCATGTATCCATGTCGAGGAGGTATGTTGGAGATCCGGCACATGTGATTAGCTATGAATCGGTGCAGTTTTAGTCAGATTTGTCCTATGCGGAGCAGCCTATAGAGATTCTGGATCAGACAGTTTAAGAATTGAGATCTAAGTCTATTCCTTTTGTGAAAGTATTGTGGAGGAATTTTTCGCGTGAAGAAGCAACATGGGAACTTGAAGAGATGATGAAGAAGCAATATCCATCATTGTTCGGTAAGTGTTCTAACTCAATCTTTGAGGACGAAGATTATTTTAAGGGGGAGAGGGTGTGGTGCCCTAGATCTTTTACTGGATTAAAATTATGCAAGTGTGTGTGTGTTTCTACATTTAACAGTGAACTGTGAATTTGATGAACTTGACGTCAAGCTTTACTGACGTTTGTTGGGTTCTCATGTGGGAGAATGTTGGGTTACAACAAGTGCTTAAATGTTTTTGATGATGAGCAATACTAATTGATGTTATGTGAAATGTTCACAAATGGTATGTTTGTTTTTTATGATGAACATTTCATGAACAAGACAAAATTGATGTGTTATGAATGTGTGAAACATGATGAGAATGACAATTGGATGCAAATGAAACACATGTTTTATATGTTCATTATATCTCACTAATTATGTTTTTTAATGTAGGTGTGAATGTACACAAGACAAAGCCTAAAATCCAAGTGCAAAAGAACAAGACAAGTTGCTGAAATAGTGCACCTGTCAACAGATGAATAGTGCATCTGTCAACAGATCAATAGTGCATCTGTCGACAGATGATTTTGCCTGTCGACAGATCCACTCAGAAATCTATTTCAAGAAAGCCCAGTCTTCCGGTTTCTTGCAAACCTGCAGAATCTGTCGACAGCAGCAAGTCGGCTGTCGACAGACGGAGTTTTAGGAAGATCTAATGGCGGGATATGATCGATATTTTGGTGTTTCCTTTTAGCACGACTCTCTATGCTTGGACACCACTATATATGGATCATATGAGGCTATTTTCGCAGCAAGAAGCCACCATACCAAAACCCTAAGCAAAGGTCAAGAAGAAGGCTTCTTCCTGCTGCTCTGCTTCAACTTTAAGTTCCGCAAGGAAGATCCATCTCACGAGAGGAGTTGAAGTCAGTTTGTCCACGAATCAAGCTTCGTCTACATCGTTTGATCATCATCACCACGAAGCTTGGAGTTCTTGTGGACAACCACACGAAGAGTTCTTCATCTCCGGATTTGTTCTACAACTCAGAACTCTTCTTTCTTTCTACCTTCATATATCTGTGTGTGTGTGTACTGGTTGGAGGTCAGTACGTGGTGTTTGTGGAAGTGTGTGTGGTTTGTGATATGTACAAGGGTTGTGCACAGATCATAGTGTGTGGGTCTTGGTCAGATCAAGGCTAGAGGATCTGATCTTTTGTTGGACTTCATCTAGCGTGTGTGTGTGTGGTTGAGCCGTTGTGCTCGTGTGTGTGTTTTTCAGTTGTTGAGTAGTGTGTCCTCACTGTGTGGGGGGTGGATGTAGGAGTCACGTGGTGTGATCTCTGAACCACCTAAAAAATCCCTTGTGCACTGTGGTTTGATTTGCGGTTTGCATTGTATTGCGCTAGATGCATGCATAGGGATTTCGTCTACACACTAACTGTTAATTTATTCACACACATTACATCAGATCAAGGGGTTTTGATTGAGTAGATCTTTTAATCCGAAGTAGTTTTTAAATTGCTTAAGTTTCCGCTGCAAATCTATTCAACCCCCTTCTAGCTTTGCCATCACCGAGTATCCGATCCTAATAATAAATTGGGTTCTCATGTGGGAGAATGTTGGGTTACAACAAGTGCTTAAATGTTTTTGATGATGAGCAATACTATTGATGTTATGTGAAATGTTCACAAATGGTATGTTTGTTTTTTATGATGAACATTTCATGAACAACACAAAATTGATGTGTTATGAATGTTTGAAAAATGATGAGAATGACAATGGATGCAAATGAAACACATGTTTTATATGTTCATTATATCTCACTAATTATGTCTTTTATGTAGGTGTGAATGTACACAAGACAAAGCCCAAAATCCAACTGCAAAAGAACAAGACAAGTTGCTGAAATAGTGCACCTGTCAACAGATGAATAGTGCATCTGTCAACAGATGAATAGTGCATCTGTCAACAGATGAATAGTGCATCTGTCGACAGATGATTTTCGCCTGTCGACAGATCCACTCAGAAATCTATTTCCAGAAAGCCCAGTCTTCCGGTTTCTTGCAAACCTGCAGAATCTGTCGACAGTAGCAAGTCGGCTGTCGACAGACGGAGTTTTAGGAAGATCTAATGGCTGGGATATGATCTATATTTTGGTGTTTCCTTTTAGCACGACTCTCTATGCTTGGACACCACTATATATGGATCATATGAGGCTATTTTCGCAGCAAGAAGCCACCATACCAAAACCCTAAGCAAAGGTTAAGAAGAAGGCTTCTTCCTGCTGCTCTGCTTCAACTCTCTGTTCTGCTCAAGGAAGATCCATCTTAAGAGAGGAGTTGAAGTCAGTTTGTCCACGAATCAAGCTTCGTCTACATCGTCTGATCATCATCACCACGAAGCTTGGAGTTCTTCTGGACGACCACACGAAGAGTTCTTCTTCCGGATTTGTTCTACAACTCAGAACTCTTCTTTCTTTCTACCTTCATATATCTGTGTGTGTGTACTGATTGGAGGTTAGTATGTGGTGTTTGTGGAAGTGTGTGTGGTTTGTGATCTGTACAAGGGTTGTGCACAGATCATAGTGTGTGGTGTCTTGGTCAGATCAAGGCTAGAGGATCTGATCTTTTGTTGGACTTGATCTAGCGTGTGTGTGTGGTTGAGCCGTTGTGCTCGTGTGTGTGTTGTACTCAGTTGTTGAGTAGTGTGTCCTCACTGTGTGGGGGGTGGACGTAGGAGTCACGTGGTGTGATCTCTGAACCACCTAAAAAATCCCTTGTGCACTGTGGTTTGATTTGTAGTTTGTATTGTATTGCGCTAGATGCATGCATAGGGATTTTTTCTACACACTAACTGTTAATTTATTCACACACATTACATCAGATCAAAGGGGTTTTGATTGAGTAGATCTTTTAATCCAAAGTAGTTTTTAAATTGCTTAAGTTTCCGCTGCAAATCTATTCAACCCCCCTTCTAGCTTTGCCATCACCGAGTATTCGATCCTAACAATTAGTATCAGAGCAGGTTTTTTGTTCAACGATTGTGATTTGTCAAATCTGTTTATGTGTGCTTAATTGCTCTGATCGGGTTTATAATTGATTCTGAACTGATCTGATTACTTTGGTTGTTGGTTTATTCATCTACAACATACTCAGAAATATGTCTGAGTTGTCGAGTATCATAAATAGACCAATGTGTATTGAGTTTGATAACCATGTTGATAAAATGCAGGACTCCTTTAAGAAGACAAGCAAGATTGCAAATAAAGCCAAGGATAAATGCTTCATGGCTCTTGGCAGCTCTAGAAGTTCTCCTAGTTCAGACAAATCTGAAAGATCATATCTGTTAGAGAAGTCAAGAAACTCTCAAAGGTCAGGTAAATCTAATTCAGACCCATTTGACGCATCAATATCTAATTCTGATTCAGAAGATGATATTTCCTATGATGAATTGATAGAATGCTATGAGCACTTGTCCAATCAATTTAAGAAGGTAAAATCTCAAAACAAGAAGTTAAAAGAAAAATTGGAGAAGAATGAAATGATAATTGATAATGCTCAAGCATTCTATGAAGAAAATGAAACATTGAAAATGGAGAATGAAAAATTGGAAAAGGAAGTCAAAAACTATGAAATCAAGTTTTCTAAGTTGAAAGAAGATCATGATCATGTTGAATCTGAAAATTCTGACTTGAAAAATCAAAATGAAAAATTGATTGATCATAATGAAAATCTAAAATTTGATAATGATCAATTGATCAAACAAATCTCCAACATGGCTCATGATCATCAAATAAAAGAGAAATGCAACCAATTGATTGAGGAAAATAATCATCTGAAAAAGAAGATTGAATGCATGTATCATGACAGACCATTAAAAGACGAATGGAACAATTCTAAGAATAAAATTGTTGATCTGGAACAACAAATTGCTCAATTGAAAATGAAAAAAACAAAATGAAAAATAGTTTGGATGTCATGCTAAACAAGCTTCAGACTTCAGAAAAAGAAGTTGTTGCATTAAAAGTTGAAAAACAGAAGATTCAAAATGAATTGAAAAACACAAGTCTTGCTTCTGTGAAAAATAAGAAAAATGTTCAAAAACAAAATAAAAATTTGAACAAAAATGCAGCAATTAGAAAGAATGTTGTTACAACTGAAAATCCGAAAAAGGAAGTGAAAAAGAAAGCAGGATTGTACAAGGTTTCAACTCCTCCAACAGCTCAAAAAGCTTCAAGGCAATCTCCAACTCCACATCATGCCAAAAGATACCTAAGGGTACCACCTCCTTCTTCTCAACCCAAGGGTGATCAAAGGTACTCTAGAGGACCTCAGAAATTCCAGCAAATACATTCATACTATGGTAAGCTTCAGGTAAATGCTCAACCCATTTGTTTTAAATGCAATAGGCCTAGTCATCTTGCTAAATTATGCTGGAATAAAGGTCAACACTGTCATAATCATGCCAAACCAGTCCAATGCTTCACATGTCCTAAAATTGGTCATATTTCTAAGAACTGTTGGCATAAAAAATATGATTTTGTGCATGCTTCAATGCTCTATAATAATCCATGTGTTCATACACACAAGGATAAACATCATGTTCATAAAGATAAAAAATTTCATATATCTATGAACAGGAAAACTGCACAAAACAATAGAAATCCAAAAACCAAATCACTTAGGATTCTGAAATCTTCATTGTTAGATTCTAACATTAATGTCGTTGCAGGACCGAAGCAAGTGTGGGTCTCAAAACAAGCTTGATCAACAAGCTGAGATGTCTTGCAGTCAAAAATTAGAAATGAATTCATGCCATTGGCTGTGCAAGACAAGAAATGATGGAGAACAATGGTAAATTTTTATTGAGTCTGTGATTGAAGACTGTTCAGATAAAATCTCTTTATCACTTCAGTTTTGAACTGCAAGAATTGAAATGGATTTTTAATCCATCTGAGCAATGAAAATAGGTTTTTGATGCCATCCCCAAATGACAATGCTTCTTAGAAATTGGAACAATGATAAATTTGAGGAAAAATGGATCTTTTATGTAGTGACTCTTGGTATATCAAATGATGACATGTGGAAAAACAAGTTATGCTTGTTTGGAAACTATCATTATGCGTGAGTAAAATACTTCGCCATGTACCAAAAGTCATGTAATGCATAAGTCTAGTTGAGTGCTTAATAATGTGTGAATTTCTTGATACATTTACTATGCATGTGTTATGGGGGAGTAAATTTGAAAGTGCTCACATGCTCATGAATGCTTATGAAATCTATGTGCAAATGCTTGTCGTGAAAGTATATATATCATGCTTGAATGTTGTCTCATCACATGCACATCTTATGGGGGAGTAAGTTCAAGGTAGGTTGAGTGAAATACTTGAGAGAAACCCTTCATATACATTGTGTCATTACTTCTCAAAATCTTGTTCTTCATGTCACTCAATTCTATGCCTCAACACTGATTTTCTCAAGTATCTGTCGACAACCACTATAACATCTGTCGACAGACATGCTCTCCCAGAAGCAATCCTTTCAGGCCTGTGTGCATCTGTCGACAGGCAGATTCTTGCTGTCGACAGATACACATTTTCTGTAAATTCTTCATCCTTCTTCATAATTTCTTCATGAGCATGTTCATATCATTGATGCAAGGGGAGAATTTGGACTTAATATTCATTGCAACCTTTCATATTCACATAGTATCAAAGACATTGAATTAATCACAATGATTTTGATATAATATTTTGTGCTTGAGTCTAGGTTGTGTCATCTAGAAAACATTGATCAAATCTAATGATTTTAACCTAATTCACTTGAATAACTCCCATGTGGATTATCATGCTTCTAAAATGGTTTGATAAGTAAGAAGGTTTTTGAACTTAATGTTTTACATTAACCATTGACATTAAATAACCATTGACCTTGATTGTTAAAAAAAAAGAATGAAAAAAGGAGAAAAGCTACCTATTTCAAACCCTCAAAAGTTCATAAAAAGTATTTGAAATTGGACAAAGGCAGAGCAATGATGAGTATCACTGAGTAACCGGGGACATGGGCATAACAAATGTCTGTCTTCGCATAAATTTTTTTTTCATTATCTCTGCACAATGGTATGATGGTCACTAATACTTAGTAACTGGGGGTACGGGCATCCCTCATGTCTACCTTCACGTCAAAAGGTAAAAGTGATCCTAATTACCACTTTTCCCACATAAACTTGACAAAAGAAATTGTTCAAATGCTTGAAATAGAGTGGAGCCTCCAAAATTTAAATCAAGGGCAATGGGTTGTCTATTGTCAATTGTTCATATAGACATTGCCTTCATTTACCAACTGAACATCACCTACTAAGGTATATGATTTTCTTCAATAGTTTTATTCAAAAGGGTTATTTTATTTTCATATATTTTTGAATGATGTATTATAAATGCTATAACTTGAGATTCCCGGAGTATTATCTCTTAACCATTGTAGAATTTTTATGTGTCTTAATACTAGTGTTTATGACATTTTGTAGTGGGTATCAACCTATTCTCAACCTTGCAATCTCATTTGAACACTCATTCCCCACTCAAATCCTTCACAACCCAATTCTGGGGTCACGTAGTTCCTTGCTTCATCTCCTTCCACTTCTCTTAAGTCATCAGTTTGTTTAACACTGCCATCTCTTTAACTTTCATTCTTATCCATTTGTGCATGACTTATCTTTTTGGATGTTGCCAAAAGGGGGAGAAACATCAATTGTGCAAAAATTGAAAGTTTTGTCATCATCAAAAAGGGGGAGAATGTTGGGTTCTCATGTGGGAGAATGTTGGGTTACAACAAGTACTTAAATGTTTTTGATGATGAGCAATACTAATTGATGTTATGTGAAATGTTCACAAATGGTATGTTTGTTTTTGATGATGAACATTTCATGAACAAGACAAAATTGATGTGTTATGAATGTGTGAAACATGATGAGAATGACAATTGGATGCAAATGAAACACATGTTTTATATGTTCATTATATCTCACTAATTATGTCTTTTAATGTAGGTGTGAATGTACACAAGACAAAGCCCAAAATCCAAGTGCAAAAGAACAAGACAAGTTGCTGAAATAGTGCACCTGTCAATAGATGAATAGTGCATCTGTCAACAGATGAACAGTGCATCTGTCGACAGATGATTTTCGCCTGTCGACAGATCCACTCAGAAATCTATTTCCAGAAAGCCCAGTCTTCCGGTTTCTTGCAAACCTGCAGAATCTGTCGACAGCAGCAAGTCGGCTGTCGACCGACAGAGTTTTAGGAAGATCTAATAGCCGGGATATGATCTATATTTTGGTGTTTCCTTTTAGCATGACTCTCTATGCTTGGACACCACTATATTGGATCATATGAGGCTACTTTCGCAGCAAGAAGCCACCATACCAAAACCCTAAGCAAAGGTCAAGAAGAAGGCTTTTTCCTACTGCTCTGCTTCAACTCTCTGTTCTGCTCAAGGAAGATCCATCTCATGAGAGGAGTTGAAGTCAGTTGTCCACGAATCAAGCTTCGTCTACATCGTCTGATCATCATCACCACGAAGCTTGGAGTTCTTCTGGACGACCACACGAAGAGTTCTTCATCTCCGGATTTGTTCTACAACTCAGAACTCTTCTTTCTTTCTACCTTCATATATCTGTGTGTGTGTACATTTAGACCTGCACAAGATCCACAACACGAGGATGAACCACAACATGAAAGTCTTCCAGCCACCCCTCCTCCAGAACAGTCTCCTCAAGTGCAAGATCAACGCGGTCCTTCAACAATCACAAATGTGAGGTACTCTAAAGCACATCCACTTGAGAATGTCATAGGTAACATAAATGATTCAGTTCAAACTAGGTCTCACGTTAATCAAATAGTTGAATAGGATCATTTAGCCTTTGTCTCTCAAGTGGAGCCTAAAAATGTTGAAGAGGCCTTGAAAGAAAACTCATGGATTGATGCTATGCATGAGGAGCTAGGCCAATTTCAAAGAAATAATGTCTGGAGTTTAGTTCCTAGAACCCACAAAATTTCTGTAATTGGGACAAGATGGGTCTTCAGGAATAAACTAATGAAGAGGGAAGGTGGTAAGAAACAAGGCTAGACTGGTTGCAAAGGGTTATAATCACGAATTTGGTGTGGATTTTGAAGAATCTTTTGCACCTGTAGCTAGGCTAGAAGCAGTCAGAATCTTGTTAGCTTATGCATGTTCAAACAAGTTCAAACTATATCAAATGGATGTTAAAACTGCTTTCTTAAATGGCTACATTAAAGAGAAAGTTTATGTCTCTCAACCACCTGGCTTTGAACTTCATGACAAACCAAACCATGTATATAAATTGCACAAGGCTCTCTATGGTTTGAAACAGGCACCCCGAGCTTGGTACGACAGGCTAAGCCAATTTCTGGTAAGCAAAAACTACTCACGAGGTAAAGTAGACCAAACTCTCTTTACAAGAAAGTTCGCACACACATCATTGTTGTTCAAGTGTATGTGGTCGACATAATCTTGGTTCTACTAACCCCTCACTGTGTGAAGAATTCTCACATCACATGCACAGTGAATTTGAGATGAGTTTAATGGGGGAGCTTCAATTTTTTCTTGGTGTGCAGGTCAAGCAAATGGAAGATGGCTTCTTCATAAACCAAGAAAATATGTCAAAGAGCTTCTCAAGAGATTTCAGTTAGAAACTGCAAAACCTGCCTCAACACCGATGAGCACAATCATTAAGCTAGAAGTGATGAGAAAGGTAAACCGGTAGATGCTAAACACTTCCGAGGTATGATTGGCTCACTCCTCTATCTACTGCAAGTAGACCTGACATACAATTCAGTGTTTGCCTCTGTGCTAGATATCAATCTAGTCCAAAGGAAAGCCACCACATTGCAGTTAAGAGAATATTCAGGTATCTCTCAGGTACACATGACATGGGTCTTTGGTATCCAGCAGGTAGTAGCTTTAACTTAATCTCATATCTGATGCTGACTATGCTGGATGTAAAATTGACAGGAAGAGCACTAGTGGCTATTTCCAGATGCTTGGTTGTTGCATGGTTTCGTGGGCATCCAAGAAGCAACATTCGGTTGCACTCTCCACTGCAGAGGCAGAATATGTTGCTGCAGGGAGTTGTGCAACACAAGTGTTGTGGATAAAAAGTCAGTTGTGTGACTACGACATTGACCTTGGATGCACACCAATCCTATGTGACAACACTAGTGCAATCAATCTATCAAAAAATCCCATTCAACACTCTAGGCAAAACACATAGAAATCCATCATCACTTCTTGAGAGATGAGGTAGTCAATAGAAATTTGGAAATTAGCTTCATACCAACAGAACAACAACTAGCTGATATCTTTACAAAACCATTGGCTGAGGATAGGTTCAGATCTCTTAGAAGAGAATTAGGCTTATGTAAAATTCAGTGACACAAATCCCAGTCCTTGATGAATGTTCCTTGTAAGCAACAACTATGGGGTATATCAAATGGTGATTTGTGGAAAAACAAGTTCGGCTTGTTTGGAAACATTTCATTATGCGTGAGAAAATATTCTCCACCAAGTACCCGTAGTTGGAGCCCATTAAGGACATCCAAGTTGGATAAAGGGGTAAGTTTCATTTCATTAGCCAAATTCCTCTGAAAAAAAAAAAAAAAATCATAAATCGAAAAATACCAAAAACAGTTTCAATTCCATGAATGGTCTGCTGAATACATGTGTGCATATCTTGCTTGAATTGAATTGCATTACTTAAATTTTGTGTCTTTTCATGAGCACACATCATGGGGGAGCTAGTTTAGATTAGAGGGGAGTTGTTGTGAAGGACATTACTTACGATTGATGTTCATATTCTCCTTCACAAATAATTTTCATTTCACATTCCAATCTACCTCTAAACTGGCCTTCAACAAGTATCTGTCGACAGTCCTTTCTTCCCTTGTCGACAGATAGGCTTCCACAGACCACAGGTTCTGAACTCTGTGTGCATCTGTCGACAGTCGACCATTCATCTGTCGACAGATTGCACAGGTTTTGTCCTCCCCGCACAGCCTTCAATCTGTCTGTGTGTAGCTGTCGACAGACCCAACTTGGCTTGTCGACAGACAACACAGTAATCACATCCCAGAACATTCATTCATCTGACTGTGTGTGACTGTCGACAAGCTCTTCTTAGCTGTCGACAGACACACTTCTACTTGGAATTTCAAGCCTATTGAATCAAAAACTCCTTGACCTGGTTTCTCTAAAAATGTCTAAGTGTCTATATGGTGTTAATTCATATATGACCACATCATGTGCATGAGATATTAAAGCATTTTCAACAATCTTGTGATTTTTACATACTACTCATGTTGAGTCTAGGTTCTATCATTCTGGAAACATTTCACTATTTTCAAAAACTTAACACCTAACTCTTCTACATAATTTACAAGTAGGCAAACATGGTTTCTTTTTTTTTAAGGTATTATGATCACTGAGTTTAATGTCTACAATTGATGGATAATCAATCACTACATTGATCTTCGGTTATTAAAACAATACTTGGAGAAAAGCTACCTATTTCTAAACAATTTCATTCCATTAGATTAAAATGAATTAAATTTGGAAAAATGCAGAGCAATGATGAGTTTTTGCTAAGTAACCGGGGAGTGGGCATCACAAATGTTTGCCCTCGCGTCAAAAGGTTAATTCATCAACTCTGTACAACGGTATGATGGACACTTTCACTGACTAACTAGGGGTACGGCACGTATAATGTCTACCCTCATGTTTACAGTGAGAAGTCTTCTTAACTACCACTTTTTGCCATTGCATAAAAAATGGAAAATATAAAACAATAATGGAATAGTGTGAAGCCTCCACTGAGTGATAATTCCCATGGGTCATTGATGTTTTTGAATGTCTTGACATTTAGATATTTCTCTCCTTGATCATTTGAACCTTAACTTTGAGGATTGTGTTGTCCTACACTCTAATTAACAAAGAGAAGAGTAAAAGTGTTTTTTTTTTTTATATCAGTAAGTGTTTTCTCATGCTTCAACTTTAGACTAATTAAGTATTATGTTTGAACCATAAAAGATATTGAAGTGGCCTTCTTATCTCCATGTAAATGATTGGTTTCTATTATGTATTCACCTTCTATACACCTTAAGTCATCAGTCAAAACATTGCTCAAGAGTTTTTTTTTTTTAATTCCACATCAAACATCAACAAGCATACATTCTGCAGAGATCTGTCGACAGATCCAAGTTCATCTGTCGATAGACGGCGACTGCCCTCTTTGGAAGTCCAACGGCACACCATTTGGGGCTGATTTGGTGGGTCTTGCCTTTTAAACTTCCCCCCACTTCTTTAAATAGGCATATCCAGCCCTTCCACCTCCACACCACCCCAATCATACCCTCCTTCTCCCACATACATCCCTTTCCCCTTTCTGGACGGGAAACCCTACCTCCATCCCCCTTGCTTCATATCCTTGCTCTTCCCTCTGTCTCCTGCCTTTCTCCCCTTCATACATCCTTGCCTCATTTCTTCCATGGCCCCCAAGGTGAAGAAGTTGGTCTCACGTCGTCGTCTCGCCTCCTCCTCGCCCGGCGAAGGATCCAGGGCTCACGATGAACGCCGGACCAAACACCGAGATGATCGTCTTCCAGAGTTGGTCGTACCTCCCCGTCTCCACCTCAAACGGGTTCACAGTACATTCACAAAGTTTGTTCCTCCACGTTATGTGGATTTCCATTCATTGGCCGATCTCTTCCCCAACCTACACCCCTATTCGATACCCAGGGTTGGACAGTCTTTCCCTACGCTCATACAACATACTCTCCCACTGCCGTAACTGAGTTCTTCAACAACCTAGCTTCCTCCGATCAGGCGTTCTACACCTCTGTGAAGGGCACTCCCTTTAAACTCACTGCTAACCTTTTTAGCACTACCCTCCAGATTCTGAACACCGGGGTTGATATTCTTGATCATCACCCTGACGCCTCTGTCTACTATCCCCTTCTTACTCTTCAACCCTATGATAACACCAAGAAGATTGCTAAGCTCAATGCCACACTTTCCCTCCCCTCAACCGCATGATCCACCAAATCTTCACCACTTGCATTGCGCCGAAGCATGGCAGTCGTGAACTCGTCACCAATGTTCACAAATCATTGTTCACCTTCTTCCTTGATTGTGAACTCATCAATCTTCCTCTCCTGATGCTTCGCTTGATCATCCAGTGCTCTACCACAACCCAGAGATCCATGCCCTTCGCTTGCCCATTACTTCTCTTTTGATGTTTATTGGCATTCCCATTCCAGACAGTGAGTGTGTCTCACTCAACTCCCGCAACAGTTTGATATCACTGCCACAACACGCATGGATACAAGCTAGTGGATGGGGTAGTGACCCGGGAACTCAAGGCAAGGCACCAGCTGTGACGAAGATGATGAAGACTCCATCGGGGATGACGATCAGGCTGCTGATGAAGATGATGATGAAGACTCCCAGTCAGAGCCACAAGATGCTCCGGGACATGCTGGTGTTGATGTAGCTGCTCAGCCCTCCATTCGGGATTTGATAGCACAGCTACAAGTGCAGATGACACATGGCTTCGAGAGGCTGAATGAAAGAATGGATACCTTGGACACACGCCTTGACAGACTTGCCACTGAGCGTCATGCCACCCATCAAGCTTCTGAAGATGATGCTGCATAGATAGATTTGATGTTTAGGAGTGGGTCATGTCATGTATTTTCATTTCAGTCTGAGTCATGTTGTTCCTTTCTTATGTTTTTTAATGTATTTTCTCCTTAACTTCATGTTATTTCAGTCCACTTTTGTCATGTGAATGCTTCACTTTCCTATTAATGAAATCACGTGTATTGTGCAAATCTCAAAGTGTGATTGTTGTCTTTACTTTTGATGTTGTCAAAAGGGGAGAAGAAACCTCAATTGCATGTGCATTAATTGAATAATTTTGTCATCATCAAAAAGGGGAGAATGTTGAGTTCATATTCTGGAAACTAAGTGAATTCACATTCTAAATGATAAATGATAATCAAACAATGTTTTTAATGATGAATGAGTTGAATTGAGGTTCATACATGTCAATTAACATGATACAATATTTGGTTATCTATGTCTTCATTATACCTAACTATACATGTTTTATCATGTAGGTACAAGTGCATATAACCAAGCCTTCACAAATCATGAGAAAATGATCACAAGTACATTGTATACATGTACCTGTCGACAGACCCAAAGCATATGTCGACAGATGCCACAGTTGTGATCAGACAGAAAAGTGCTAAGTTCAGAAAAAGAGCACTTGTCGACAGATGCTCAGAAAACTGTCGACAGATGTCACAGACAAAAATGCCAGAGTTCTGTGTTTTGGCAAAACTGACCTTGTCTGTCAACAGATGGATGTTGCCTGTCGACAGATGCCACAGGCAAGAACAACCTGAAGTCTGTCTATTGCAAATCTGTTGCAATCTGTCGACAAACACTCAACACCTGTCGACAGACGCAGAGAATCTTCAAATACGGAAACCTTCCTTCGTATCCGAGATTGTGTTTTCATGTCCCACGACTCTCCATATGAAAACACAACTATATAAGCATCCTTTTGAAGAGAATCTCGTACAGAAGCAGCCACAACAAAAAAAACCCTAAAGCCAAGTCCAAGAGAAAAGAGTTGTTGCTGCTTTGCTTCAAGTCTGCAGTGCAGAGACCGAAAGATCTGTTGATCCTACAGTACTGAAGATAGATCGTCGTGGATTCAACCTTCTCCATCAATCCAAAGCAGTCAAGTCGAAGTTTGAACTCCATCCAGACGTTCTCAGAAGAGTTCCACATCAGGATTTACTCCTATACTCTGAACTCTTCCTATTTCACAATCTTATTAATCGTGTGTGTGTTTGTGTGATTCAAGCATCTCTTGTGATTGAGATCACGTGTGTGTGTTGTTCTGATCGTGGGTGCACATCAGAAAACACGTGTGTGTGTGTGAGTTGTAGTCACCGAACTCGCTCATAAGTAGTTTATTCTGTGTGTGTGTGTGCCGTGGACGTAGAATACACTGTTGTGTACTCCGAACCACGTAAATCTGCGTGTCTCGTGGTTTGATCGTTTCTACGATAGATGTTTGATAGGCACATTGCATATTCACATGCTAGATAGGTTTCTACTTCATCTACACATAGTTTAGATCTTGATACTGTCTTGTTAATCTATGCTTTAAGAAAAAGAATGTGATAATAGTTTTTAAGAGATAGTATCTATTCAACCCCCCTTCTAGATTACCATATTGGGAATTCCGCAACCCTTCAATAAGTCGGCTGTCGACAGACGGAGTTTTAGGAAGATCTAATGGCCGGGATATGATCTATATTTTGGTGTTTCCTTTTAGCACGACTCTCTATGCTTGGACACCACTATATATGGATAATATGAGGCTATTTTCGCAGCAAGAAGCCACCATACCAAAACCATAAGCAAAGGTCAAGAAGAAGGCTTCTTCCTGTGCTCTGCTTCACTCTCTGTTCTGCTCAAGGAATATCCAACTCATGAGAGGAGTTGAAGTCAGTTTGTCCACAAATCAAGCTTTCTACATCGTCTGATCATCATCACCACGAAGCTTGGAGTTCTTCTGGATGACCACACGAAGAGTTCTTCATCTCCGGATTTGTTCTACAACTTAGAACTCTTCTTTCTTTCTACCTTCATATATCTGTGTGTGTGTGTACTGATTGGAGGTCGGTACGTGGTGTTTGTGGAAGTGTGTGTGGTTTGTGATATGTACAAGGGTTGTGCACAGATCATAGTGTGTGGTGTCTTGGTCAGATCAAGGCTAGAGGATCTGATCTTTTGTTGGACTTGATCTAGCGTGTGTGTGTGTGGTTGAGCCGTTGTGCTCGTGTGTGTGTTGTACTCAGTTGTTGAGTAGTGTGTCCTAACTGTGTGGGGGGTGGACGTAGGAGTCACGTGGTGTGATCTCTGAACCACCTAAAAAATCCGTGTGCACTGTGGTTTGATTTGTGGTTTGCATTGTATTGCGCTAGATGCATGCATAGGGTTTCGTCTACACACTAACTGTTAATTTATTCACAACATTACATCAGATCAAAGGGGTTTTGATTGAGTAGATCTTTTAATCCGAGTAGTTTTTAAATTGCTTAAGTTTCCGCTGCAAATCTATTCAACCCCCCTTCTAGCTTTGCCATCACCGAGTATTCGATCCTAACAATTAGTATCAGCAGGTTTTCTGTTCAACGATTGTGATTTGTCAAATCTGTTTATGTGTGCTTAATTGCTCTGATCGGGTTTATAATTGATTCTAATTGATCTGATTACTTTGGTTGTTGGTTTATTCATCTACAACATACTCAGAAATATGTCTGAGTTGTCGAGTATCATAAATAGACCAATGTGTATTGAGTTGATAACCATGTTGATAAAATGCAGGACTCCTTTAAGAAGACAAGCAAGATTGCAAATAAAGCCAAGGACAAATGCTTCATGGCTCTTGGAAGCTCTAGAAGTTTTCCTAGTTCAGACAAATCTGAAAGATCATATCTGTTAGAGAAGTCAAGAAACTCTCAAAGGTCAGTAAATCTAATTCAGACCCATTTGACGCATCAATATCTAATTCTGATTCAGAAGATGATATTTCCTATGATGAATTGATAGAATGCTATGAGCACTTGTCCAATCAATTTAAGAAGGTAAAATCTCAAAACAAGAAGTTAAAAGAAAATTGAGAAGAATGAAATGATAAGTGATAATGCTCAAGCATTCTATGAAGAAAATGAAACATTGAAAATGGAGAATGAAAAATTGAAAAAGGAAGTCAAAAACTATGAAATCAAGTTTTCTAAGTTGAAAGAAGATCATGATCATGTGGAATCTGAAAATTCTGACTTGAAAAATCAAAATGAAAAATTGATTGATCATAATGAAAATCTCAAATTTGATAATGATCAATGATCAAACAAATCTCCAACATGGCTCATGATCATCAATAAAAGAGAAATGCAACCAATTGATTGAGAAAAATAATCATCTGAAAAAGAAGATTGAATGCATGTATCATGACAGACCATTAAATGACGAATGAACAATCTAAGAATAAAATTGTTGATCTGGAACAACAATTGCTCAATTTGAAAATGAAATGAACAAAATGAAAAATGGTTTGGATGTCATGCTAACAAGATTCAGACCTCAAAAAGAAGTTGTTGCATTAAAAGCTGAAAAACAAGATTCAAAATGAATTGAAACACAAGTCTTGCTTCTGTAAAAATAAGAAAAATGTTCAAACAAAATAAAAATTTGAACAAAAATGCAGCAATTAGAAAGAATGTTGTTACAACTGAAAATCCGAAAAGGAAGTGAAAAAGAAAGCACATGATGTACAAGGTTTCAACTCCTCCAACAGCTCAAAAAGCTTCAAGGCAATCTCCAACTCTATATCATGCCAAGAGATACAAAGGCTACCACCTCCTTCTTCTCTCAGCCCAAGGGTGATCAAAGGTACTCTAGAGGACCTCAGAAATTCCAGCAAATACATTCATACTATGGTAAGCTTCAGGTAAATGCTCAACCTATTTGTTTTAAATGCAATAGGCCTGGTCATCTTGCTAAATTATGCTGGAATAAAGGTCAACACTGTCATAATCATGCCAAACCAGTCCAATGCTTCACATGTCCTAAAATTGGTCATATTTCTAAGAACTGTTGGCATAAAAAATATGATTTTGTGCATGCTTCAATGCTCCATAATAATCCATGTGTTCATACACACAAGGATAAACATCATGTTCATAAAGATAAAAAATTTCATATATCTATGAACAGGAAAACTGCACCAAACAATAGAAATCCAAAAACCAAATCACTTTGGATTCTGAAATCTTCATTGTTAGATTCTAACATTATTGTCATTGCAGGACCCAAGCAAGTGTGGGTCCCAAAACAAGCGTGATCAACAAGCTGAGATGTCTTGCAGTCAAAAATTAGAAATGAATTCATGCCATTGGCTGTGCAAGGCAAGAAATGATGGAGAACAAAGGTAAATTTTTATTGAGACTGTGATTGAAGACTATTCAGGTAAAATCTCTTTATCACTTCAGTTTTGAACTGCAAGAATTGAAATGGATTTTTAATTCCATCTGAGCAATGAACATAGGTTTTTTGATGCGATCCCCAAATGACAATGCTTCTTAGCAATGGAACATGATAAATTTGAGGAAAATGGATCTTTTATGTAGTGACTTTTGGTTATCAAATGATGACATGTGGAAAAAGAAGTTATGCTTGTTTGGAAACTATCATTATGTGTGAGTAAAATACTCCGCCAAGTACCAAAAGTCATGTAATGCATAAGTCTAGTTTAGTGCTTAATAATGTGTGAATTGCTTGATACATTTACTATGCATGTGTTATGGGGGAGTAAATTTGAAAGTGCTCACATGCTCATGAATGCTAATGAAATCTATGTGCAAATGCTTGTCATGAATGTTATATATCACGCTTGAATGTTGTCTCATCACATCACACATCTTATGGGGGAGTAAGTTCAAGGTAGGTTGAGTGAAATACTTGAGAGAAACCCTTCATATTCATTGTGTCATTACTTCTCAAAATCTTGTTCTTCATGTCACTCAATTCTATGCCTCAACACTGATTTTCTCAAGTATCTGTCGACACCCCTATCACATCTGTCGACAGACATGCTCTCCCAGAACCAGGCCTTTCAGGCCTGTGTGCATCTGTCGACAGGCACATTCTTACTGTCGACAGATACACATTTTCTATAAATTCTTCATCCTTCTTCATAATTTCTTCATGAGCATGTTCATATCATTGATGCAAGGGGAGAATTGGATTTAATATTCATTGCAACCTTTCATATTCACATAGTATCAAAGACATTGAATTAATCACAATGATTTTGATATAATATTTTGTGCTTGAGTCTAGGTTGTGTCATCTAGAAAACATTGATCAAATCTAATGATTTTAACCTAACTCACTTGAATAACTCCCTTGTGGATTATCATGTTTCTAAAATGGTTTGATAAGTAAGAAGGTTTTTGAACTTAATGTTTTACATTAACCATTGACATTAAATAACCATTGACCTTGATTGTTAAAAAAAAAAGAAAGAAAAAAGGAGAAAAGCTACCTATTTCAAACACTCAAAAGTTCATAAAAAGTATTTGAAATGGGACAAAGGCAGAGCAATGATGAGTATCAATGAGTAACCGGGGACATGGGCATTACAAATGTCTGTCTTCGCGTAAATTTTTTTTTTCATTATCTCTGCACAATGGTATGATGGTCACTAATACTTAGTAACTGGGGGTACGAGCATCCCTCATGTCTACCTTCACGTCAAAAGGTAAAAGTGATCCTAATTACCACTTTTCCCACATAAACATGACAAAAGAAATTGTTCAAATGCTTGAAATAGAGTGGAGCCTCCAAAATTTAAATCAGGGCAATGGGTTGTCTATTGTCAATTGTTCATGTAGACATTGCCTTCATTACCAACTGAACATCACCTACTAAGGTATATGATTTTCTTCAATAGTTTTATTCAAAAGGGTTATTTTATTTTCATTGTTTTTGAACGATTATTCTAAATGCTATAACTTGAGATTCCCGAGTATTATCTCTTAACCATTGTAGAATTTTTATGTGTCTTAAAACTAGTGTTTATGACATTTTGTAGTGGGTATCAACCTATTCTCAACCTTGCAATCTCATTTGAACACTCATTCCCCACTCAAATCCTTCACAACTCAATTCTGGGGTCACGTAGTTCTTTGCTTCATCTCCTTCCACTTCTCTTAAGTCATCAGTTTGTTTAACACTGCCATCTCTTTAACTTTCATTCTTATCCATTTATGCATGACTTATCTTTTTGGATGTTGCCAAAAGGGTGAGAAACATCAATTGTGCAAAAATTGAAAGTTTTGTCACATCAAAAAGGGGGAGAATGTTGGGTTCTCATGTGGGAGAATGTTGGTTACAACAAGTGCTTAAATGTTTTTGATGATGAGCAATACTAATTGATGTTATGTGAAATGTTCACAAATGGTATGTTTTTTTTGATGATGAACATTTCATGAACAAGCCAAATTGATGTGTTATGAATGTGTGAAACATGATGAGAATGACAATTGGATGCAAATGAAACACATGTTTTATATGTTCATTATATCTCACTAATTATGTCTTTTAATGTAGGTGTGAATGTACAAGACAAAGCCCAAAATCCAAGTGCAAAAGAACATGACAAGTTGCTGAAATAGTGCACCTGTCAACAGATGAATAGTGCATCTGTCGACAGATGATTTCGCCTGTCGCCAGATCCACTCAGAAATCTATTTCCAGAAAGCCCATCTTCCGGTTTCTTGCAAACCTTAGAATCTGTCGACAGCAGCAAGTCGGTTGTCGACAGACGAGTTTTAGGATGATCTAATGGCCGGGATATGATCTATATTTGGTGTGTTTCTTTTAGCACGACTCTCTATGCTTGGCACCACTATATATGGATCATATGAGGCTATTTTCGCAGCAAGAAGCCACCATACCAAAACCCTAAGCAAAGGTCAAGAAGAACGCTTCTTCCTGCTGCTCTGCTTCAACTCTCTATTCTGCTCAAGGAAGATCCATCTCATGAGACGAGTTGAAGTCAGTTTGTCCACGAATCAAGCTTCGTCTACATCGTCTAATCATCATCACCACGAAGCTTGGAGTTCTTCTGGACGACCACACGAAGAGTTCTTCATCTCCAGATTTTCTACAACTCAGAACTCTTCTTTCTTTCTACCTTCATATATCTGTGTGTGTGTGTACTGATTGGAGGTCAGTACCTGGTGTTTTTGGAAGTGTGTGGTTTTTGATATGTACAAGGTTGTGCACAGCTCATAGTGTGTGGTGTCTTGGTCAGATCAAGGCTTGAGGATCTGATCTTTTGTTGGACTTGATCTAGCGTGTGTGTGTGTGGTTGAGCGTTGTGCTCGTGTGTGTGTTGTACTCAGTTGTTGAGTAGTGTGTCCTCACTGTGTGGGGGGTGGACGTAGGAGTCACGTGTGTGATCTCTGAACCACCTAAAAAATCCCTTGTGCACTGTGGTTTGATTTGTGGTTTGCATTGTATTGCGCTAGATGCATGCATAGGGATTTCGTCTACACACTAACTGTTAATTTATTCACACACATTACATCATATCAAAGGGGTTTTGATTGAGTAGATCTTTTAATCCGAAGTAGTTTTTAAATTGCTTAAGTTTCCGCTGCAAATCTATTCAACCCCCCTTCTTGCTTTGCCATCACCGAGTATCCGATGTTGACTATAGTCGACGACATGATTGATTGCCGTCTACTGTCTGTTAACGACAGGAGATTTTGTCGTTTATATTTTTCTTGAATATTTATTTTTTTGGGCAAATCTGTTGACAATAAGATCGATGGATGTCTACTTCATGTCGACGACAACATAGGTTGACGTTAACATGACTTGTATGTTTTTTTTTGTTACCGTTCCGGGGAGAAAAAATTGGCCGCTTCCAAGGCATTTAATGGAAGGATCGGGGTGTTTTTGGTTCAAGGGTCAGGATTGAAGCTTAAACAAACTGTAGGAGTCCTTATAAGACCTTGATTTGTCCTTTGGGAAGGGGTTCTTCCACTGTTTCGGAGGTGAGAAAAGAGGGCCGAAGGAAGAGTTGTTGTGCAGTGTTTCGCAAGAACTGAAGCGAGCTGGATTGTGGGGGGAACTTCAAGGATCATGAGCAGAGGGTTCGTCAAGCATGGCTGCTGTTCTGGAGGGTGGTTGAGCGTTCGAAGATGGTGGAAGGGACTGCCTTGTGACCAAGGCGGGCGTCTTCAACCCTTTACTCATGACTCCAGAAGAAGGGTTAGAGGCAAGTGACATGGGGGAATGGTTTAAGATAGTATGTTCTATAGATTTTTCATTTTTACTGATTTTTAAACCCATGAATAAAAGAGTAGGAAGGGGTTAATGTTCCGTTATTTCATGTGCAGTTCTGGGTTTTCTGGTCAGATGAACTAAACGTCAACATCGACCGCTGTTTATTTCATGTAAACGTCAAGCTTTTGGACATATATATATATATATATATATATATAACGGTGCTATGTTTCGCCGTCACTGATATTAACGATAGGATATGTCATGTCTCGACATTTAATATATCTATAAATGCTGGAACGTGAATGAATAAGAAATCAAGAGTAAATTTTGAACTAATTGAGTAGAAAATTACTCGAGGCTTCACTAAATAAAATAATTAACTGTCATTCTACAGGTATTACATGATTCTCAATTTACAACTCAAAGGTAGATGCCGCAAAGGTTGATCTTTTAGCACACAAATCCCGATGTCCCGGCTTTAGGAACTGTAGATTACCTGAGAAAAAGTAAGTATGAGTGCTCTTGCCCAGTAGGATTTATCCTCCAAAATCAAAGAATGTAAAGGTTTACATGAATCAAGGATAACTGCGCTACAAGAAGGTAATAAGGACTGAGTACAAGTAGTGGAAATATGACACAAATCAGATCATAGAAGAAGTGAACCATGATTATCAAATAGTAACAAGCAGGAAGTAATATGCCAATGAACTAACATAAGGTGTCCATCAATGAAATAGCAAAGCACGAGTGTATATATAGTCAAGAATTTAGAAGGAAATAAAGAAAGTGTATGTGTAGATATGCCCTGTCCACTCCTCAAGTAGGCAATAAACAAACATGTCTCAACATAATTCGTGGAAATGTCGACCAATCTAGCTTGTAGTGGTGTCATGTCAAACACCCTAGAGATCCATACCGCTCTACGCAGATTAAACGTATTTGGGTGCTCCTCTCGGGACTAGATCTGCCCCATTTGCACTGGCATTAAATCAAGAGAGAGTCCAAAGACCCAAAAATACGACATCCCATTTCCATTTCTGATATACATACATGGTACTTAGGCACTCATCAAGAGTCAAGCATTTTTACGGGAAGCAAGGTTCTAGGAGTTAATGATCAAAGATATCTAGAAGGTATAAGAATTAAAATATTTTAGGATGTCCAAGAATAATCCAAAGATGGATGTAGATGATGATTAAATGATTCATCTCAGTGGTATAATAGTTTAGAATCTAAGAAAATAAGAAAGGTAACTTCTTTGGGCAATACAAGAGTGTAACAACTTGGATTGAGGATGAAATGGTTCTATTTATCAACATAAACTGGTGGTTTCACTAGACCTTGGATAATTTAGCATCCTACTAGGTTTATTCAAATTATGAGACTTTCGGGTAGGCTAATTTGTGAGAAATTAGAAAGATGCTATTTTGATGGAATCGCCAAAATCACGTTTTTCTTCTTCGGTGGGAGAGTTGACTTTTTATTGGTAAGAGATATACTTTTTTGATATTTTTATTGGATTCAAATGGGGGGTACTTCCTTATTTACATGTAATATCTTAAGTTTATGAGTTTCAGTTTTACAGGGTTCCTGCTGACACCACTGACTGGAGAAGGAATGGTTCAGGTTAACATCACAGACTGGTGTATGTCGACAGCCATTAGGTGGCTGCCAACAGCTACTGTCTTCCCAGAACCAATTTCTGGGATCTGAGCACTGTCTGTCGACAGACCAGGGTTGACTGTCGATAGGTGAAGACCATCTGTCAATAGATGGAAGCTATCTGTCGATAGCTATTAGTGGATTTGCACTATCTGGGTTTTGGAAGTAGGAACCCTGTCGACATGCAAGTTCTAGATGTCGACAGGTACAATCTAAACTCCCAAAATGATTATTCAACATCTCAGAATACTCATCTAAGTGTTCCTATGATTCTAAGCATGGTTGACAACACTTAATGGGTCTGGTTTACACTTCTAAACTCTACTTTACTTAAAGGATAACAATGGAACATGAGAAACACAAACTTACACCTGAGTGAATAGAAACATAGGAAAACCAGTACTGGAAGTACAATTCACCTAACAACACTCCTTTGTACCTTGTAGGAGGTTCCCTACTAGTAAGCTTGGTCATGGTGTGATTACCAGCTAGAACATGCTTACAATGGACAAAACAAGCATTTCTAGGGTGTTTCCAGAATTAGAGTCAACTGTGAACATAGTAAACACCTAAACATGAAGTTCTTCAGTATGAGAGGAAGGCTAGAAGAGAGAATTTCTACCAATACTTAGACTACCTCTAAGGACATGAGTGTTGATTTTAGAAATATGACTCAATAGTAAAGAAGCAACTAGGCGAGCTTACTGAATCTTATGTCCACGTGAGCTCAAGGTAAGTACTTGAATTCCTAAACTAAGAAGGAAGAAGAAGTAAGAAATGAAGACAAGAAGATGGAATCCTATAGAACATGGAACAAAAAGGAAATATGGGTCAAATAGAAAACATGAGTTTATACGGATGAAAAGACTACAATCATGTAAATAGAAATGTGGAAAGGAATCGTAGGGAGGAACCTACATGTCACAAGGAACTTTGGAGATCTCTTACTTCTCCTCAACGAAGGAGCCATCAGTAGCAGGAAGAAGAAACAAGGGGGAAGAAGAAGTAGCCACTATGGCCAGTGCAATGGCAGGAACAGCAGCCACAGCTTCTACAGTTACAGCATAAGCAGCAGCAGCATCAGCAACGACAGGGACAACAACAGCAACAACAGCAATAGGAGCAAGAGCAGGTGGAAAAGACCCACATGAAGGGTTCAAGGGTGGTTTTTATAAGCTTCCCAGGCTCCCATGCATGTTGGTACGTTGCCATACACATGTTGCCGTGAAACCCATTTCCTACCATGTGGCCACGTTTCATCATGAAGTTTCCCACAGCTAACACATTTCATGGAATGTGTAGCCTTTATACATAAGTGAGAGGTCTTACGTAGCCAAGGCTACGTAAGCAAAGAAATTCAGAAAAAATAAGTTACAAAAATAGGAGATAATACATCTCGTCCATTTGTCCTAATGTTTTTGTATTCAAACGATATCTAATCAAGTTGAAATTTTAAATGTAAGCTAATTGAAAGGTTTTACAAATTATGGTGATTTTAGTTTAATTTTTGGGAATTCATTTTTCACCCAACAAAATTACCCGAAAAATCATTACGTCGGCTTAATCTTGAAATCCAGTGTCAATAATTTTGGATATTTACGTTTCTAGAATCAATACATTTTTCTGAGAATTTTGGTGTTTTCAGATTTCCATTCCGTAACCAAATTCTGGTGGAGCCCTGTCGAAGTACGCACATCTGAAGACAGTACCGAGATTACTTTAATAATGTTGAAATATATCTAAAATAAAAATAATCAAGTTTCTAGTAGGTATTTATGTCTTTTATGAAAATTAGAATCTTCTCTAATTTTTGATATCATATTATTAATTTGATATTAAATTTTTGGGTGTTATAGGATATGTTGACGTTAACTTGGGTAAACGGCAACATGCATTGCCGTTAAGGTCATTAGTGTTGTTTTTCTGCAGATCTAATTATTGTTTATAAACTATGAGCTATGCATGTCTAGAGTTTTTTGGTTAGGCTTTGTTATGCATAAATGAATATTGTTATGCAGCAAGAGAGTCATGTCAATGATGTTTGGGTTATGTATGAATAATTTAAAGAATTTGCTTTGATTAGGTAAACAAAAAATCAAATAGTTAAGAGCTTAATCCATGTTATGATGTACGATTGAGAGTTTGTACTACTATTAGATGGAATCACAGACCCATTTTGTTCAGATTTAACACAGTAAGTGTATGATTCATGTACATTATGTGCCATGTTATTTAGCACAAGTTTATGAGAAATAATCCTAAGAATTTATACTGATCTCAGAAAACTGTGAAAATTTATATGTGTGATGCATGACTATGAATAGAATTTTTGTCAAAATTCCAGAATTTTCAGAACACCCTACTTACTATTATGATATTTTGAATGGTGAAAATATCCATGGAAATCAATAGATGGAGAAAAACTATTAATGTTGAATTATTATGAAATTAGTGAAAGTAGTATCATGATAGGTTTCTGTTATACAGTAAAATTATGATTTCAGAAATGAGAAAATATGTTGTGTAATCTTGCATTGCAGTCTTGCTAATTATGCAAGATTTTATGAAAAAGGCATAATAGAATTTCATGTAGACATTAAATGCATGAAACATGTTTTAGATTTCTGAAATGATATGGCCAATAAGACATTGCTATTATAGAGATGCCTACATGGAACTACATCATAGAATGCCCCTATGGTAATAGTTCACCTAAATGAAATTGACTATATGAATCTGTGGGCAACAGATTGAAATCCTGGACGTGGGAAAGACTACTGGTTAAGGTGGGAAGGACTTTCCTTGGTATTACGCAATAACCAAGACTTCATCACCATTTTTTGCCTAGGTGATAAGTGAATGATACACTCTACATGATCTCTATTAATAGTGGGGCTTTGTCTCGGCAACTATAACTACATGTTATATGATATGAACTACATGCTACATGATATGAACTACATGTTACATGAAATGAAGTACATGCTACATGATATGAACTACATGCTACATGATATGAACTACAAGCTATATGAGATTAATTAAATGCTACATGACATTAAATACATGTTATAAGTTTTGACTATATGCCATGCCACATGAAAATGTTTAAATGCTTTGTTTTATTATGAGATGTAATCCACTTGTTATATGAAATTATCTTATTCTACATGATAAGTAACCATCCTATGTGAGCATCATTGCTTAATCAATTAGGGCATGTTGATAGGAAGAGGTATATAGTATCAAGGATAAGAAAAGGGATATGCTATCATGTTTTAAAATTTAAGTATATGATAAATCTTGAACTGTCTTTCCTTGTTGCTTGCTGGGTCTAGTAGACTCACACTTGATTAACATTTCAGGAGAGGCTGATGATACCGAGGAGTTAGTACATTCAGACTTTGAGAGTGAGGACATGGTGGCTTAGTTATTATCATTGAGAGTGTATTTAGGAGACTATGTATGTGAGAATAAGTTATAATTTGAACATTATGTTATTTTGGACTTACGAACTGTTATTACTTTGGACTATTGTAGTTCTTCTTTTATGCTTAGACTTGGCATTTAGATACAATGTTGATTGAAAAATAAATTTCATATTCCTCTGCAACTTGTTGGAATTTAATTGTCATTTATGTATATCTCAATCTGAACTGATTATTGTTGGATATTTCCACTGTAGTACCACGATTGGATTAGATGTGAGTTGGTACAACTGTACCGCGTCTAGGAGGGCCGTTACATTGGCGGAGTATTTTACTCACACATAATCATAGCTTCCATACAAGCATAACTTGTCTTTCCACATGTCATCATTTGATATGCCAAGAAGTGAAAACAAATAATATGCATAAGGAATCATGGGCATAGTCAAGTAAGCATGACAACATACATGATTCCAATTGTTATGGCACAATGTAATTGTTGGGAGCAACATCAAAACATATATTTCATTGTTCAGATAAAATTCTAAAAAGTTATTCCAACTCAAGACAAATAAAAAGTTAATCAATTTTGAAATGATATGAGATTTTACTTGAACAGTCTTCATTTCTTTTTTCAAAGATTTTACATGTGTTCTCCAATCAGCTCTTGCCTTGCACAACTAATGTTTTAAATCTATTTACAATGTATGGCTACAAGGCTCCTCAGCTTGCTGATCATGTTGGCTTTGGGACCCATATCGGCTTGGGTCCTGTAGTGGAGAAAAAAATTAGATGACAATATTGATTTTTTAATCTAAAAAGATTTTATTTTTAGTGTAGATGCATTTATTTCATTGATGGAGCCATGAGCAACATTAGTTCCAGATTTTCTCTGTCTTTTTCAATGCATCTATATTTTCATGAAATTTTTTACTTTTAGAATTTTTATCATGGATAGCAGAAGACTTATTTTATGTAATAATTTTGTTCATATGTACATGGAATTTTTTAGTATTTTCAACATAAGCATGATTTTTATTCTTATGTACATGAGCATATATATGAGCATGGGGCTTGTGAGTTTTCACTAATTAATCAATTCTATGCCAACAGTCTGTAGAGATATCACCAAATTTGCGGCATGTGAAACATTGGACTACTTTAACAAGTTTCTACATTCTTTGAGTTTTATTCCAGCAATACTCGGCAAGATGACCATATTTATTGCAATTGAAGCAGGTTTGTGAACTCCTTACCTAGTACATACCTTTGCATTAGTGCATGTGTTGGAACATCTGAAACCCTCTAGAGTACCTTTGATTGTTCTTGGGTTGATGAAGAAGTGGTATTCTATGGTGGCTCATGGCATGATGTTGAAGTCGAGCTTGCCTTGGAGCTTTTTGGGTTGTTGAAGGAGGTTGAGAAACCTTGTAGAAACCTATTTGCTTTCTCTTTTTCTGTTTCTAGTTTTTAACAGACATAGGGTTCTTTCTATTTGTGGTGTTTTTATTCATTTTCTCTTTTTGTTTCCGAGCATTTTTTTGAACAAGAACTTTCACTGGTTTTTCTTTAGGCAAAATGGAGTTAACGTTAGTAGCAATTTTGACAAATGAGGCTTTTGTTTTATTTTCAAATTTTGTTATTTAAAGGGTTATATCCTAAACCTTCTTTTTGAAAATTAACTTTCATTCCAAGAAGATTGTTCAAATTGTTTTTACCCTGCACAAACTTAGATAAAGTAGAATTTAGACTTCGATAGTCTTGTTTAATTTAGTGATTTTATTTTCAGAATTTTGATTTTTGTTCTCAACAACTTCAAGTTCATTTGTCAATTTTTCTTTTTCAGCTTTTAGCTCATCATTCATCTTCTTTAGATTGTTGCATTCATTATTCAATGTTCTATCAGAAAATGAGTATTCAGTTTTCTTTTTCAAATGATGATTTTCTTCAACCAATTGTTTAAGCTTTTCATTTACTTGATGATCATGAGCCATGTTGGCAATTTGTTTCTTAAATTGTTCAATTTCAGATTTCAACTGAGTATTATTTTGAATAAACTTTTCATTGTTCTCTTTTAAGATATTCAGTTTTTTCTCTACCTTTTCACATTCATTTTTAAATTTTAATTTTCAAATTTTAGATCTTCATTTTCTTTTGAAAGGGTTTGAGAACTTTCCAACATGATTTCTTTTGACTGAATTTTAAATGTTAGAATCTTATTTTCAGATTTCATCTTCTTGGTTCTTTTACACAAATGTTCACAAAGATTTTTCAATACATCATCAGATAATTCTTCATCATCACTGTTAGAACATGAATTTAGAAAATTATTAGAATTTACCAAATCATTGGAGCTTTCCCTGGCCATCAAGTATATTTTTCCTTTCATCCTCATCATCCTCTGATATTTCTTCTTCATCATCATCTTCTTCTTCACTCGAAGTTTCTATCATAGCCTTGGGCTTATTTTTCTTCCACTTGGGTTGAATCTTCTTCTAAGCATCTGGGCATTATAACAGACAATTATGTTAGAACTTTTGTTAGAAAATTGTTTTTGTTTGGAAGAGCTGTCTACCTGAGGTCTTCTTTTAAGAAATCTTTTACCTTCTTTTCTTAAAAACTTTTTGAATTTTCTTGTGAGCAAGGCAGATTCACTTGAGTCATTTCCCGAGCCTACAGATTTTTCTTCCTCATTTAATTCTTTCACACTAGAACTTGCTTTAAGTGCTAGTGACTTCTTTTTCCTCACATCATCCTCTGTCCTTTTCAAACCCAATTCATATGTCATTAAGAAACCAATCAATTGGTCAACAGTTATAGTAGATAGATTTCTGGACTCTTCAACTACAGTAGCCTTTCTATGCCAAATTGGAGTCATGGATCTAAGAATCTTTGTAACAGTTCATATTCAATATATGTTTTTCCTAGACTCTTCAAGCCATTTGTCAGTAGAGTTAATCTACCATACATCTCTAAGATGGTTTCATCATTTTTCATTTTAAAGGCCTGATATTTAGAAACTAACATATTGGCTTTAGTTTCTTTTACCTCCGAGGTACCCTCATAAATTACTATTAGACGATTCCATATCTCCTTGGCGCTGGCACATAAGGAGACTCTTGAAAACTCTGTCAGATGGAGAGAGCATTGCATGATATTCATGGCGCTCCAGTTAGCATTTGACTTCTTGATTTGTTCTACAGTCCATTTCTCTTCATCTTTCGGTAGCTCATAGAGTCCACTACTGACCACCTTCTAGATTTGATGATCATGGGCTCTTAAGGAAACCTACATACTAGTTTTCCAGTAAGTACAGTTTGATCAAGCAAAATAAGGAGGTCTATATATAGAGTATCCTTCTGGCATATATCCCCTTAGATCCATTTCACCTGAACTCTCCGGGCTGTTAAACCACAAGAATGGAGAACAGGCTTTGATACCAGGTGTTGGATCAAAGATGCAGAGATATGTCAAATATAGAAAGGGGGGTTGAATAGATTTGCAGCGGAAACCTTATGCAATTAAAAATATGTCAAATTAAAATCATTATTCAAATAGGTATCCACTAATTTGATTAACTTATAGGAATCTAAAGCACATTAGATCATCTATCTATAAGTGTGTGAGTGCTTAGAAGGTGATCAAAATCCTATGCAAGCATTCTAGTGGAAAAACAACACATCAAATCACTGCACATGATATTTTTAAGGTGATTCGGCTCCTAGACGAAGACCTATGTCCACCCCTCACACAAACCAAGTGAGGCTTCACTAAACCGCTGATTCACAGCTTCAAACAACTGCTAACTCACAGCTTGAACGCTGACTCATAGCTTGACTACTAACTCATTGTTTGCCAACCACTGATTACACAGCTTATCCGCGAATTCACAGCTTCAAGGTCAGATAGACCTCCTCAATCCACACACAAACACAATATAGGATCAACACTCCTATCACCAGTAGGAGCAATCAAAGAGTTCATGATGAAGTTATAAGTGAAAAAAATTCACATGAGATCAGAGTTAAGGGAGACAAATCCTCAAACACCGTCCTTTGGTTTCGCCCAATTTCCTCTAGACTATTTGAATTGAACTCTAGATCTTTAGATTTTGAGAGTTGAAGTCGTGCTTCAGATCTTCTTGCACGATCACATCATCTGGATGTGCTCCTCAGCCAATCTGACATGAACTCCCTCAAATCAGCCTCATTTCGCTATACTTTGTTTCAGATTTGATTTACAGACAAATTCAGATCTGAGTTGATACTCTTGAGTTCTTCCACAGATGCTGAGCTTCGTGCTTCTGATCTTGCACAAGCTTCCTCTTCCACCTTTTTTCAGATCTACTTCTTCGTCCTATTTTTGTTGCTTCTCCTTTGCACGACTGCTCCTTCTTCCTCTGCTGCTCTTCTTTTGCACGATTGTTTCTTTTTATTAGCTCTGCTGCTCTTCTCCTTAATGTACTCCTCTTGCAGCACTCTAACACTCTCCTTTTATGCTTGGCCTTGATCCCCACGTTCTCTGTGATGGATGGCTGCTACAGATGAGATAGGAGTTTTTATAGCCTCAGTGCACTCCCTTGTACGTGAGAGGCATATGCACAAAAACCTAGGGTTCACCCAAGGTTGCCACGTGTCCAAAAGTCCTTCTCCTCATAGCCACTTGGATGAAAGGATATTTTGGTAATAATAGAGTCTCCCTAAAGTCTTCAGAGATAAATCACACCCTTTGGAAATCATACCTTTTATGTTTCTGAGTTTTCGCACAATGTGTGTCGACACAAGTTTTCATATGTGTCAACACAACTAACTAAATTTCAGTTCTAGCTTACTGGGAGGAAACTTGTGTCGACCTGATTAACAACTAGTGTCGACACAACTGTGACTTTGTTCTTCAGGAGCTTACTAGGTAGACTATATGTGTCGACCAGACTTCCATGTATGTCAATACAACTTTGACAAATTTGTGTAAACATGTATGTATAAAGCGTGAACTGTCACACATGTCATTAACATCAAAATATGAAATATAAGATATCAAAAACATATTTTTTTAATGATTATTATAATATGTAAAATATGTCATCATCAAAATCAAAGTATGAGTGTTTAGACATCATCCACAACACATGTTTTAGTCATCATCCAAATGAATACATAACTCAACAATCTTCCACATATATGTAATATGACATCAGATTATGTATAATATGTCATCATCAAATCACACAACTCAACAACCATAATACCATTAATACCAAAACTTAACATGCAAGTAGGAGCATGGTATGATAAGGACACTAGTCCAACAGTGACATTAACAATATAAATAGTATAAGAATTGAACTAAAACAATAAGATAAGAACAAAAAAAAAAAAAGAAATGATGAACAAGAAGTTACATGCCCATAGTGTTGTGGGGTACTCAAATTCTCATGAGCTAGCACTGAGAGCTCTTCTAGATTATCCAGCTACATTACTATTTCTACTTCCTAGTTTAATTCCTTTCGTGTAGACATGACAGGTCTGCACTCTGATATCAAAACACATACTAGTTTTTTTTATTTTTCATAAACATTATATGTTCCATTAAATGAAAGGGACAAGCTCTCCGCCCCCCCTTCCCCGATGGACGAACTCTCTAACGACATTGAGTACTTCTCCGCCTCCTCTTACCATAATAGACATTGATCCATGGGCCAAACACTTGTAGGTTGTAACATAATAAACTAATTGCGAGATTCTAGGTCAGACTGCACCCAGAGCTATGGGCTATGTTTGTAGCACATAATTTCAATGCTGCCCGTTAAGCCAAGATTGACTTTGTTTTATGTTCTCATAGTGCAAGTCTAACCTAGAGAACAAGTCTTACTTAGTCAAACAATCATAATCACTGTAGGGATGATATTATTGATTGCAGAAGGCTCCCCTAAAATGCTATCATGTCTTGATAGTAGTGGAAATACTAAGGCGCAACAGATAAGAAGGTAAAAAAGAAACTCACTTGTATCAAGAGGGGTTCAACCACTCAACACACATCCCATCCACATTATTTTAAACTAATTTTTTTTTTGTAAAATATTATGATCATAAAAATGTCCAGTAGGTTACCCTAATCACTCTAAATCAAGAGCTAGTAGTTACAAAACTAATTAATGAACAAGGAAAGATAAATAATGACAAGTTAGGACTAAGAGTTTTGCATCAGTAGTGTACAATTTCACTAGAGTGGTGAGTATAGGTATTCATTAACAAGATTGCACAAGATGGTCACAAAATTATGAAAAATCAGTGTCAAAACTAGATAACTCAAGAGTGGTCACAAATTACTTTTTACAAATATCACGCACGTTATAGCACAAGAATGAATTATCACGAATAGCACACACGTATGAATACGAATTGGAATTGTCAAGCAAGAAAATCTGGCATGCACGTGGTATCACATGAGATGTATGCCACCCACTAAGCCATCACTTGCTAGCAAGTACTAGTTGGAACATGACTCAAGTGTTTTGGATCTTTCCAAGACTAGATATGTAACAACCTAGATTTTTAAATCTAAATTAAGTAAATAAATAAAATAGTAATAATAATAATTTGTGAAGAGGATTGATTAAAATCACACTAAACGATAAGGCAATAGATAATATTCGATATGGGTTGGTCAACAATCGGTGGAATATAACAGCAATCAGTAGGAACAATTGATGTTTAAAGAAGCAATCGATGTTTAAAGGAATAATCAATGTTAGTTAGCAATCGATGTTTAATGGAGCAATCGGTGTTAGTTAGAAATCGATGTTCGTTAACAATCGATGTTTAAAGGCAATCGATATGCATAACATCAATCGATGTGTAAGGAAATCGATATATCAATTCGACTGACCAAGATATAATGTTGTCAGTCAAAGTAGGACTTCGTATGTAACTTCGGATATGACGCAGTTGGCTTCGACTAATCACGACCAAATCGAAGTAGACATTGTATATGACAAAGCTAAGCTTCAACTAATCAGACAAAAACATGCATAACTTTCTATATGACGAAGTGGACTTCGTATATGACAAAGTTAGAATTCGGATATGATGAAGTTGACTTCGACTGATTAAGACCAAATCATGTTTGACTTCATATATGACGAAGTTGCTGGTCATTGCCAAACTATAAAAGGTGTGTTAGATTTATACCCAATGATAAAAAAATGGGGTTAGTTAAGGTAAATATGAAAAGTATAATCGTAACCAAACCACAAATGGAGGAGTCTGAATCGGCTCCATAGAACTAAACCAAATGGGAATAGATTTGTTATAGAAACAACTTCTATGAAGTTATGAACATGATAGGACTCCCACTAGAAGTAGGGAAACAACAAATTGAAAGTTTCACCATCATTAGACTTCTAGATTAACCCAGATTTGTGCCCATCAAGAGGAGGGGTTTCTTAAAGGTTTCCTACTCCAATTGGGATGAGAATCCTCCAGACACGAAAGGGATCAAGTTAAAACTGTAACTCCACTTTCCAGTTATAATAGGACTACTAACAATCGTAATCTATAAATACTTGTCATAACCCCTTGGGGGTGATTTATCAACTTACTGGAGGAAGACTAACTAGAGCATCAGAGGAAGAAGAGAACGCCCAACTGGAGCTTCTTCCCCAAACCCTGTTCTGCTTCGATCTGCAGAGGACTTTTATAGGAACATCTAAAGGTAGGCAATCTTTCAAGCAAAAAATCTAATCAATCTCATCCATAGATAGTCCATGATACTGGTAACCAAAGCCCATCTTTCCCCAAATTTCATCCAACAAGTTGCGAGATTTTCATGTTCAAAGTTCCATTATTTCATGTACGCATGACCTCATTTTTGCTCTTGTTCTCCATGAAATCCTTGTCAAAATCCTTGATTTCATTGAGCTTATCTTGCTAAGAATCGAGCTAGCTTTGTTTTAAACTGGTTCCATAATCTTTTTATGATTTTTACTTCGAGATCTAAGTTTTTTTCTCTAGCCCTAAAACCTACATTTCTGAACCATCATGCTATAATACCATGTTGAGTCTGTCATAAAGTTATTGTAAATACTATAACACAATATCAAGTGATATTAAGGTTACACCATGCTAATTCTCTATCCAAAAGACATGTGCACGATCTTAGTTTGCTCTCTTTTAATTCTCTTTCACATGCACACACCAAAGAACCCTATCATTCTACCATGCATTGTTTAAGAAACCATTTCCATAAAATATCTGGTAATTTGGTGCAAATATTTCATGTTAAGTACTTCCTTATTATTTTTAAGGGACTTGTATTCACTTTCGTCATTCGATTTGGATACCGTTATCGCACTCCTCTGCCTTCGAGCTCTCAAGACAAGACGGGCAAATGTCTTCTATGCACACTTTTCTTGAATTGGATGGACTCTCCATTTGGGAAGACTCCTATTCGAACTAGGAAATCCTTGTTCAAGGCCTCCATAAGACTTTTTGGCTTTGGCATACGTCCATGGCCAACGAGCAGGTTGTACCATCAATACATATGATACCCTTAGGGATCAGTATGATCCAATGGCCTTATATTCCTCTCTCTCCTTAAGAACACACTAGACCTCTGGACTGTGTTCATAGCAATGTCTGTGGATGGTTAGTGATTCTACCTGACTGGCAACACCAATCATGTATGTTGTGCAACTATTACTATCGCCAGTTTTAATGTCGTTTTATTTGCGTTAACCTATAGTTCTCATCTAGTCCATATTTACTCATCTATTAATGTTCTCACTATACTCGCATCTATTCTTAGTACTCTATTTGGCTATCTATTGGTTGTCTAAGATAACAAAACATAATCAATGTCTAGCAATATATAAAGGGCCAGATCTGGTCCTAAGAGGTGCACCCAAAAAGTGCTATTTGCCTGCGGGAGTTAAATGATACGGGTGTTTGACATTACATCCAGATGCTATACTATGTAGATTAGTCTAAGACAATCAACCCAAGTGCTATATTCTCTTGGTTGGCTACTGATAACCAAAGTGCTATACTATCTCGTTTGATCAAAATGAATCAAAGCGTTGTTTGTCACAGTCGATATTTATTCTCTTTATGGCCAACCTCTCTCTCTATTTTGCTATACTTGTTACTTACTATTTACTTGACACTGACGTTTTGCTATTGCTCTCTATCATGACTTGACATATATTATATAGTTAATCATATTCTTTATGTTATACTTGATTCATGCGCTATTGAACCATGCTATTTATGCTATTATTCTCTCAACATTAGTTGACTCTCTCTATCGTTAGTTGCTCTGATCTTTAATGCATTAATCATTTAAAGCGTTCTTGGCTCATGAGATTTAAGTCCTACTAAGCGTTATCACTCACCCTGCATTATTTATCAAGGTGTTTTAGGTGAGTCGGATGATGACATTACACATATCATTGGGACAGGACCAGAGTGATGAGCGACATGGTGTCATATCAATGAAGTTACCCTAGTTTAATAGAGTCTAGTTAGATACTTGTTTAATATTCCATTCTAATGAAATGTTGTCACTGAGCCCAATGTATTAGCTCTGAATTAGTGGTTGTAATAGTCTTGGTGAGTTATCAATAAAATGAGAAGTTTATTCCAATTATTGTCCATTAGTTGCTCTGAATCATTTGACTGTTTTGCAAGACACGTTGCTATTTACTTGGCTCACGTCTCCCTGATTTATTCCGCAACTAAATTGGCGTGGCGTGACAGTTTCTATGAGAGCCTAGGATGTCTTAATTAGATCTCTTAGGTCTTGGATGGACTGCCATGACATATGTCTAAGTTAACTACTATATCTAAGTGAGGATTGGGTAGAACCATGGTTAAGATCTAAATATATATACATACACATATCAACTTAATGCTACTTTAGTATCCTAATGCCAACCCTACACTTGAACGTACACCACTACAAGACGAAATGTGGTCAACTCAAAAGCTAGTTCTGGCATGTTGGCAAGCCGCCCAACTGCTAGAAAGACCATTGGAGAGGACCAAAAAGATCAAAAAAGTGACCAACAAGAATGGGAAAGGAAGACACCACCATGGCATGAACGCAAACCCGGAAAAGAAATGTGACAAAGAGTTTTTCAGGATCATTTGCTTTCATTGTAGTAAGCCAGGTCATGTGACCAAGGAATGTTGGCAAAAAACTGGTGCATCTCTACGTTGTGGCAACTTGCAGCATCAGATGCGAGACTGCCCTCTTCTAAAGGAATCAGCTGCTAGCGCAAAGAACCTTAACTCTATGATGAAAGACGAGAAACCCAATAGTTGTAAGAGTAAAATAAAGAATAAGAAGAATGACAGATGATTAGCTTTTGGTCAATAAGGTTGATGCAAGCACTACAGTAAGGAGAGCCATATAACAGAGGATTGTTGGAAGAATCAAGAAAAATTCTTTTGATGGGGCAGCCCAAATGACAAGATTGGAAAATGCCCACAAATGGAGGACAAACATCAAGATACACTTGAAGTTTTGGTACAACCCATTTCAAATGACGAAGTAGGAACCGTGGAAGGTAACTCTAAACTCACCCTGATTGATACCTTTAGCATAGAATGATGATTGATAGTTAACCAAAGGAGTCATGGAATTTGGTCGACCAAATTCTTTTTAAGTGTGGGAGGGTGTAACAACCTAGTTTTTTAAATCCAAAATAAGTAAATAAATAAAATAATAACAATTTGTGAAGAGGTTTGATTAAATGCACACCAAACGATAAGGCAATGGATAAAATAGTTAATAATCGATATGGGCTGGTCAGTAATCGATACAACATAACAGTAATCGGGACATAAAAATTGATGTTTATAGAAGCAATATATGTTAGTTAGCAATCAATGTTTAAAGAAGCAATCACTGTTAGTTAAAAATCTCTGTTTAAAGAAGCAATCGATGTTATTTAACAATTGATGTTTAAAAGAATAATCGATGTTAGTTAACAATCGATATTTAAAAGAATAATCGATGTTAGTTAGCAATCAATGTTTAAAGAAGCAATCAATTTTAGTTAAAAATCTATGTTTAAAGAAGCAATCGATGTTAGTTAACAATTGATGTTTAAAAGATTAATCGATGTTAGTTAAAAATCAATATTTAAAAGAATAATCGATGTTAGTTAGCAATCGATGTTTAAATGAGCAATCAATGTTAGTTAGTAATCGATGTTTAAAGGAGCAATCGATGTTAGTTAGCAATCGATGTTTTAGGGCAATCGATATGCATAACAACAATCGATGTGTAAGGCAATCGATGAATCAAATAGACTGATCATGATATAACATTAACAATCAAAGTGGGACTTCGTATATAACTTCGGATATGACGAAGTTAGCTTCGACTGATCATGACCAAAACGAAGTAGACCTCATATATGACGAAGCTAACCTTCGACTGATCGAGACCAAAACATGCATAACTTTGTATATGACGAAGTGGACTTTTTATATGACGAAGTTATAGTTTGGATATGACAAAGTTGACTTCGACTGATTAAGACTAAATTGTGTATGACTTCGTATGTGACGTAGTTACCCATCATTGCCAAACTATAAAAGGCATGTTAATTTTATACCCGATGATAAAAAAAGGGTTAGTTAAGATAAACATGGAAAGTGTAATCGTAACCGAACCCGAATCTAATAGAGGACTCTGAATCTACATCCTAGAAGTAAACCAAATAGGAATAGACTTATTACGGAAACAACTTCTATGAAGTTTTGAACATGATAAGACTCATACTAGAAGTAAGGAAACTACAAACTTGGAAGTTTCACCATCATTAGTCTTCCAGATTAACCTAGATTTGTGCCCATCAAGAGGAGGGGTTTCATAAAGGTTTCCTACTCCAATTGGGACAAGAATCCTCCAGACACGGAAGAGATCAAGTTAAAACTGCAACTCCACTTTCTAGTTACAATAGGACTCCTAACAATCCTAATCTATAAATACTCGTCATAACCCCTTGGGGGAGAGTTATCAACTTGCTGGAGGAAGACTAACTAAAGCATCAGAGGAGGAAGAGATCGCCCAACCAGAGCTTCTTCTCCAGACCCCGTTCTGCTTCGATCTGCAGAAGACTTTCTTAGGAACATCCAAAGGTAGGCAATCTCGGAAGAAAAAAATCTAATTAATCACGCCCATATATAGTCCATGATACTGGTAACCAAAGCCCTTCTTTCCCCAGATTTCATCCATCAAGTTGCGAGATTTTCATGTTCAAAGTTCCATTATTTCATGCACCCGTGACCTCTTGTTTGCTCTTGTTCTCCATGAAATCCTTGACAAAATCCTTGATTTCTTTGAGTATATCTTGCTAAGAATCGTGTTAGCTTTGTTTTAAACTGGTTCCACAAACTTTTTATGCTTTTTACATCGAGATCTAAGTTTTTTCTTTAGCCCTAAAACCCAGATTTCTGAACCATCATGCTATAATACCATGTTGAGTTTGTCATAAAGTTCATGTAAATACTGTAACACAATATCAAGTGATATTAAGGTTAAACCATGCTAAATTCTCTATCCAAAAGATATGTGCATGATTTTAATTCACTCTGTTTTATTTCTGTTTCACATGCACACACCAACACCCCTATCTTTCTACCATGCGTTGTTCAAGAAACCATTTCCATAAACTATTTGGTAATTTGGTGCAAATATTTCATGCTAAGTACTTCCTTATTATTTTTACTAGACTTGTCTTCGTGTTAGTCGTTCGATTTGGATATCGTTATCGTGCTCCTCTACCTTCGAGCTCTCCAGTCAAGATGGGAAAATGTCTTCTATACACACTTTTCTTTATTTGGATGGACTCTCCGTTTGGGAATACTCCTATTCGAACCAGGAAATCCTTGTTCAAGGCCTCCGTAAGACATCATGGCTTTGACATACGTCCATGACAAACGAACAGGTTGTACCATCAATACCTATGATACCCTTAGGGATCAGCATGATCCAACCGCCTTAGATTCCTCTCTCCTTGAGAACACACTAGACCTCTGGACTGTGTTCATAGCACTTCTAGTGGACAGTTAGTGATTCTGCTAGTCTGTCAACACCAATGATGTGTGTTGTGTAACCATTACTATTGCCAGTTTTAATGTCATTTATGTGCATTGACCTATAGTTCTCATCTATTCCATATTTACTCATCTATTCACGTTTTCACTATACTCGTCTATTTTTCAATTACTCTCATCTATTCTTGTTACTCTATTTGGCCATCTATTGTTTGCCTAAGATAACAAAACATAATCAATGTCTAGCAATATATAAAGAACATGATCTGGTCTAGGGAGGTGCGTCCGAAAAGTGCTATTTGCATGTGGGAGTTCAATGATCAGGGTGTTTGGCATAATAACCAAGTGCTATACTATCTAGATTAATCTAAGGCAATCAACCCAACTGCTATAATCTCTCAGCTGTCTACTGAAAACTATAGTGCTATAGTATCTCGTTTGATGAAAATCAATCAAAGTGCTATTTGTCCCAGTGGGTATTTTTTCTCTATATGGCCAACGTTTCTCTCTCTCTTTTTCTATACTTTTTACTTGCTATTTACTTGACACTAAAGTTTTGCTATTGCTCTCTATCATGACTTGACTTATATTATATAGTTAGTCCTATTCTCTATGCTATACTTGATTCATGTACTATCGAACTGCGCTATTTATGCTATTATTCTCTCGACATTACTTGACTCTCTCTATCGTTAGTTACTCTGCTCTTTAATGCATTAATTATTTAAAGCGTGCTTGGATCATGAGATTTAAGTCCTATTGAGCATTATCGCTCACCCTGCATTATTTATCAAGGTGTTTCAGGTGAGTCGGATGATGACATTACACATATCATTGGGACAGGACCGGAGTGATGAGCGACCTAATGTCATATCAATGTAGTTACCCTAGTTTGATAGAGTCTAGTTAGATACTTGTTTAAATTTCCTTTCTAATGAAATGTTGTCACTGAGCCCTGTGTATTGGCTCTGAATTACTGGTTGTGATAGTCTTGATCAGTTATCAATAAAATGAGAAGTTTATCCCAATTATTGTCCATTACTTGCTCTGAATTATTCGACTGTTGTGCAAAACACATTACTATTTACTTAGCTCACGTTTCACCAATTTATTTCGCTGTTAATTAGCATGGCGTGACAAGATCGAAGCCCTATAACTGACATTGGTCATCTTAACAAATTTACTGACAATCCATTAAGCACGTAGTTGTTTAAGAATTCAAAGATAGGTGGGTTGAAATGACGAGAATTCAGACTGGTGGAAATTCGAGTTAGAAGAGTTACAACGACGAAGATTCAATCCGCTAGATTTCTGGTATAGGAGGCTTACAATATCAAGAATGCAAACTGATAGAGTCCCGATATAGGAGAGGATCATAAATAAACGAACTTGTAAAGTTTCGGTATGAAATAGGATTCCAACTAAACATTCTGACAGAGCCCCATTATAGAAAAGAGCATAACTAAACAATCTGATAGAGTCTCAACATAGAAAAGAGCTAAACATGAAGGAAAACATACTAACTAATGACTTAGAAAATATCAGAGAAACCTACCTAAACCCTGAAGACTGCAAAAGCTTGAAACCCTAAGTCTCCTTCTTTCCCTTCTTCACCTCCCATGAGCTTCTTGGATCGTTGCCTTGAGACGCAAGGATGGAAAGGTGGGGGGGGGGGGGGGGGGTGTTTATAGTCTCATAGGGCAGTGGAGAGAGAGGGCTAACCTAGGGTTAAATATGGGTTAACTTAACCATGGTTAGACTTAACTAGGGTTAGGTTACTTAAGGGCTAAGTAACTTGTAACTAGGGTTAGAAGCTTCCAGGGGCTTCCAGACTAGGGTAGACTCTTCTAGGAGTTTCTAGGACCTTCTACTAAAATTTCATTTAAGTCCTTGAAGTTTTTACCCTTTAACTTTTAACACTAAGGTTTCATAAATTACACATGGTCCACTTCACTTCTCATTCAACCATTCTTGCTTCAAATGACCTCTAACAAGGATTTTGAAGAGACCTCTTAGAACTTCTAGAAGTTAGACCATAGTCCTTGGAAATTTATTAATTACAATTTAGATCCTAAACTTTTAAAAATTGTAAATATGCCCTTCCTTAAACTTTTGAAGAATTATGTATATACTTTCTTAATATTTTATTTATACATTTATAGATTTATATATTATTATTATTGTTATTGTGTCTATTCCGGGATATTACACCCTCCCCCAATTAACAAGAATGTGGTCCTCCACATTCAGTAACTAATCACACCAACATTGTCATGATTATGTTCTCTTTTTTTTTTTGCCAAAATTTATGCAATAGGATCAACAACCGGTCCAGCGCACTCCACCCCAGCAGGGTGAAATGGAACCCCTCCCCCAGGCGATCAACTTTCTACACAGAAATATACTAATATGATTTTCAAAATACAGGAACAACGGGGCATACCCCATTGTTATGATTATCAAGTCTTATAGTGTACAATATATCTTGTAGTCATGACATTGTTGGTTGTTTGGGAATTAACCTATCTTTTGTTGCGAACTCTAATTTCTTTTGCTATCACACCTACATATGGAGTTTCCTTCTCAGTCAATCTGGTTAATGACACAACTATTTTGGCGAAGTACCTAACAATTCTCTTATAATAGCTTTCCATGCCTAAATTACTCTTGACTCCTATAACAGTTGTAGGTCTTCCCCACTTTTGACGGACCTCAATTCTTAGATAGATCTATAAATACACCTTCCTTGAAGTCTGTAGGCGAATAGGTTAGGTACTTTCATGAGCATTCTTTTCGGGTTTGGAAAACATTGTTACTAACTTGGAGGCTAAATAGGCTCCACAACCTTTCCTTATAATTTCTTGGTTTGAAGAGCAAAATTAAGGATTGCAGTTTTTTACTTAAAGTAATATAGAAGGCATGTTTCGTCAGGATAACTGTGTTGTTTTAATCAACATCAGAATATTGAGACATAATAGATCAAATATAACTATTTTAAATATCTATACCTAATGAGGGTATTACATAAGGTTTCTATTACAAGACTTTATAAAAAAACTTACAGAGTTACACAGATTTTTAATTAGAATGTAACAATTGGACTCAAACTTTTCATGGATTAAACTCCTAATACATATTCCTACCCTTGCAACCTAGGCATGGATGTTACCTTCCCTAACCTTTTCTTTCTTGATCTTGGCCTTCCTCGCCTAAGGCTTGTGGTTTTTCTGACCATCTGTTATTGCTTTGATATGGGGCACGTTGATCTTGGATTTATGCATAATTTGAGATTAGATGTTTCCGATGTCCACATTTTAACCAATCACCGGCCTTCCTCCAACATTCATCTGCCCCATCCCCATGTCTCTGACAATATGCACATACTATCTTCCTTTTCCTGGAATTATTATCACTTTGCCTTGGTATCATATACGGCTGCTCAAACTTACTATATATCTTTATCTTCAATCTCCTTGTTATTCTTAGTTTTTTCATCTTCAAGGATAGATGCTGAGCCATTCTTCTTGTTCCATGCTCCACACTTCATCTTGTTTACCATTTCCATTGCATTTTCTAGGGCGAATGCCTACTTTACCATATTAGTATAGGTTGTGATTAGCGTGGCTGCCAAGTGAGTAATGCACCACATAAAAAGAGATATTTTAGACGGACATATTCCATCAGAAATCTATCAGAAATACTCTTTTTCGTTGCTTTTTCGATGGATTTCCAATTAAAGGAAAAAAAAACATCGAAAATTTTCAACAGATACAAATTCTACTAGCAGATCTGTCATAAATTCGGACAAAATTTTTCTATCAGAAAAACTTCAGTGGTAATTCCGTCAAAGAATTTCCAAAGCTTTGCCGATGGAAATATTATGTTGAAATTTTTGACCGATAAATTTTGTCAAAAATTTCGTCAGCAAATTTTATTATTATTATTTTCAAATAGAAAAGATATCTAATTTTACACCTATTTAAAAAATATAATATATCTATAAACAACATCCACAAAAAAATCCATAAAATACATCCATAATAATAAATATCTATAAAATCATCCACCACAATAAATATTCATAAAAACATACACAACAACAATATATCCATAAAAAACATCCACAACAAAAAATATCCATAAAATACATCCATAATAATTAATATCTATAAAATCATCCATAACAATAAATATTCATAAAAACATCAACAACAACAATATATCAAATAAAAAATCAAGCGATTAAGAAATTTACAAATTCTAAAAAAAATTCAACCCATCTCATATCGTTTGACGTGGACAACATGTTTAGGAAGGGAATATTATTTAAAGTATCATTCTTTAACCTATCCGTGAAGGTTTGATCACACGACGAATTATTATATGTGTTGTACAATATGCTGAAATTTTCGACTGCATCTCTCCACACCTCTCTGATATACCACAAATAATTAATAATTAAGAAAAAAATTTAACCACTTACTAGTAAGTGGTTAAGAAAATAATAATAATAAAAAAATGTATATCAGACAGAAGTGAACAAACACAATCGAAAATTTAACATACAATACAGACACATAGTAAGTGACCACCTATGTGAGATCAAACATCCACAAACTGTCCAAACTGAACGGTTCAAAACATTGAGCTAGATATATCTATGTATAAATATGTGTTATATATATATAATAATAATAATAAAAATGTATATCAGAGAGGAGTGAACAGAAAAAACCGAAAATTTTAACATACAGTACAAACACATATAGTAAGTTACCACCTAAGTAAGATCAAACATTCATGAGCTGTCCAAACTGAACAGTTCAAGACTTTGAGTTATATATATTTATGTATATATATATAATGGGAGGGGAAGAGGTCGGTGGGGTGGGGGGTGCGTAGGAGGGGGAGGGGGAGGAGGCCGGCGCGGTGGGGGGTTTGCAGTGCAGGAGGGGGACAGGGAGGCCAGCGAGATGGGGGGGGCATAGGAGGGGGAGGAGGCTGGAGGGGTGGGGGTTGTGTAGCAGGGGGACGAGGATGGGGAAACTGGTGAGAGAGTGTCAGCAGCGGCGGGGTGCAGGGGAGGGACAATGGTGTAGGATTGTGTATTCGGTTAAGGCAAAATCTAGAAGGGGGATTGAATAGATTTGCAACGGAAACTTAAGAAATTTAAAAATTACTTCGAAATAAAGAATTTACTCAATTAAAAACCTCACTGATCTGATGTGATTAAGTGCACAAAGTGTGTGAGACAATTGAACAACTAGATTATGTGAACAAGTGTGTGAATGTTAAGAGTTTAACCGACCCCTATGCATGCATCTAACTATGAGACAATATCAAACAATTGCACAGAGATTTTTAGGTGGTTCGGAAATCACACCACGTGACTCCTACTTCCACCCATCACACTGTAAGGCACACACTACTCAGGAACTGAGTACAACACACACACGAGCATTCAGGCTCAGTCCACACACACACAAGCTAGAAGAACCACTTTGTAGAGATCAAACCCTATAGCTGAGGCAAGATCTCACACACATGAATACGGTGACAAACACTTGGTCTGCACTGCACACACACAACACACAATTCAGATCTGTGTACAAACCAGCACAGATCGTATCACATACACTTATATTCAGGACATGAAGAATCAGAAGACAAGATGAAGATCCAGGGAAGTTGGAGATCAGAAAACACAAGATTGGATCTCCTTAGCCTGAGGATGATGCTTGAATCCTTCAATCTGTGAGGAATCAGATGGATCTTCCAAGGTTGGACGAGTTGCTTCACACTTCTGCTCTGACAAGAACAGGTATCGCACTTCCAAGAGATCTGGTTGTCTGCGCCTTTTCCAAGACTACAATCTGGTCCTCTTCATGCTCGTAGATCCAATTCTCTTCTTCCTTGATGCTGCTTCTACTTTGCAATTTTCTTTTGGATCTTTTCAGCACAAATTCCCTGTATGCAACTTTGGAGCTTGAGCAGAGTAGTAGAGAACCCCCCTCCAGCCGCCACAGCCTTTTCTGAGTGTTATATGGGCTCTATCTTCAGTAATGAGCTGATAGGAGGTATTTATAGCCTCTTGTACCCACATCGTACCTTGGACCATGTGGGCACAAAATTCTAGGTCAATTCAAGCATCCCATGAGTTAACACGTGTTTTAGGTGATTTCTGTTTTTGAGCTTCAGTCGAAGTGTGTCGACACAGTGATATTGTGTGTCGACGCATGAAGTCTAATTTATGTGACAGCTTCTCTTGAGGTTAACATGTGTCTACACATAATTGACTTGTGTGGACACACCTAACTTTAGTGTACATAACTGCTAACGGGAAAGGCTCATGTGTCGACACCCTGACATGGGTGTGTCGACACCACAGACTGTAGCCTTCAATTTCTACTTACAAGAAATTACACGTGTCGATACACTTCTTGGATTGTGTTGGCACACTTGACCTACTTGTGTCTTGGCCTTGCACATAGACATTACCCAATTTAATAAGCATTAATGAAAGGGTATTGAGATGGTGCAATTCAATCTTATCTAGATGTATGACATGAAAGCACTTCTGCCTTATCAAGAAAAACATTGCGAATATTGTCATTATCATTATATGTACAACATGTCATTCTCAAGATGTGTGTAATATGTCATCATCCAAATACACAAAACAACAATCTCCTACATATATACAATATGACACCATCAGATTGTGTACAATATGTCATCATTAAAACACACAACTCATGAATCTTCCCCTTTTTGATGATGAGAACATGACAACATATTCTTTCACTGAATTTCTCCCCCTTTTTGACAACATTAAAAGGAGTGAGATGAACATGCAAGATACTGTGAATTTTTCCCTTTAAAAAAACAAACTCACCAAAAAAATCAAGAGTATAAATAGAGGTCTCACAAAACATACAAATATATTGAATTATTCTCCTAAGTGAAACAACTCTCCCCTTTTGACAGTATCAAAGTTTTCCAGCATCAACGGAATGGGGACCAAAATAAATGATGTGAAACCAATAGGAGTGGTAAAACCAAGTGATCGGGGCGTGAGATCAAGGATCACAATAAGGTTGCTCCCCTTAATTATGAGATTGTATTGCAAGGAGCATGAGCAATTTGATTTTCAAGAGGTGTGAAGATATCAAGGTACACTATGATATTATATATGAGAGTAAATGATAATTGTACCTTTCATAATGTGCACCAAGGGTTAAAATGAAGATGAGTTTTGATTGAGCTTAAATGTCATTTCCTTATCATCAAAAATCACCTCAGAATTTTATTTACAAATTTGATATGGTGCTTTGTCCTAACTTGAGTTGTTAAGAATGTATATCAATAGAAAATCAAAGTTTTGATGTTAACAAGATGTAGGATAACAAGTTAACACTCTTGAACAATATGATTTCTATTTCAGGTTAGTTGTACTCTATACACTATTTTCTTTTCTTTTCATTTTAATCTTTTGAGACATTTCAGGAGATTTAGCAAAAAGGTTTAATCCATACTTTTCTGTACAAGTATACACACTTACCCAGTGCAAGAATGCCCGACTACTTAGCATGTTAACCATTTATTTGTCTCTTTTTGAACAGAGATAACTTAGTAACACCTTTTGACTCAAGCTTCAACCACATCTCAGGTAAAGGACCGTGGTTACTCAGTGTACTAATAATTACTCAGTAATTTACTTGAAATGTTCTTTTTACTGAAAATTTTTCGTTTTCATTTTTTTTTAAGATTTTTTTTTGAGTGATAGGTAGCTTTTTACCTTAATAGATTATGTTCTTGAGTTGTTAAATTTATTCTTAGCATTTGTTAAAAACAAAACTTCAGCATTTCTTGTGATATAAAATTCAAGACTACTCATGTATCTCATTAAAGTGTTTTGCAATAAAAGTCTAAAATAACATTTGAGGATAAAGATAGACACATGACACTAGATCTTGTTTTTTATCTTCTTGTTTAATCTAAGAGCACAAATATTTCAGATATTTAAGATTTTATTTCTCATGTAAGAATATCATTGGAACCTGGAATGGATTTGAATGAAACATGAAGAGATCAAGAATAAGCCAAGAATTTAATAGCAAGAATTGATTCTGAGATTGAATCCTACATACACAGAGTAGAGATGTGTGAGTTCATTCTAAATGAGAACAAAAGTATAAGAAATTTTGATCAGATATAATTTAAAGTTTTGATGATTGAGATTCAAGAGAGTGAACATGATTGTTTTATTTCATGCAATGTGAACATCATTAAAACACGACAATAGTTTGAAAATTTTACATGATTTTCCCTCAATTCATTATTTAAGACAGATTGAAGAATAACATTTCTGAATACAAATTTGAAGAAATCGTGACAACACATGATCTTCAATGTGTCGACATAAGACATTGAAAACTCATTCAGAATGGAGTAGCAAGAGACTATTGTCAACACAAGATCAAATGTGTGTCAACCTGTTTTTTGATCAAAGCAAATTTTTTGAATTTTTACAATTCAACATAATTTGACTTTTAAGTGAGCAACTTTGCAAGAACATTTTTGCACTTTTTCAAATTACTCTTCCGTAACATGTGCATGGAATGAAAATAATTGCAAGCAATTCACACATGATTATGCACACAATTAGCTTTAAGCATAACATGACCTTTTGATACTTGGCGAAGTATTATTCCCACACACAATAATAGCTTCCAGACAAGCATAACTTGTCTTTCCACATGTCATCATTTGATATACTATGAAGTCAAAACAAATTATATGCATAAGGAATCATGGGCACAATCAAGCACGGA